>OZ007589.1:333685081-334197581 GCA_963931845.1 Maratus michaelseni
ATTTATCTCAAATGAGTGATGCCAACAAAAAATAAAATACCGCAACGATGATTATAAAATAATGTTCAATAAAGATAACGTGGGACATTAATGCTGCACGGGTTTATTTTATATATTTATGATTAAAAAGTAGGAATTGACTTTAAAAAAAAAATTATATTACTTGTTTAAATATAAACTTGGTTTAAGTATGTAAAGATGGAATTTTGTAATAGATTTTTCACTAACTTTCTCATATGTTAGAATTTAAAAAAGTATGCTCGCAGGTGTGTTTCCGATGCCAATACAACATTTTATTTCTTTTAGAACTTAATTATAAATTAATACATTGATTTAAAGGAATTTTTTCCTTTTACGCACCACAGGTGATAAATAGACAAATATTCTTTATGGTTACAATTGTGTTATGATATTACAACAACAATGGTTTTGATTATGCGTAAAAGGCAAAATAACTGTGAAACTGCAACAATTCAATTTTAAACTCTAAAAATGATAAAATAAAATATAAATAGCGTGTAATAATTAAAAGCAATACCTTTTATAAATTAATAGTTTCATATTAATTGTGACTATACGTTGAGAATTTAATTTATAAATCCTAAAAAGATAGTTCAAACAATGTGTGTTTTTTATTATAATTCAGGGTAATCTAAATCTCAGTAACAAACAAGCCAAAACTCATATTTGTATGATGAATTCAACTAGATGCGTTCTGGCGACTATTCTTTCTAAATATTTTTTTATATATAATTTTTGATAAATTTGATTTTTATATACGTTTTTACGTCTTTGTATAATAGCCTTTATGTAAACCAGAGGATCCAACCCGGGCTTTTCGCGTAACAGAACATACTCCCCGGTGTACAGAAGATAACGTGAGAACCATTTTTAATGGAAAACTCCAATAGATTTTATTTACATTTAGTATATTTTTTAGATGGCTCACTAATAATACCAAAAAGCATTTTCATATAAAACATATCAATTATATATACAAATAAAATTTTGAAACTTATTAAAAGCGTTACTTTCGTATTAGCCGCATGTCAGAGTGTGGTATCGTGGTCGCATATATGTAATTAAACGTATCATATTGCATTAAACAAAAAAAAAAAAAAAAAAAAAAAAATTTCAAAACAACAATTGTAAAAAGATGACATGATGGTGAAATTTCAGATGATATTTACAAGACATTTTTGTACAATCTCAGGAACACCATAAGACGAGGTCCAACTCACTAGAACTCAAAATCCAGACTGTCCCTTTAATGGAAAAAAAAACACTCTCCTCTCCACTGCATAATCTCTTCATCTTCTTTGACTGACGTTCCCTTCTTCCTCTCAATTCCACTTTCAGAGTACATCGAAATGTATTTCTCTGGCCTTGCTATTAATACAAATAACTTCCTGACACATTTTAAACTCCTTCAGATGATCATGTTATAGATAAAATTCACACACATTTAGCAAGACTATTCAAGGTATGAAAGCTTTTCATTTTTATTTCAAATGAACTGAGAATTTCCTTTCTTCGGGATACTCCTCTTTCAACAGGTGTCAATCAAGAAAATATTCACATTATTCTGGAGTTATTTTAATCCCATCAGAAAGAATCCAGTTGATGACCAACTAAGCCATCACAAGAGGTTACTAGCCGAAGAAATCGCCAAAGACTTTGCTATTCATAGCAGTTTTTTATTATTCTTATTATTTCACCGTTTAAGCACGTAGTTCGATTACATCATATTGAACTCCGTGTAATCGAAGTTCGATACCCGGAACATCGTGTATCATATATATGTGTTTTATTTATAATATTTTATTTATTTATATATTTATTGATGGAGTGTTAATTCCGTTAAGAAATATTAGCCGGAAGCAAATACTGAACTATTTATATTGTTTTAAGTGCAAACGGGTTAATCTTAACGAACTGTACGTGATAGAGATAAATTTCTTTTAAAAAATCATTCTTGGATATTATTTTAAAAAAACAGTAAAAAATCAGTAAATTGAGATACAGTTTTCAAAGAAATTACATTTGAAACACTTTTTATCGTATTCGACGGTGTAAACATTGGGATTAGGCCATGACTACATTCTATGTTCTGTCTAGGTCTACACGTTGCCAGCGTGGATATGACGTCTACGTTACTCACGGACATGTTTTTATTTTATAATATAGATTAACGTAAATCACTGGAGTCTGAAATTACACCATATATGTTTGTTTGACACTGTTTCAGAATTTTCACCAAAATACAGAAAAAATATACCTTACCCCACCTACAGTTACAGACGAATTTAAATCGCGAAAAGAACTGCGACGGAATTTTTCATTCGTTGCGAAAGCCAATAAAATTTAAGGTAAGATTTATCCTTTCTGGCAGACGTTGTGTATTCGAAAAACAGAGTTTCAAAAAATAAAGAATCAATACTGAAATAAAATTACCGTTTATTTAACGAATTTAGCAATTTAATCCAAGCTCAAAATGGTAACAGTTTATAAAAAGCTAAAAATTTACATAAACACTGCTAAAGTTTCTTTATCTGCAATTTCACTTACAGAGCCCCAAAGAAAGCAACAGCAGAAGAAGTTCTTTATTCAAATTTCACGTTACATCTTTTGGTCCACTGCCAGCTTGTTCGGCTTTAAAAGGTAATGTGCTATTGTTAGAAGCAATTCCATTGAAAGTTATATTTCATAATGTCTCCTTCTTTAGTCGAGCGAGCTCTACTAGTCAAATTCTTTTACCTCAACCAGTGCAATGCGCCAGCAGCTCTTCGTGCTTTTAGAAACCACAAAAAAATGCGTAAAGGTAACGGTCCTTTGTCAGTTAATGGTTTAAAAGCAATGGTTGAGAAGTTTGAGAAAACAGGTTCTCTAAATGTTCAGTCAGGCAGAGGATGAAAACGCGTATCACAGGATACAATCGAAGAAGTGGCAACGGCGATTGTCGACAGAGCACTAGACAATATTGCTACCACTTCCAGCGCTCGTGGGATAGCTTGGAATCTGGATATGCCTTATTGTACGGTATGGAAAATCCTACGAAAGATTATCCACTTCTATCCGTACAAGATCAGCCGTGTACAAGAGTTACGTCACACCGACCATGATAAGCGATTGACTTTTGCTCTCACTTTTCTTGCCAGAATGGAGTTGGATGATGCTTGGCCCTGGAAAATCTTATGGGGAGACGAGGCCCACTTTTACCTGAATGGAACTGTAAATACCCAGAACTGCCGAATTTGGGATAACAAGTCACCAAGAGCATTCAAGAAAATTCCTTTGCATTCACCAAAGATAACTGTTTGGTGTGGTTTCACAGCAGATATGGTCATAGGTCCATTCTTCTATGAGAACATTACTCCGACAGGACCTGTAACTTGTTCTGTTACTAGAGACAAATATCGCCAAATGCTAAACAACTTTGTTATTCCGGCACTTCAGCAAAGACAGTGCCTGGAGAAAATCATTTTCATGCAAGATGGAGCCCCTCAACATATTGCTTTGTAGGTACAGCACCTGCTACGACAGAAATTCACAACAGAAAGAGTTGTTAGCCGCTGTTTTTTAACTGCATGGCCACTCGGTCTCCTTATCTTACACCCTGCGACTTTTGGCTATGGGGTTACCTAAAGTCCAAGGTCTATCACGGAGGTGTCCAGGACCTGGCTACGTTGAAGGATAACATATCGCAAATAGTACGGGAGAGATTCCTGCAGAAATGTTATTCTCTGCTGTTGTAAATGCTGTGCACAGAATGCAATATGTGGTCCACAAAAACGGCGGCCACATCGAACCTGAGTTGGATGTGCTAAATAAACGGTAATTTTATTTCAGTATTGATTCTTCTTTTTTGAAACTCCCTTTTTCGAATACACAGCGCCACATATTCCTCTGGCGGTGACTTTTGGAACTAAATTTTTTTTCGCGGAATCCTTCGTCCCCCGTCTTGTTTAACCTTCCTACAAAATTTGGCGCCATTCTCGTAATTAGATCGCGCTACAGAACACTCTGAGTTTAATTATGGCCACCTTGTACTTCGGACGGCCGCTGTGGCTTCGAGCTTATTATAGCTATAATAAATTATGTATATAGTATTATCTTCAGCTTCCATTTGGTATTTGTTCTTTTTAATAAAAAATCGATATTTATATCAATAATTTTTATTATTTAAATCAATAATTTAAATCAATATAATATACGTGCACTTTAATAAATTGACAAGTAACACTAAATAGTATTATAGAATAATATGCATACTATATTTAATAATTTTAAAATTGGGATAAATCAAGAAAATAAATCAAGATTTTATGATTAAATTTTTTAATAATAAAAATACTCTGTGTGTGTCACTATTTTCAAATAATAACCGGTAATTAACTACAAGATTTTATCTTTAGAACATGGACATTGTGTGGAACACCAGAGTACCTCGCACCAGAAATTATTCAGAGTAAAGGGCATAACAAAGCAGTTGACTGGTGGGCCCTTGGAATTTTAGTTTATGAAATGTTAGCTGGGTAAGTACTGTAATTTTATTAATAATTAATGAATTGAATATACATGAATTTCAAACTTCATTTATATACTATTTTAGATACTCAATTTCTAATAGCTAATTAAGTTATTTACTGCTAGGAGACGCACACGGCTTTTGCCCGTACTAACATTGGAGGTGCCTTCGAAAAAAGTAATAAAAAATTGAATATCCTAAAAAATACGTCAATCACAATAGCGAATTCCTGTGCACTTCGCGTCTGTAAATCGTTAACAAGGCGGTTACTGTAAAGGGGTCCTGTCTCATTCGCGCCCCATAAATCGTTAAAACGGCACTCACTATCATGGAGCCCTGTGCACTTTGTGTCCATAAGCCTTTTAAACGACAGTCATTTTAATGGGTGACATAACTATAACAGAGACTTATGAACTTCATATCCATAAACTATCAATTCGGCAACCACTATAATAGCGCGCTTCATGCCCATTAACCGTTAAAATGGCGATCAATATTTAATTCTTAAATTCCTAATTTCAAATACATTTTTCTGGAGAGCGGAGAAAATGCATTATATTTTTGTATAAAGATTGAAATCTGAAAATACTGCTGTAGAAATACTGTTATTAGCTACTGTACATTGTTGCAGTAAACAAATGTTCAGTGTTGAGATAGATTTAAAGAAACTTTAAATCTATTTAAAAAGACATAAAAAGTCATTAAATTGGGCTACAGTCTTCATACAAATTTCATTCGAAAGTACATTTTTCTCTTATTCGATTATGTAAAAATTTTAATTTTGCTATTTTTAGAAGTGATGTATGAGCGAAAAGAAATAGAAGCGAAAGACATAGAACCAGTCGCTACTACCATCATTATACATTTCTAAAAAAGGTTACTCGAGTCGTTGAAAAGTGAACTATGATTTTTGACGACGATATAAAAGTCAGCAGTAAAAGAAATAGGACTTTGTCGCTAAAAATATCATAACATTAAAATAATTTAAGACTTCATGATTAATGCTACCATCATTTTATTTATTAGCGACAAAGTCATACTTCTTTCATTAAGAATTTTTCATTGTCATTGCAATCCTTCATTTTGAGAAATATGACGAAAATAGCAATTTTCCAATTTTTGACTTAAAATGTATGTAGACATCCTAATATTCTGGAAAATTTACAGAAAGATCTAAAAATATAAATATGTGAATAGGGCTTTTTACCGCGACCATTTACTTCCCTTTCAACGTATCAAAGTTGCAACCTTAAATTCATTTCTCTCAGTTTATGCTCTTTCAATATCACCATTTAATGTGTGATTAAAATGCTAAAACTTCAACATATACTTTTCAATTAGCTTGTTTTGTTTTCTTTTGAGAGGGGGGGGGGCGTTTGCAATATTTAAGGTACATTTCATAAAATTAAGGGCCGGATATTCAGTTATAAATAGTTTATTTTTGAAAAATCAAAATGTTAAATAAACAGTCATTTCTTATACATATGCCATGACAATTTATTGAATTTTTTCTTAGACTTTTGAAATATTTTTTGAAATTGGATCTCAAGCGTTATAGCATTATCTCTAGCGTTCAAAATGCATAAAATCGTAGGAAAAGTAAAGTTTTAAAATTTATATTTTTCAAAAAAAAGAAATTTTCAAATTTTACCACAAGAATTTCATTTTCCTTTATAAAACTATATAACAATATGTCAAAAAGATATAAAACACTGAAATAAAAAAAATAGTTCAGAAGGTAAAGAGTCCCCTAAATATTAAAAATGTATCCTAAAACGTAGTACGGTACGCGGATAGCATAACGATGGTGGCAACGAACTGTGCTATCGCTTTTTTGTTTATACATTCACTTCTAAATATCGAATAACTTCAATTTTTACATCATCGAGTAGGGGAAAAATGCACTTTTAAATGAAATTTGTCAGAAAATTGTAGCTCAATTTACCGATTTCTTTGACATTTTAAAATAATTTTCAAGCACTTTTTTTTCAATCTCAACAATGAAACAGACTTTTTTTAAATTTAATTAACATTTCGTAATTGGGGCTACAATGTTCTTTTAAAGGAAATATGAATATCATTAAAGGTTTTTAAAAACACTCATGTGCCAAATCACATTTGCATAAATAACTCGTTTGGCTGTGTACCTGATTGTGGAAGATTAAACATGAAGTACCGCACTTTGGCACTAAGCTGAAATCTGTCAATTGAAAAGAAAATTTCATTTTATGTTGAACATAAAAATGAATATAAAGTTAATTTTAATTCGTTAAAAGATACGTTGCATTGCAATATGTTCTATTTTTTTTTCTTTCTTTAAAAAAACTCTTAACGTAGTTGAAAAGTGTTTAGGAATTCGGTTTGTCTGTGCTCTAACTCTCGTAAATATATTCAGATTACCATGAAATTTGTATATGTTACTGATGTTTACTGTGTAATGTTCATTACTGAAAGTGAAAGCATTTACAGCTAGCTCTTTTACAGAGACACACAAAAGAATTCCCTTACATTATCTTCTATGGGGAAAAATCGTTTCCAATGCATTTTAAACCCTTCTTTGCATTGTGATGGAAATTTCCATCACTGTTTATTTAACTTTTAATAAATAAATCAACTTCTTCGCCACCACTATATTTATATAGAAATATTAATCTAGTAAATTTCCCGTGAACTATGTTGCTGAACAAAGTTAAAAATCTATCTTAAAATTTCTGGTGTCTAATATTTAATATATGTATAAAAAACAATTGTAAAAGAAAAACTCATGCAAAGAAGGGTTAATGATGTTATAATACTTCAGAACTAAAAAATGCTTTCTCAGGAGTATAGAATAATGAGTATTTATAGTTCGTTTACAGAGACGCACAAAAAATTTCATTATGATTTATGGAGAAATTTTGTTTGCGATGCATTTTAATGATGTTATGATACTTCAAACATAATTAAATAAAAAAGGATCACTACGGTTTTCAACAGATTAAGGATTGTGTAGCATTTATCGTTCATTTACAGACACACAAAAGAATTCGGGTTCGGGTACAGAACGGATTCTAATCGATTTCAGAGCAAGAAAAAATTAAATTTCTCAATAATAATCTGCTAGTGTTGGAAAGTGTCTCCTAATACCTTTTCCATGATTTTTCGTTCTTGTTTTATATAATTTTGTTATTTTCATTTCTAAGCTACATTGCATGAAGCGTTTAAAAGTTGTTTGCTTCTAATTATTTTTGTTATTTTTCAGTTTTCCTCCATTTTTTGACGACAACCCATTTGCTATTTATGAAAAAATTTTAGCAGGGAAAATAGATTGGCCTAAACACATAGACCCCATTGCCAAGTAAGTAATTAAAAGAAAAATCGTTATACTTGTATCAGATATTTCTATCCAGATCTATTTCAATAATTGTTCGATATGTTGTAAACGTTCTTTTATTTTTATTTTTTTCTTCAGAGATTTGATAAAAAAGCTACTTGTACCTGACAGAGCTAAAAGACTTGGTAATATGAAAGTAAGTATGCTTTTTTTAGTAAAGAGAATACCTTTTACTATCACTTACGGATACACTTATCAGTGTAAAAATTTATCACTTGTAAGCAGTATAAATCCTCGTGAATTAAATGATGAAGCCAGATACTTCATCAGAAGGCTAATTTAGATTTGAAGACGTGTTAGTTTTGACACTTTTAAGTAATCTCTCTCTCTCTCTCTCTCTCTCTCTCTCTATATATATATATATATATATATATATATATATATATATATGCATGATGTCAAAAAATAACTCTGACAAACGTTTTAGCTTATAATTCTTCTATAAACACAGAAATCAAAATCAAATTACTAGACAAAGTATAAAGAAAATTTTCACGTTTCTGAAGTGCAGGCCTTTCGTTTTTATGTAGAAGTGCAATCGTTTGGTAAAATTTTTTTAAACAATTTTCACCTCTTGATATTTTGGCCATTTCTCCTGGTGTAAATTACTTCAGAGACTCTAAACGTCTGCAAGATTGAGAACTGACTTCTTTGTAAGATGATCATACAGAATAACCCATTCAGCTGATATCTAGAGAATACAGGGATTTTTTATTTTTTTTGGTCCTTAAGAAGTCTTATCAGACGGGATTTGTACCATTTTTGTGCTCTTCTTGTTCTGTGTGCTGGAAGAGAATTTTGCTGGAGAGTTAATTTTTCTTTTCCAAAATTGCTCTTGTGGACAACAAAGCAAAACACTCTCCAGATGTTTTAACAGCACGTTTGATGGTTAATTTTGTCCGACAAAAGCAAACTGTGTTTTGCAGTTAAATAAATCCTACCCCAAATTAAGAGGAACTTTTGCCATCTTTCGATACTGGCTGATGCTGATAGACAAAGATCGAATTCGATTGCTGTGTCAATTGTGAAAAATGTTTGTCGTTGATCATAATGAAGTCTTACTGTTTTGTTGGCCACGGTAAGATTCTGGCACTGCTTCATTTTCTAAGACCGGTATTCAAAAAACTGCTTCAAAATTTGTTAAACCATCTTCCGGTTGATGTTCATCTTTTTTATATTTTTTTTCATTGAAACGTTATATATCCAATCCTCTTTACAGCCACTTAGTTTTCTGGATATGTTAACTGTTCGTTTTTTCCTAACCCTGGTCTATCCTTGTCATGGCCAAGCTATCGAAACCATTTTACGGCATCCGAAACAGTCTATCTTGAAACTTTCAGCCGTCAAATAAAGTTACGTTACCCCATGCTTTCAGAGTGTAATGTGATAATCGCATTTTTTCTTTTCCTTTTTTTTTCTGCAGGGTGACTATTGTCACAAAGCTTAAACAACCCTTTTTCAGTGAAGTCTGAGGTTTATTTCTCATGTACAGATAATAAAATTTTATTGGTGGAGTTTAGCAATGTTTTTAAATTACAATTTGAACTTTGTTTTTTTGGATGACCTTGTATATGTGTGTGGACAGGAATTTATATTAGCATAATAAAAAGTAAACTTGATTAAGCAATGAAATATACAACTCAATGGTAAAATATCTTTCACATAAAAACATGTATGTTATTACACTACAAAAATTATTAAAATAATTATTAGTATAGATAACGCCTTTTATCAGAATCATTAACAGCACCTGTCTTTGTACAATTAATATTGAGTTCATGCACCACTCAAGCTAGAATATAACAATGCAGATGGAGTATAGTCTACGAAGAATATGTTCTGCTTTCGAGCGCTTACGTCTAATATTTTATTGATGAAGCATTTTACATTTTATAGATAAGCTTCTTTAAACGTATACATTTTATAGTGAAAAAAATAATTCACAACTAGACGAATGCTAAATATGTACATATTTTGTATTAAGTTAAATAAATAATGTTATGAATTTTGTAAATATTTCATTCCTTTTAATTTATTTTATTTTATTATTGTGAAAATTGCAGTATTATTAATGTATTTCCTATTGAGTATCATGTAACTCAATGCTAAAGGCCTCAGGTGCTTTGCAAGAAAAACAACCTTACAGCATCGGTTTTATAAGGGAGTTCTATTGGAAAATCGCCAAGGAATGGGTTTATCGCCAAGTTGGCGATGGTTTTGGCGACTTATTTTTGTCGCCAAGTTGGCGACGGATTTGGCGAGTTTTTGTGCAACCCCCCCTTATACCTTTACATTGGGATCCTTTCTCGTTTGGGGTACTCTATCGAGAGTTAAAGCACTTTCTGGTAATTTCTAGCATCCGAAAGCTCTGGAAAATTCTACAGTTATCTTTAAAGCCTATATAAGGGCCTCCGACCAGTTCAGTTCAGTTAGTTCTCTGTCAAATGCGATTGAATACACACGAGAGGCTTTGCATTGAGAACTGTGTTTCTCTGAGCGGTTTTGTATTTGATTCGCCGTATTGAACAATACGCTATATTCTTCTGTGTGAAATTTTGCTGTGCTGTTATTAGATTTGAAGATTACTCAATATTTGTGTCTTTGAGAAGATTCTTGTGTATTTACCGAACTATTTGGAGTAAATAAAACCTGTTGATTGTTCTTATATATTGGCAACAATCCTTTCGAACCCCGAGCTCACAACAATAAATAATCAGGATACACCTGTTGCACACCCACATAGACGGTTCTGAATTCTCTCACTGCGCACTTGTACTACACTATATGGTCAATGATGACCGGTCACTTGCGATTTTAGACATTTTGTTCAATATCTAGAAAAATACATAAGGAATTATCCTGAAACTTCAAGCGTGTAGACAGCATAGTCGACGTCATATATTTCGGCGAAGATTTTTTCCCGAAACCCCATAGGGGGCCGTCAATAAATTGAAGAAAAACGAATATCTTTTGGATAACCCTGTAAAAACTAATATCGCAAAAGCGTTGAAACGGTAGCACATGCTTAGGAGGCTTCTGTTAATAAACTATGTTCATTTTTATGAGGATAGCAAGTATACTCGTGGAGAAATTAAAGTTTTTATAAAAACAATCCCAAATTTCACCAAGTGTTTCGCTTATAATTTTCAGAGTTCTTAATATAAAAAAATGTTACTGTCAGGAACGATGACACACAACATTATAAACAATACCCTGCAATCAGAATTAAAAAATAATAAATATTGGATGAAAAATGAGCAGTTTCTCTAAATATTGTTTCACTGCGCATGTGCGAATTCAATCAAAATATACTGTGAATAATATAATAGCTAAATGTATAGACCAACTTTTGTGAAAGTCTCAAAAACATAGCTTGAAAATTCTTCGCTGTTCCCAAAAGCAAGCAAAAAGATAAGGGATTGTATCCAAATATACAATGAGAGACACTTCATTCTTATTATGTCAACTTTCATACACTAGTATGTTTGGATACAATCCCGTATCTTCTTGCTTCCTTTTGGGAACAGCGAATTTTGAGCTTATTCTATCGACAATTACTATCAGAGTTTTCAAGCTATGTTTTTGAGACTTTCACAAAAGTTGGTCTATACATTTAGCTAATATATTATGCACAGTATATTTTGATTGAATTCGCGCATGCGCAGTGAAACAATATTTAGTTAAACTGCTCATTTTTCATCCAATATTTATTATTGTTTAATTCTGATTGCAGGGTATTGTACATAATGTTGTGTGTCATCTTTCCTGAAAAGAACATTCTTTTATATTAAGAACTCTGCAAATTAAAAGCGAAACACTTGGTGAAATTTGGGATTGTTTTTATAAAAACCTTAATTTCTCCACGAGTATACGTGCTATCCTCATAAAAATGAACATAGTTTATTAAAAGAAGCCTCCTAAGCATGTGTTACCGTTTCAACGCTTTTACAATATTAGTTTTTACAGGGATATTCGTTTTTCTTCAATTTATTGACGGCCCTCTATGGAGTTTCGGGAAAAAATCTTCGCCGAAATATATGACGTTGACTATGCTGTTTACACGCCTGAAGTTTCAGGATGTATCCTCATTTATCGTTCCAGATATTTAACAAAACGTCTAAAATCACAAGTGACCGGTCATCATTGGCCCATATAGTATATTATAGGTTCGATTGGGTGAAGATGTCGTAGTTTTTGATTTAATTTTTTATAAAATCGCCTGTTGTTTATATTTGTTATTCATTAATTTCTTGTTAAAGTTGATACATTTATATATGATTTAAAAATATATTTCATCTTACAAATGTCATAGAAAGCATAAAAAATTTTGTTTTTGTAAATTCTTGTATTTCGCATCTTACCCCAATCTTGGGGTAAGATGGCTAACTACATAAGAAATACATAAAAAAAGAGCATAAATTTTGGATACTTACGAAAAGTGTTAATATGAAATAGCAGTAGAAAAGCGCTATTTAAAACTTAAATAAAATAATGCAAACTGGAATTAAAGTATCAGTAGGGAAGCTTCTTCCCCACGACTGAGTGGCGTTTCCCTACAGCGCCTGCGCATAGGAAAACCACGTGACATGGCATCTTGCCCAATAGATTCATCCTAAGTTACCCCATATAAATCTGACGTTCTGCTATTCTTAAAAAAAGTTCCACAGACTGTTTTTTAGAATATGTTAAAATAAATATATTTCTATATCCTGTGTAAACAATAATTTAATATTGTTTATGGCATCAAAAGTGTCTAATTGTGATTACATTTAAAAATTATGTAACATAAAGATACGGGCATAAAAAAATATTTCACTTATTACACAGTATAGGTATGGAGGTCCTCTATAAGTCCGTCGTTTATAATGAATCTTGACTATGAGCTGTTATAAAATTTATACTGCTAGTATATTATTATTACTTTGCAGACTAATTATGTTCAATATTATATTACACATGTTTCTTACGTTGTATTTAATAAAATATATTTTTGCAAAAAAGACATGTTATAAATTGATATGGTGAGAAAGGGTCTTGTATTTGTAAAAGTATCCTTTCATTTTAAATTCTACAATTTCATATTATTTTAGATTGTTTGTTAAATAATTAACGAGCATTTAAAACAGAAGTACTAGATTAATTCAAATGAAAAGAAAGAAATTACAAAATTTTATTGTATATAAATGTTAGAAGGAAAGTTGAGAAACAGTATAAGTGAAACAATTACAGTATTTTTATTGAATACTGCATTAATATTGAATTGAATACCGGGGCTACAAATACTTTATTTTATACGATAGGCTGAGTATTGCATAAAATGTTAAGAAATGCAACTCTAATACGTTTTTAACATCAAAATACAATAAATCTTGGTTAATTCGGACTAATTAGGGCTTTAGGGAAATTCGGTATAGTGGTTATTTTTAAAATGCAAGTGACCCCTAAGAACGGTTTCTAGAATATTCAAAATTTTAAAGTGTAAAATGAGCGGTAAACACTCTAAAAACATTCTAAACTAGGATTTATCAGAAATTGTTAGGGATAGAAACTTGAAATTTAACATGATTGTTATTTTCGAGACATAAATGCACCCACAAAACAGATTTAAAATTTTTGAAATTTAAAAGTTTGCTAGATCAAAAAACGTTCTAAAATTGCGATTTACGGGATATAGTTGATATAGAAGCTTGGATGACAAGAAGCTTGGAATTCGGCATGTTGGTTATATTTAAGATGTAAATGCTCACTAAGAATGGTTTCTAAAAAATTCGAAATTTAAACTGAAAAAATGAAAAGAGTGGAAAACCTTCAAATTACATTCAAAATTATGATTTATTTAGAATTAATTTTAGGTTTTCTCATTAATTTAAATTTCATGTTCGCCTAATGCAGTAAATTAGTGACGTTTACTAAAAATGTGGTTTAATTAGTAATTTTTGCATGCAAAAAGTAAATTAATACACAGGAAAGAAATTGGTGCATAACTTGCTCAATATTTGTTCTATAATCAAACTTTAATTTATATACGTAGAGCATCCAGTTCATCTCTAATGATGTAATAACTTCACCCGTTCATTGATTTGAAGAAATAACTGATCCTCTTTTACTTATTTTTAGTTTTTTTTTTTATTATTATTAATTCGCGCAAATGCACCATAAATGTTCACAATATCCAGACAAATTTTGATTGTTGAGACCGTCAGTGTGTTTTTAAATTTTTATATGTTTTGGCTACTATGAAAATAGTTGCCCATATTCACCAACAACAAGTATAATTTGGACAGATTAACAAGGATTTACTGTATCTTTATTGTGATGAATTAAAAAATCAGGCATTTTCAGTACAGTTGTTACATTAGGATCAATAATTTAAAGTTGTTCTCAAATCTAAACTGGTTACTCTGACATTTTTATAATTCATTTTTGTTCTCAAATAGGCAGGTGCTCTTATCAAGAAATTATAAATTAGAACTGGGTTTTTTTTTTTAATTAGTTTTTCGGTAAAGGCAGAAGATTTTTCAGAAAATGCTGTCAAAATGAGCATTTTGAACCAGGTTTCAGAACGTGACAATGCAGGAAAGGAAAAAAACTGCCGTTCTGAGACGACAATCGCTTATAACTCAATGTAATTTATTTCTTGGAAAATGGGGAAAAAAAAACTGTTAGATTACAAATCACTTCAATAATCATTCCTGCAAGTTACCATGCCTTTACAGTTAAAAATGTGTCAGAAAAGTTTCGTGTTGTTGAGCGGGATTTTTTATTTATTTATTTTTTTTTTTAACCACCTTAACAGTAGCATATATACAGCAAACAGTTAAAAAAATCAGTATCTTAGAGCAAGCAACTCTTTCAACTGTGGATATTATTTTATGTAAGAAAATAATTATTTATTTTTAAATGTTTGCATATTAATACTTTTAATTCAAATTTTCATTTTAGCATGGAGCAGATGATGTGAAAAGGCATCGATGGTTTAAAAATATTAGCTGGGAAGATGTTTATTATAAAAAAGTTCCGGTATGTATAATAATTTAATATTCTAAACTCTTAAAGGAAAGTACTGATTACAAATAACAATTTTGATTGATTGCTCTATTACAAATGTCCCCAAATTAATTTTATAAATTCCTCGTGTTTAATTGCTTGAATATGTGACAGGACGACCCTGAAGAATGCCTCGCACTTTTTTCTTATTCATTTTTTAATGTTTTTGTGTATTTCATGCATCTTGTGTATTGATTTGGGGTAGTTTTGTAATTGATTTAAAAGAAACGTTATCAGGTTGTATTCAGTTGGATTTTATTTCGATTTTTGGATATTCATTAACAAAAGTTATATGTATAGATATATTCTTTTCAAATAAGCTGGTATACATTATTTAGTATGGAACATTTTTTTAAAATTTGTTTCTAAGCAATATTAGAATAATCCATAATGTTTTCATGAATGTGAATTAAATCCATTGAAGTTTAACTTCCGAAAAGAAATCTCCGATGTGGACATTTGCAAAGAGAGAAATTTTGTCAGCTAGGCCATGCAACAATTATAGTTCGAAAG
Source organism: Maratus michaelseni (assembly GCA_963931845.1). Classification (NCBI taxonomy): domain Eukaryota; kingdom Metazoa; phylum Arthropoda; class Arachnida; order Araneae; family Salticidae; genus Maratus; species Maratus michaelseni. The sequence goes on from OZ007589.1 coordinate 333,700,543, forward strand.
GCAACGTCACATTTTTTCAACCCATTTTAGCATCGATGATTTTTGGAGTGTATGATAGATTAGATGGTGCAGATAACTAAACTGCCACGAGGAGATGTTGCCAAAGCAACATCGTAACACTTCATTGCAATGTGTTATGTTATATGCATTACACATTTTACATTGCAGCGGGCTGTGCGATGTTGCTATGGCAACACCCATCACTGGTGCGTCATCTGACTGTCAGTTTCGTTATTTGCACCATCTAATCTATCATATATCCAAAATCATTGACGCTAAAATAGGTTGCAAAAATGGGACGCTGCCTTCCGGACTATTAATCTATACTAATATTATGAAGAAGAAAACTTTGTTTGTAAGGGGGTGTAATCTCTGAAACTACCGAACCGATTAAAAAAGTAATGGTGGTAAAATGATGGTGAACATCTCTGCTCCACTATATTCTGGTTCTATTTTATCTCTATACCAATACTTTCTAGGGGTTGCAGGAGCAAAAAACATCCTAAATTTGCGATTTTTGTAAAACTGTTGAGAATAGAAGCTTTAAGTTCGACATGGTAGTTACTTTCAAGATGTAAATGATAGCTAAGAACTCTTTCTATAAATTCAAAATTTAAAAGGGTGAAATGAGCAAAAAACGATCAGAAAAACATTCTAAATTACGTTTTATTTGGGATTATAAGGGTTTGAAACTTCACATTGCGAGTATTTACGTCTTAAAAGTAAAAGCAAAGAACAGTTTCAAAAAAAAAAAATTCAAAAATTCAAAATTTAAAAGGGCACATGAGCAAAAATCATTCTAAAGTTGAGATTCCTGTGATACTGTTGGAGCTAGAAACTTTAAATTTGGCATGATGATTACTTTTAAAATGTAAGTGGTCACTAAGAACAGTTGCTGAAAAATTCAAAATTTAAAAGTGCAAAATGAGCGGAAAGCGTTCTAAATTATGCTTTATTTTGAATAATTAGGGTTTGAAACGTGACATGGCTTTTTTTTTTTTTTTTTACGATGTAAATCCTTGTACAGAACAGTTTCCGAAAAATTCAAAATGGTACAGGAACAATTAACGTTCTAAAATTGTGATTTACGTGATTTTTTTTCCTTATAAAGGAGGGGTGGAGTGGGGGGATCTTAAACAGTCAAACCATCCAGAATAATATTTGTTTTGAAAAAATAATCACTGTACTTCACATAAATTGGCAAAAACGATTCCTCCAAAAAATACTTTTGGAGGAAAATAAGAGACTATTATACACATTTAAAAAAAGGGTTGCCTTAACATGAAAATAATGAGCCCTGCCTAAATAATATTTGAAACACAAAAAAAATTGTAAATACAATAGTCTAGAAAAATTAAGCAAATGCAAAATAGTTATCTCTACTTTAATGCACATACTGAGCCATGCTTTTTTTCAGCATTTTAACCTTCCAGTGGGTGAGTCTGCAAATTTTATAAGTGATTTTTCTAAATTTTGTTTTCCCATGGCACCAAAATTAAAATTAAATTTTTACTGCTGATATGTATAATTGCACTCATAACATGTCTCTTATTACTGTGTGAAAAAATCTTTCAATTTTAATCTCATAACTACTCTTCACAAAAAATAAGTCACTCGTCCAATGAAAGATTAAGCTGAAGAAAAAGAAAGTCGCCATAGTCATCATCTTGGATTGAAAATAAAAGATTGGGTACAGGTAAATAAAAGTAGTCATCTTTTAGTTACCTGTGGCAACCCTATACACGGTGTGAACTGAAGCAGAGAATGTTTTCTGATTGAGGAAGAAATATGTAATTACCTTACAATATAATTAAAGTTATTAAAGAACTCATATTTACAAAACGTAATAAGCCCCCCAGAAAAAAAGTTTATTTCGGAAAGGACTAAAACAATTTGACAATAAAGTGACTTGAGGAAAATACATAATTAAAAATATCTTCTTAACAACACTCTAAAACTGCTTCAAAAGAGAAAACTGCAGAAACTTTTTACCTGGGACCCCCCCCCCAAAAAAAAGCCACACTTGATTTTTTTATCACCCACCTTATTTATTTTTTATTTTTATATTTGCCACAATCTTTAAATAGGAAATTAGAACAATGTAAGGTCTTCAATGGGGAAAAAAAATAATTTTTTTAAGTTTAAATTTCAAGAAAATTTTAGGTATGGCGCGAAAATTAAAATTGTCGATTTGTGAAAAATGTTCATTCTTGATTGGGGGGGAAAAAAAAACATATTTCGGTTAGAGCAATGGTAAAAAAAAAAAAAAATGTAAATGAGTTTTTGTCAAATGCAAAACTTTAAATTTCTACGATTTTAGATAGGAAATGTGGCTCAAAGCAGTCCTGTGTGATGCTCGTCTAAACCAGAAGATTGCGCTGTAACAGTTTTCAGAAATCTATATGATATAAGATCTTAGCACAAAAAAGGCTTAGAAAAAAACTTCTGGCATCTTAATTTCCGCAAAAGACATTGCAGCAGTGGTTAACTGAATTATTATAACATTTCCTTTCACTTTCATAATAATTTTCCTTCTGTCTCTACACTACAGACACAAAAAATAAATAAAACAAAAAGACTGGAATTGGCAAGAAATTTGAAAATTTTCACTATGTACGATTGTTTCTAAGGAATATTTTCAGATGAATAAAAAAATCTAATCATTTCTGACCTGGTAAAAAGCAGTATTTAAGACTTTGAAAGAGGGAAAGATATAATGTAAATTGGACTCTTGATGCATTCTCCTTACATTATAGTATGGAGTTGCATAATTTATCAACGGCGAAAGGATCAATAAATATTCAAAAATATTTAAATATTATAAAAGAACATAATGTAGCGTCTACATAGGGTTCTTCCGATTTTATGGCGTATCGGGCTCAAATGAACCAGTCTTTAAAGAGCGAATCAATTTATTCATAACTATTCACAGCAACAGAGTCCTTGTAACTCACAAATAACACTAAAACTATAGAAACAGTCCAATAACTGAACAAATCAAGCGTTTAAATACAGCTTAAATATCTCACAGAGACTCTCTACACAACATCTCAGCACAGTAACAGATGCAAAACAACGTAAATAAGTTTCAAAGTTAAGCAAACCCGCTCCGAAATGAGACTAACTCTCTCCACTCCACACCTCGGCCCATATATATAGGAGCGAGAGAATGTTCGAGATCATTTCACAATTTTTTGAGCTAGAATTTTCTGAAATTCCCTCGGAACAGCATTTAATGCATTTCAGTATCTATAAGGAGGGTTACCATGGGAAGGACCCCATTCTGTCACCAACTTGGCGATATATCGCCAAAAGTGATGCCAACTTGGCGCTATCACCAATATTTTGCCAAATTCCAATAGACTTCTACTGTAATCCAATAGGGTTTACTTGCCTTCAAAAAATAAAAAAATTAGATATTTTAATGCAACAAAAACTAACATTGGCATATGAATAGAGCTTAATTGAACTATTTACATTATTTTTAAGCACAAACACTAACTATTTACAAAATCCGTAACCATATATGCCCCCACCATATTCCAAGTTTTCTGCTGACTTACAAAAATACAATTTGAAAGACTATGCTTTTTCCTATAGGACGTCTGTTATAAACAAATTTCAGTGTGAAATTAATCATCTGGCGTGAGTCAGCCTACTTATCAGTCATTTTTATAAATTTAGGTACGTTGTTATAATGAAGGGTCTTGTAATTTCATCATTAATATGGCCGTGTAGTTCAGATTTAAATCCAACAGTTGTATCCAATATTATAGTTTTATTAGTAAATGAGATTTTTTTTTTTACAAAATAAATTTAATAGTATAAAAGCTATCCATACATAAAATGTTGAGAAATTGACCATTTTTAAAATTATATATCTTCGTAAAATTACACTCTTTCTAAACATTGTAATACAAAGTATTTTGCATGAAATATATAATTTACTGTTATTAATAAAAACAATGTATATCCTGCCGGCATACAAATGGTTAGGTATGATCAGAAAAGGGGAGAAACAAGTACATTTCTATGTCTATAAACTATCAGTTTCTTTGGAAAAAAATATTATAACTATAATTATTATAACTTTTCCTTTCACTTTCATAATAAATTTCCTTCTGTCTCAAATTCTGAAATGGTGGTGGTATTTTCTTTTAATTCTTTATCTTTCTTTTTCCTACTCAGGCTCCCATAACGCCAAAAGTGAGTTATGATGGTGATACAAGGAACTTTGAAGAATATCCAGAAAGAGATGAAAATTCCTGTAGAGATGAAAATTGCATCAATGAGGATTCCCTCAATATTTTTGATGATTTTTAGATTCAATCATTTCCATTGTATAGATCACCCTACTTTGTATATAACCGTAAAAGCAATTTCCCTTGCTATTTGTGATAAAAAATAAAATTTTAAAACATTTTGTTTGATTTTTTTAAAAATGAGTTAAAAGACATTTCTAGCAGATATGTTGATTAAACTATTTTAGTCTCATTTGTTATCAAACAAACAAATGTTAAGTTAATACTGAACACCCATGTTATTTTATCACGAAATTATTACAGAAAGGTACGAGAAATAGAGGCATGTATGGGCTCGGGTCTGGCCAAAACCCAATTTAAATTCATGAGACTCAGGCCAGGACGGGCCTTATTTTTTTTTCTGCAGACGTGGGCAAGGCCAGACTTCCTTTTTCCGTGCCTGAATTTCATTCTTCCTAGAGGTCTGCACGGACCGAAATTTTCAGGTCTGGTCTAGACACAGTCCATATAAAAATGCAGAAATCTGTAAAGTTTGGCCCGGCCTAACAAATTTTGCAAAAAATGCATGTATTTTTAAATTGTTATTATTCTACAATTAAAATTATTTTTGAAGAATAGTACATATATTTCTTAGCGAAAAATAAATAAATAAAGTACAGTAAAACCTGTGAAAAGAAACCTGACTATGACTGAATCCTGTCTTAAACGGAAAAATGTATTGATCCATGCAAAATGAATATAATACATTTACATTAGACTATGTACCTGCCAAGAAGGGAACCTATCTATAAAGGATTTTTTTTCTATCCTGTGTGATTGCGTCTTAGAACATTTTACTGTATAGATTTTTTCAGATTTTTAAAGCTAGAATGGGGCCGAACTTTTACACCAGGACGTGCCAAAAAATTCTGCCGGGCCGTGGCTAGGCCTGGAAATTTCAGCCTCCGCAGACCTCTAATGAGATGTGCCATTCCACGGGAATTTGTATCTATTTTCTGAATATGAATATATTTTTTAAAATAGCGCTTGTCTACACATTAAAAATTGTACCACCTTTGATTTTCCAAATGCTAGCAAAAAATTCCGTCGGGCCATGGCTGGGCCGGGAAATTTCGGCCTTTGCAGACCTCTAATAAGAAGTGCCATTCCACGGGAAATTGTATCTATTTTCAGAATATTAATGTATTTCTTTAAATAGTGCTCGTCTACATATTAAAAATTGTACCAACTTTGATTTTCCAAATGCTAGCACCCACTTTTGACACTTTGAGTTCCCTGGTCAAAGCAGCCTGGAAAAATGCATAGTTTATATATTATTCTTAAATCTTAATTACAATTACAGTATGTCAAAGTTTGAGGATGCGAATGTTAGTTAAATACATGCAACAAACTTCAATTTATATGTTCTGAAAAAATTATCCAATTGAAATGTTTCAGTTTCATTGAGATAAAATTAATAGACTGAAATCAAATGAGGGGGTCGGGGCAAGAGAGTGCTAAGCCACATTTTCGAACTTCTGCGATATTTCAATTTGATGATCGAATACTCAAATCAAGATATATAACAAAGTTTTCTCACCAATGTCTTAGTAACATTTGAGATATTCTCAGTAAATTTTATAATATTACTATTACAGTTTTTTTGTGAATTAGCTATCATCATTGGGGGCATAAACGTCTGAGGCAAAAACGAAACCTGTCACATATGCTGCCACTAAGTGACATTAGAAACGAATTATATGTAGGATATTATAATTTACAATATTAAGCAACAGATTACAGTGTTAGATTTATTTCACCAAAAATGCGGCTTGGCACTTTCTTGCCCTGACCCCATCAAATATGTTCCAGGCATGTTTTCAATTCAAAACATATTCCTAATTATGAAAAGTAATAAATTCATATTTAAGAAATTATGAGATTGTGACCTGCATTAATTTTTACACAAAAAGAATGAGTGTCATACAAAATATGGCTTTGTGTGCTTTTACAACTCATTCCTATCATTAGTTTTCGAGATACAGCGAAATTTCACCTACGATGCATGGTCTAGGCATGTTTTATGAGTTATGATCCATAGGAAACAAAAACTTAGATATTTACAAGAAAAGTTTTGTAGAATTTTCTTTCATATAAAGTAAGTTTATTTTACACTTGAAAAATTTGTTATTTTTTCAATTGAGTCTTTTCGGTACTTTTCTTTGTAAGATTTGTTTTATTTTCCAAAATTCATTCATAAACTATTAACACATTTTATTTTATAAACCTTTTTGAAGTTTTAAGAAAAAGTACATGAACTAAATCTTTTCCCGGTTTGATTTCATCCGAGGAATTCAAATATGGTGTCAAAAGTGGGTGTTACCATTTGAAAAATCGAAGTTGATACCATTATTAATATGTAGATGACCACTATTTCAAAAACTGCATTAATATTCAGGAAGACTCAATACACCCAGTTGAATAGTATCTCTTGCATCTCTCTGTAATAATTTTGTGATAAAATAGTATGAGGGTTCGTCCTTTTTACTCACAGTACTAGCAAAGGGGTGGGGGGTATCATCTCGTATTATTTTAAGTACTATTTGTCAAAAAATGTTGACAGTAAATTGGAAATAATGTCTATTTTAAAGTTGATATTTTAAGTTTTTCTCAGTAGGCGATCTACATATTAAAATGAACACTTTTTTTTTTTTTATTGTAACTCTCAAATGTAAAACATACAAAAGAAGAAAAAAAATCTATACCTTCAATTATCCTAAATACATATTTTCATGGTGTTTTTATGATTAGTTTCTTAAAGAATTATTAACTATTTTATAAAAAGCTAATTTCGGGGGTTCTCTCCAAATTGAAGTCCAGTACTTATATTGAGTATACCAGCATAAAGTGTATCTCAAGTCATATTCTAAGTCTGTATCATGATTCACGATAATCTTTAACAAATAACTAAAAAAACACTGAGAAAAGAGCTAAAATTGTGTACATGCGGAATGGGAAACATCAAATTGGTCATCCGAAGTTTCAGAAGAATTTGTCAAGTATTTCTCTAGATATTCGACAAAACGTGCAAAATCGAAAGTGTCCGATGATTTTTGGCTATATAGTCTATAACACTTATCATACGTATGTTTTAAAAATGTTAATTGTAAATTATTTTAATAAACACTGTTGAAAATGTACAAAAAATCAACTGAGAAAAATTTGAAGAATAACATAAATTTCACAAAGATTGAAATGCATATTTTTTAAAGCAATTTTTAGTCAGCATCACACTGAGTTTTATGTTTAATAATGTAAAAATAAATAGTATATAACTATTACACAGTAAATATAATACACTATATTGCCAAAGGTGACCGGTCACTTGCGATTTTAGAAGTTTTGTTAACTATCTAGAAAAATACATGAGGAATTAACCTGAAACTGCAGGTGTGTAAACAGTATAGTATAAGTTATATATTTCCTCGAAGATTTTTTCCCGAAACCCCATAGGGGACCGTCAACAAATTGAAAAAGAACGAATATCTTTTGGATTACCCTGTAAAAACTAATGTAGCAAAAGCGTTCAAACTCGAGATTATTAATAAGTGGCTTATTGTAATATACTGTGTTCATTTTTATGAGGATAGCATGTATACTCGAAGAGAAATTAAGGCTTTTATAAAAACAGTCCCAAATTTCGCCAAGTTTTTTGCTTATAATTTGCAGAGTTCTTAATATAAAAAAAAGTTCTTTTCAGAAAATATGTCAAACAACATTGTACAAAATACTCTGTAATCAGAATTAAAAAATAATAAGAATTGGATTAAAAATGAGCAGGTTTACTAAAAAAATTTTCACTGTGCATGCGCGAGTGCAATCAATATATAATGTGCATAATGTATTAGCTAAATATATAGAGCAACTTTTGTGCAAGCCTCAAAATCATAGCTTGAAAATTCCGAAAATTATCGTCGATAGAATAAGCTCGAAATCCGTTGTTCCCAAAAAAAAAAGCAAAAAGATAAGGGGTTGTATCCAAATATAGTAGTACGTGCAATAGTGTGTACGCTATCTTGGCACTAATCAACAGATATTTGATACAACCCCTCATCTTTTTGGGAACAACAGATTTTGAGCTTATTCTATCGACGATAATTTTCAGAATTTTCGAGCTATGATTTTGAGACTTTCACAAAAGTTGCTCTATATACTTAGCTAATACATTATGCATATTATATTTTGATTGCATTCGCGCATGCGCAGTGAAACATTTTTTAGTAAACCTGCTCATTTTTCATCCAATTTTTATTATTTTTTAATTCATTGCAGAGTAATTATTCCGATTTCCGATTTTTTCCAGAGTTTTAATTCCGATTGCATGTACAATGTTGTTTGACATAATTTCTCAAAATAATTTTTTTTATATTAAGAACTGTGCAAATTATAAGCAAAAAACTTGGTGAAATTTGGGACTGTTTTTATAAAAACCTTAATTTCTGAGTATACATGCTATCCTCATAAAAATGAATACAGTATATTACAATAAGCCACTTATTAATAATCTCGAGTTTGAACGCTTTTGCTACATTAGTTTTTACAGGGTAATCCAAAAGATATTCGTTATTTTTCAATTTGTTGACGGCCCCTTACGGTGTTTCGGGAAAAATTCTTCGCGGAAATATGACGTCAATCATGTTGTTTACACTCCGGAAGTTTCAGGATAATTCCTCATGTATCTTTCCAGATAGTTAACAAAACGTCTAAAATCGCAAGTGACCGGTCACCTTTGGCAATATAGTGTATTTTATTATAAATGAAAACAGTGTTTTAATGCATTTTCATTCACATAAAGAAAGAAAGGTCTAATATATTAACTGTCTGGTGCGCAAACAGTACATTGCATACATCAGTAATCTTGACAATGTGATCTTTTGCATTTAGATCAAGCATGTCAAACTCGTCACCGGGCTAAATTAAGTATTGTATACAACGCCGCGGGCCACATAACTAAAAAAAGAAAAAAAAAGGCAAATTTATTTTATTACCATCACACAGAATGAAATTTGTTACTACAAAATATGCCCTTGTTAAAAGAAAAAAAACAATGTAAAATTCAAAGCTATCTACGAGGAAAATTTAAAACATGCACCAAAAATTTTTTTAAGTAATATGAACTACATAAATGACATCGATTTTTCGTAACTTTTATTATTCTGCAAAATTAAACATAACAGGGATCGGGATGTCGTACAAAAGTGTGCTATCGACAATAGGTCTAAAAAGATGTTGAAACACACATCTGGCATTTAAAACTTTAAATCTCCAGTAAAAATGTATTAAGGGTATTACACTAACCTTTGCATTTTTCTTTTATTTTTGTAATTGCTCCTTTCATTAAAACCAAATGCTGCAGGAGCGCTATTATTTGCAATATAAACTTACTTTTAAAATGACAAATATCATTCAGTTGAAATTTTGGCAATTGAGTTTAAAATATCTGGTATGGTGGTTATGCCGAGCATAAGAATAATTTCTAGAAGTTCCTCACTTATTTTTAAGTGCCCATCATGTCTGCAAATAAAAACTGCCATCTGAGTGGAATTTCGTGGATCTATATTTTCATGAATTACAATGTAATAAATATTGAAATTATAGATTACATTTGATTATTGAAATTTTTTGCTATATAAAAGAACATTTCTAGCAATGGCACACATATTTTAGCTACTTTATTTTCAAATTTCATTAATTGCTCTGGACTTTTTTTTTTTTTACTTAATGAATCTAAATCTCTTATCACTAAAGTAAAATCTTTTTTTTTAAACTGCAGTGAATGTTTTTAACTTTGTGCGATTGTACTATATATGTAAACACTTCATTTCCTTTATGATGTATGTGCATGATCATCAAATTAACTGACGCTGTAGTACTATTATTATCCCTGATTTAAATGCACGAGTTACAAATATGTTGGATCGTGAGATCAAGATTTGAACATCTTCAAAATTGGAAAAGAGCCAGTCTTCTAATTTTTATAGTGAAGTAAGCACCGAAATGAGAACTATCCAGAAAAGGCGCTGTTAGGCCTAGTTATTTTCTTTGGTAAATAAATATATTGTATTGCGAGTAGTTGATTAGCTGAAAAGAAATTGTTAGTCAAGTATTGTAGAATTATGTTTCTAGGACTATATTAAAGTTCATATTTTGTTATTCATCGTCTATTTGTTCATATAAATCCAGTAAATCTGCTATTTACATATCATCTTTTTACATATATATATATAAATATATTTAAGCAGATTTATTACCTTCACAGCATAGGCTTCATGAATACTTTTTTTTAGTATCTGTTTCAAATTTAACAATTTTTCTTTCTGAAGTTTTCCAGATATTTGTGAGTACATTATTTCCACATTCCAACAGAGTTTCTAGATATTAAACATGTTTTTATTTGAACATAAAAATATGGTAAATTCATTTTTGGCAATATGTGATGTTTTTCTTCAGTTGTCATGTTCATTCACACTGGCTTTAACATTTTTTTTTTTTTAATCTTAAAATGTGTGAGTGTACAAATGTGTCTGTAAAAATGAAACAAAAAGAAGAAAGATGAATAATCACATAGGGCTAATTAAAAATAACACATTTTCTAACTTAAATAATGAAAATAATTAATGCAAGCATGCAACTGTAATAATGCTTCCAAAGAAATGAGAAAAGTGACAAAAAAACAAAGAAAAAGTAACTAAAGCATGGCAAAACAGTGACTAAAACGTAACAAAAAAAGTGACATGAACAATAAAAGAGATGAGGATTTTCCCTTATAAAAACAAAGTACACGTGTAGAAATATTTTTACCAAAATTTAACCTGCAAATTAAAAAGTATACCTCCAAAAATCCACGTGTCTGAATATGTTTCATTATTTCTCTGCAACAACGGAAAGTAATCAAGTGTTTCCCATTCATTGTTTAGATGGGTTCAGACCGGAATCCTTGCACTGGGTTTATATTTAGAAAGTTTTTGTGTGAGAATATCAACAATTATTATTGATGACAAGGATATTGACAAATTTGAAAGATTAAAAAATCCCTTTTAATCACATTTTTTAAATAAAAGTGAGCAAACTAGCTTCAGCAGCTTGCTCACTTTCAGTGATTTTATATCTTTTAGTGAGAAAAAGTGACTAAAGGTGACATTAAAAAAAAAAAAAAACAATGCTGAAAGTGACAAATTTAAAAAAAGTGACTAAAAATGAGAAAAGTGACGTGCATCCCTGTTAAGGGGAGGGGCTAAATTATTTTGATTTATGTTTTACGCACCTTTAAGCAATGTATTTACATTTATTTGTAACTTTATGAATTTTAATTTTTAAACAAGGTGAATTTGCACTGAACTTTTTAACTTTTTATTTTGTTATAGGTTGAAACGAATACTTTATTTTACTGCTGTCTTCGATTTACATCACATTGGAAAATAATGTGCAGTATCGCATTAAACTACTAATTGAAAACATTTAAAAGTTATATTATATATATATATATATATATATAGCTTTTAAATGAGTAGTTTTTAAATTTTGGATTTGAGCTCATTAAGAGGCTACTTCACTCAGTTGAAAACACCCACTCCCTAATGTTAATCCTGAAGGAAATATTTTAAGATATCTCGTTCGCATTTCAATATTTTAAATTTTTTTACATTTGATAGCTGAGGTCAATTTCTATGCCAGCCCTTTTTTATTTTTTGAATTTTGGTTGTAATTTTTTGTTTTAATTTTTCGAAACCGGTTCCGAAAGTGAAAGTATTTTAATAAAAACTTATGATCGAAAAAGTACAAAAGGGCCTGCATAGAGATTTACCTCAGCTATCTAATGAAAAAAAAAAGAAATCATTTAAAAATATTGAAATGCAAACAAGATAAAATATTTCCCCCATAGGATTAATATTAGTGAGCGGGTGTTTTCGACCAAGTGAAGTATGGGAAAGGTCATTCAATATTTCAAAAACAAGTACAGGTTAACCAATCATGTATTAATTCTTTCCAGACTGTATGGATATCATATGATAATACATCGTTACAGACTATTTTTTTTCTTAGATATTTTTAGAGATTCTCTTATGATAGCTTCCTGGTGATTATTTGTGCAGAATATAATTTTGGATCCAATGAAATATACTTTTATAGGTTTAGTTTGTGCTAATCTTGCTAACACAGTGTGGGGTCTATTTAATCTCAAATCTGTTTCATGTTCTTTTATTCTGTCCCGAAATTTCCTCAGTGTCAGCCTCAGTATATAAAATCTTTATTATTTTTCTTGAATGGTATAATATATACCCCTGATCTATTGATGGCTTGGATTGGGTCAGTTTTCTCGTTTAACAACCAATCCACCTAATCGTTACAAAATGCTCCTGTCCAACACATTTTATGGAAAAAACTTACACACACTTTTTGAAGTGGTATTTACCGCCATCTGATTTTGTTATTGAACCAACTTTGAATTTTATTGAGAATTAAACAAGAAAATTGACCCAATCCAAGCCATCAATAGATTAGGGGTATATATTATGCCATTCAAGAAAGATTATGAAGATTTTATGTATGTAGGTATGGCACTGAGGAAATCTCCTGACAAAATAAAAGAACATGAAGCAGATCTGAGATTAAAAAGACCCCATACTGTGTTAGCAAGATTAGCACAAACTGAACCTATAAAAGTAAATTTCAATAGATCCAAAATTATATTCCGCACAAGTAATCACCAGGAAGCTATCGTAAGAGAATCTCTAGAAATAATATCTAAAAAAAATAGTCTGTAACGATGTATTATCATATGATATCCACATAGTCTGGAAAGAATTAACACGATTGGTTAACCTGTACTTGTTTTTGAAATATTGAATGGCCTTTCCCATCCCACCTTATATTCCATACCCTTGAAGTAGAATGGTTTGTTCCGGACAAAGCTAGAAAACGCTAAGAGAAAACAACAATTAGTTTTTCATTGATGAAGGCCGAGTAAATTTTGGTTGAAAACGTTTTGATTTTAAAAGAACTTTAATGTGTTTTTAAATGATTTGTTTTATGTTTTGCGCATCTTTTAAGCAATATATTTATATTTATTTGTATCTCTATGAATTTTAATCATATAACACATAACAATGTACATATAAAAAAATACTATAAAAATCTTATAAATCTTTAAATTTTCTCAGATTTAAAATCTGTTTTTTATAGCTTTCTGATTTTTTATTTTTGCATCCAAAATATCTTGGAGCTAAAATTTAAAAATGAGTTAGATCTAAAATATACATATACTTTACTTCCTAATGTTTATCATCTCTAATGCCACTGCAATGTTGCCGGATTGTGAAATTTTTTTTTTTTTTTTTTTTTTTTTTTTTTTTTAATTCGAAATAGTACAAAATAAACTTTTCTTTCAAAATATATATTTAATTCCATTTATTTTGCTAGTAACCTTCTCTTTATTTAATCATGGAATGTCTGACATTAAATAAAGCGAATATTACTACTCTAAAATAATGGTAGATATTTTTAATACAAAATTCATCAACTCAACAACACTGCAGCCACAGTTAGTGCAAGTGTTCTCGTGCATTTTCTGCATCAAACATAGAAAAAATGCCAAAAGCTTCGCGGGCCACAGATAAGTTATCTGTGGGCCACATGCTTGACATGCCTGATTTAGATCAACCATACTTTGTTTTTAAATCTTAATCAAGAGAGCAATAAACAGAACATTTTTGCTTATATATTGAATACATGCAGCAGCATTTCTTGGTCTTTTTTGCCTTTTCAATCCAATGTATAATTTTGTCATCATCAACTGCATTTTTAGTTTTTGAAATTTGAGTTATACTTAATCTATATCTTCATCTGACCCATCTAATTCTTTCTTGATATCAATTATTTGTGAGGCATTCAACGAATCATTTTGTAGTTCTGGTTAATTTTCATCAACTAGCATCTGTTGTCATATCACTTCTGCTTTTTTTTAATTGGAATCGCATTATTCTTATTTTTATGGCTTTATCTATTAAAAACTTTTAAATACAATATTAACTTAAGATTCACTCTTTAATCATGTTATATTATTTCCTGCATAATTTACATCTAATGGTATTGCTGCACTAAATGCACAAATCAATGAAGGATATTACAGCAACAGGAAGACTAATAGTAGGACATTTTAATCATTCATCTGTAGTATGCTCACGTTTTAAACAAATCTAGGAAAAACAGCTATATTTCACATATAAAAAATTTTGAGATCATTTCAACATGATGGGATAGTACAGAGTTGCTTGCTTGAATTAAAGAATGCTAATATCATGTATGTAAATGAGAATCATGAAATTCGAAATTTTTCATTACATCAATAGTCACAGATTGAAAACATTTTGATTCTATTTGAACCTTTTGAAAAAATAACTAAACAAATCAGTTCTTCCAAATCTTTAATTTCAGAAATAATTCCTATTGGGGTAAATTAAAAATATATATATATATACTTGACAAACACTGTAGTAGTAGTATCTGGTGTTTTATCACTGAAACATTTTTCTTTAGACACAAATATCAACAAAGGTTTTTTGATGATACAGATTAATAAGGATTTTTTATTAAAAACTATTCTAGATCCAAGATTTAAAAGTTTCCTTTTGCAAAGATTAAGTTGAAATTGTAAAAAAATCTTTGCTATAATTCATGAAAGAAGAAAGTGGCATTCTGAATTCTCCATGCTGGTACACAGTACCGTATCTTATTTTTAATTCCCTTCCACACAATAAAAATATATTTTCTAAGGTAAATAAAATATTTACAATGACCATCCCACAATTATATGCAGTTGCTAAGTTCGAAAAAACCTTAACTTGACAGTTTTACGACCAAATATTTACAACTATAGTCTGAGTGTTGCCAAAAATGACAGTGGGAAGCAAGTAAATGGACATAAAAAATTACAGCACCTCAATAAAACAGTATCAAGATCATCTCTAAAAACAGATGTGAAAAATAGGTTCTGCTCCCACGGAGAGGGAAAACAACAGTAGGACCAGCAAGGCTCTTGCCATTGTTTTTTCATTGTAATTAAGAAATCCAATGGAAACACTCTATGCTCACACATATTATTTCAGGGCGGAACCGAATAATATTATAGCCAATGGTCAAAACCAATACAAGGGGGTAATATATTGTGTTACGCCCCACTGTTCCCTAAGTAATCAAAATTTTATATATATGTAATAACTTCACTTGTCCAACTTCTTGCCTATGTGTTGCTTGTATAGAGTTTTTGTCTCTTTCTTAAAAATATAAAAAGTTAGTCCTTAGTGAATTGACATGTATGTCACTCTCTCTGAGATATAGTTTAGTCTCGCCTGAGAAGCGATGAATACTTCTAGTAGTAAATAAGAAGCAGTTTTAATATGTATACAAATGACTTTTATTTTAATAATCAAAGTTTTTGCTCTTAAGAGCGCTTAGTGCACCTGAATAGCTTGAGTCAGAAGCTAGATTCTGCAAAAGATAGTGCCTTATTATCGAAAATGCCTCTAAGCCTATTGATGAAGGTAAATTTCTTGTCTAATAATATATTGTGTGCCTTTATATTCATGATTTTAATTTTAAAAAAGGAATAACATGTTTCATAGATAACCCACAAGTACACCTGTATTTAACTTTAATAAAATTAAGATGTGTCTAATGTGCAACCGCATCGAAGTAAAAGATGTGAGTTATGATGCTTTTAAAAGCATTTCTATAAGTTATGAT
The DNA here is from genome assembly GCA_963931845.1 of Maratus michaelseni. Lineage (NCBI taxonomy): Eukaryota > Metazoa > Arthropoda > Arachnida > Araneae > Salticidae > Maratus > Maratus michaelseni. Next base: position 333,716,586 of record OZ007589.1, read on the forward strand.
TATAATCTTAATAACCTAATTTTATGTATGTGTTCTGATTGTATATATTATATGTAAATAAATAATTGTTAAGTGTTAGTTTCTCTCTTTTTTTTTTCTTTTTGTAATGTGTATTCTAAGTTAAGTTATGTGCATTGACGCACTTAAGAGACATATTTATATATAATATCTCCTTGTTTATACAGGTATTTTTTGAATGAATTAATTAATACGCTAGTTACTTATTTTTGCTTTTTTAAAATTATTGATTTCAGTCTATCCATAAAGTTGAGAGAAGTATGTAAAGATGTCACAATGCTGTTTTTAAATATTCATATTATAGTTAGAATTGGTTTACTTTATTACTTTATTACTTATGATAATAAATACTTGTAACTCTAATTTTACTCTCAACCAGGATTTCAATTTGTACGATCACCTTTTGATACTTAAGTATGCTTGCATGGAATAAACTGGGTAACAATGGGGTTTTACCCAATTTTCCCACAAGCAATGTTTAAGCAGTTTATTTGTAGACAATAACCGGGTTGTCTTTACAACCTGTCTAAAACTTCCCAGCACTTCAGAATCACAAACACAATTAAATCTTCAAAGTGGTGAATGCACCAAAAGTCAGTTTGGGAACTCAACTGAAATTAAAGTAGATGATGAATCAGCTCTCCATCATGAATTAAACAATTACCTTTCCCAATCAATAACTCAGAGAAAAACATCTCCATTTGCATAGTGAAACACATCAAAGTTGCCTACTTTGTCACAATCAGTGATGAATTCAAGGGCTGGCCTGGGAGGATCTTCACCCTCCTGAAATATTTGAGATTTTGCATTAGGACTAAAAGTGTGTGCCCCCTCCCCCAGAACTGACTATTCTCTGCTGTGAAAAGATACCTTTCATCACCAGCAAACATCATGCATAGCAAAAATCTCACAGGCAGGATTAATCTATGAAAAGAAACTGAATAGAATACGATAAAAAAAAAATAATGCTGAACTATTATTTTTTGCACTGCAACTTATCAATTTTGAAAAAAGACAAGAAAGATTGTTTTATTTAATATCGAAATAATTTATTACAGTTTTTTTTGTCATTCTTTGTCTATTTGTTTTCATCTTACTTAAATAATATTAATAGTTAATCATTATAAAACAATTATGTAAACAAATTTTGTTTTCTTAAATTTACAGCAATCTTTTTTTCTTCAATGGTATATTTAAAAGATTTTTTTAAAGTTTTTATTTTTATTTTATATGTTTATTTATTTTGTCAATAAAGAATAACTCATATTACTTTAAGACTCACCATTTTAGAAAATATTTACTTTGTAATTTTAATTAATTGTTGTATTCTTTTTTCTTTTTTTTTTTTTGTATTGCAGGTGTGTGTATAAAACAAGGAATTCTGTTTTTGATGTAAAAATTGATAATTTTACATTCATTTAAAGAAAGAAATATGATGTACACACACTACAAATAAATATATTTCTTAATATGTTATATAAATGTTTAAAATAAATACTTTAAAAACAGCATCTATCTCAGTGGTTAATTCCTAACAAATGTAAAAGTACTAAAGATACAAAACAAATGCATTTTTTTTAAAAGTGTAATTTCTGTTTTATAAGTAGATTACCATCCCAAAAAATTTAGTTAAAAATAAATAAAATGCATTTCTAACATTACTGTTACGAGTTACTTATATATATATGTACTTTTTTCTCAATATATAATTTTGGGTAAGATGTATGTACTGCCAGATAATCATAATATCTGGTTACTACCAAATATCTGTTGCATCCCTAGTTTTAAGTACTGCTTGAAAACTTTTTTGTTTCTAAGGAGTCTGTATTATACACCCTGGATAATGCAAAAACATTTCTACTCAGTGAAAACTGGGTCACAGTTATAGATTAAAAAAAAGTTATTGTTTAAACATGAATATTAAGTCATAAAACAAATTAAGATAGAGACAGATCTTTAAAAGTAACATCTTGCATTTTGTAGCTTATCAGATACTTATTAGATTAAAATTATATTTTTATCATTTTTTAAAACAACACAGAAGCTTATTGCTTTCAATTTCCAGAAAAATGTTGTGCTAATCATGATAAAAACACTCTAATCATGGGGGAAAAAAAAAAAAAAAAAAACTTTATTGTTGTGGAGGAGAATTTAATTGATCTCTATATGCTATTCCTTTCAAATAAAAATTAAGCACTACGACTACCAACTTTTGCATCAACCTAACATTATTGCAAACTTTCATTGAATCAAAACTAAGATTCCTCGTCCTTAATTATTACTTTCATTTAATCAAAAGGGTTGTTATAAGATTTTTATAAATATACAGTCCCTGGCCAAATTATTAGACGCAGTTGTTTTTATTATAATTTATTAAATATCTGGAAAGAAACATGAGGAATTATCCTGAAACTTCAGGAGTGTAAACAACATAATAAACGTCATATATTTCCGCGAAGATTTTTCCCGAAACCCCATAAGGGGCCGTCAACGAATTGAAGAAAAACGAATATCTTTTGGATAACCCTGTAAAAACTAATGTTGCAAAAAGCATTCAAACTGTAGATTATGATTAAGTGGCTTATTGTAATAATGTGGGTTCATTTTTATGAAGATAGCATGTATAATCAAAGAGAAATTCACGTTTTTATAAAAACAGTCCCAAATTTTACCAAGTTTTTTGCTTATAATTTGCAGGGTTTTTAATATAAAAACAAGTTATTTTCAGAAAATATGACAAACAAAATTATACACAATACCCTGCAATCAGAATTAAAAAATAATAAAAATTGTATGAAAAATGAGCAGATTTACTAAATATTGTTTCACTGTGCATGCGCGAATTCAATCAAAATATACTATGCAGCAAAAAGATAAGGGGCTGTATCCAAATATACTAGCTTATGAAAGTTGACATAATAAGAATGAAGTGTCTCTCATTGTATATTTGGATACAACCCCTTATCTTTTTGCTTCCTTTTGGGAACCGCGAATTTCGAGCTTATTCTATCGACGACTACTATCAGAATTTTCAAGCTATGTTTTTGAGACTTTCACAAAAGTTGGTCTATACATTAAGCTAATATATTATGCACAGTATATTTTGATTGAATTCGCGCATGCGCAGTGAAACAATATTTAGTAAATCTGCTCATTTTTCATACAATTTTTATTATTTTTTAATTTTGATTGCAGGGTATTGTGTATAATTTTGTTTGTCATATTTTCTGAAAGTAACTTGTTTTTATATTAAAAACTCTGCAAATTATAAGCAAAAAACTTGGTAAAATTTGGGACTGTTTTTATAAAAACGTGAATTTCTCTTCGATTATACATGCTATCTTCATAAAAATGAACCCAAATTATTACAATAAGCCACTTAATCATAATCTACAGTTTGAATGCTTTTTGCAACATTAGTTTTTACAGGGTTATCCAAAAGATATTCGTTTTTCTTCAATTTGTTGACGGCCCCTTATGGGGTTTCGGGAAAAAATCTTCGCGGAAATATATGACGTTTATTATGTTGTTTACACTCCTGAAGTTTCAGGATAATTCCTCATGTATCTTTCCAGATATTTAATAAATTATAATAAAAACAATTGCGCCTAATAATTTGGCCAGGGACTGTATAAGAAATGGATATATACAAGACGTATGCATGTAAGTAAGAAAAAGATGTATGAAAATTTTAAAATAATGTATGAAGTCTGAAGATAATTAAAGAATAAAGTTTTTATTAATCTTAACCACTCTTGAACGTAAATGATTAATATCTGCCAATAAGACAATTTTTTGTTGTTGTTTTTCCCTATATTGTAAGAAAATAATTTTTTACTATGTATTTTTTTTCTTGTAGACACCCTTAGTTCCAAAGATCAACCATGCTGGAGATACTCGCTATTTTGATACATATCAAGAAAAAAAGACCAAACCATCAACCCCTGTCAAGGAGAAAGATTTACTTCTTTTTAAAGATTTCTAATATTAAGATTTTACATGTATATATATCTGACAGTTCTACTGCAAGCGAATATGCAGCTTCACATGTCTTCATTTCTTTTATTAAGTAAATTAATGCAGTTGCACCACAGACCCCATTAGCAAAGCTACACCACTAAGTACAAGTGCCAGGCTTGCCATATGTTCCAATTTCTTACTCTTGATTAAATTTAAATGTCCAGTGCAGGACAATTAATTTTAAAATATTTCCTAGTATAAGGTGTTCAGGCCCATTACATATAACACATAATTTCTTTTAGAGCCCCTGCAGAGTGAAACTTTTGCACAGGGAATTTGTTGAAACCATCTGTTAATGTAATTGCAAAAGATTTAGCAGCACAGAAATGAAATAAATATTTCCAGACATTTCTAAAAAAATATACTAGAAACATCGATTAATTTCTTTTAAACATTCTACCTTTCAATTTCTATGGCAAATTAGTATTTTCTAAAATAAAAATAAACTTAAAATGGTCTAATGCAAAGAACAGATCTTCATTTTCAGTGATAAATTTCAAATTAGTTCATTTTACTATTGTACTCACCAATACACCAAGAAATAAATTCTTGAGCAAAATAAAATTACTTATATGTATTTTGTAAATATTTCATTAATATTATTTTGATAACTAAATCATTTTTTGGTTTGGATTTTACCAAGGTAATTCATGCTGAATAATTAGAAATAGAAATAATAAACTCATAGAAATAAACAGGGCTGCAAAAAAAAAATTCTTGCTGCCAGTAAAAAAATATTGAAACTTAAAAACATTTTTTACAAACAAACTAGAATTTTTTTTAGCATTGTATCCAATTTTATGTATCACAGAGGCTAGATTGATACTATTTTTTGCTGTTTTATTGAAATCTCCCCCTGTCACACACATATTCTAATCAAGTGCATTAGATGGAAAATGCCTTTTAAACTGGGTTCTTCCTTTAAAAGTATGAGAAAAGAGGAAGATGACTAGTTGCTGCATGCAAGTAGGGATGGGGAAGAGAAAAAATGCCATTTGTGCTCATTTCTTGTACAAAAAAAAAAAAAAAAAAAAAAAAACTTGTCAAATTAAATAACTTTGTCACCAGTGGCGATTTGGCAACGCTTTGTCAAGCCCTGGAAATAAAAAAATCCCTGACGGCTCGGCCTACAGGCACAGGTAGATTTCGAAGACGCAGACCGCGGGGCGCCTGTTTGTCGGGAATTGCGGAAGAAATGACCTTTTTTACGATGATGCGGCAGTTTGAACCGCCTACTTCGAAACCTAACTTGTTTGCAGGCGGATCCGGCAGGGATTTTTTTTTTTAAATTTTTTTTTGGTATAACGGTTGGTCCTATAAAAAACTTGTCAATATAAAAGTTTTAGATAATATTAAGAGGATTTATAATAAATTTAAGCGGATTTGAAATCTTGGGAATTGACGAAGTTGTGAATTTTTTTCTTCTAAAACCCCCCTTCCCCCCCTCTTAAGGCAATTTTTAATTATATCAAAAATCTGTCATACATAAATTTTCGGCCCTTCTCCATGAAGTAATAATAACTTCAAACGGATTCGATACGTATCATCATTAAGAAATTATGGGGGTTTTTTTCTGTTTTCACAAAAAGGCCCCCCCATCCCCCCCCCTGGTTCGATTTTGCCCATTAACTTGACCGAGATTTTATGCCTCTTGATTTTATGTATCAGTTTCGAACAGATGCGGGAGTTGGAACCCCTTACTTCGAAAAATAACTTGTTTGCAGGCGGAGCCGGCAGGGGTTTTTTTGTTTTTAATTTTTTTTGCTATAACGGTTGGTCCTATAAAAAACTTGTCAATATAAAAGTTTTAGATAATATTAAGAGGATTTATAATAAATTTAAGCGAATTTGAAATCTTGGGAATTGATGCAGTTATTAATTTTTTTTCTTCTAACCCCCCCCCCCTTTCCCCCGCTTAAGGCAATTTTTTAATTATATCAAAAATCTGTCATACATAAATTTTCGGCCCTTCTCCTAGAAGTAATAATAATGTCAAACGGATTCGATACGTATCATAATTAAGAAATTATGTTTTTTTTTCTGTTTTCACAAAAAGCCCCATCCCCACCCTTGGTTGGATTTTGCCCATTAACGAACTTGACCGAGATTTTATGCCCCTTGATTTTATGTATCAGTTTCGAAAAGATGCGGGTGTTGGAACTGCCTACTTCGAAAAGTAACTTATTTGCAGGCGGAGCCGGCAGGGATTTTTTTTTGTTTTTAATTTTTTTTTGCTATTACGGTTGGTCCTATAAAAAACTTGTCAATATGAAAGTTTTAGATAATAATAAGAGGATTAATAATAAATTTACGCGGATTTGATATTTTGTGAATTGACGAAGCTATGATTTTTTTTCTTCTAAAACCCCCCCTTTTTCCCCCCCTTGGAGCCATTTTTAATTATATCAAAAATCTGTCATACATAAATTTTCGGCCCTTCTCCTAGAAGTATTAATAACTTTAAATGGATTCGATACGTATAATAATTAAGAAATTATGGGGTTTTTTCTGTTTTCACAAAAAGCCCCCCCACCCTCCCCCCCTTGGTTCGATTTTGCCCATTAACGAACTTGACCGAGATTTTATGCCCCTTGATTTTATGTATCAGTTTGTAAAAGATTAATGCAGAATTTTTCCAGTTATCGTGGTCAGAAAAAAGTGACATAGATATATATATATATATATATATATATATATATATATATATATATATATATATATATATATATATATATATATATATATATATATATAAAGTTTTGAACTGGGGGTGGTCTTGGGTTCTGGGAGTCATGATCGGCGTAGATCTGCAAAAATTTTTCAAAATTTCCAACTTAGGTGAGAATGTAATAGGTAGTATTTCTTACGAAATCTACCTAAAAAAAAACATTTAAATATTGCAAAATGTTTATTTTTGTCCCCATCCAGATTTTTTTTTTCTTTTGTTACTTCATGTGCTAATATTTTTGATTGGATAAAATAAAAAATCTGGCAACCCTCATAAATGCTCAAATACCATAGCTGTTATTAAAAAACTGACAACTCAAAAATTTTATTAAAATAAGATTAGAATGATAACTATTAGAAGTAAATAATTTTTACTTCAGTCTGAAATATCATTTGCATTCATTATTTACTTTTATAAGAGTTTGTGATACACAAAATTAACAGAAGTTAATTTTCAAGAATATTATTTTTATCAAAAACAGCCTGATTCTGTGGAAGATTCTGATTTGAAAATGGAAAAACAAATATTAGAGGATTCGATACACCTAACTATTTTGACTTCTTTCAACAGAATTATAATCCTACAGATGCGTAAAATAAAATAAGAAGTATTTGATTTAAATCAATCAAAATATTTAACTGCTAGTCAATTTCTCTTTCAATTACAGTGTGGTATTACTCATGGATGTTACTTTTTATTTCCACTTTTAAAAAAACTCAAACTACACAAAAATAAATTAAAAAGAAAAAAATTAAGAGCATTGGAATCTCCTAAATATTTTTTATATGTTTGGTAAGTACTATTCAAGAAACACAAAAGTTTGATGAAGTATTTAATATTGTAATAAAAAGTCTTGCACTATTTGCAAGTATAAATATATGTTATATTTTGTGTAAAAATAATTGTAATTATTTTTTTTATTTGTTATGTAAGTGCAATAAAATTTATATTTTCATATATGAATCTCAATTTTAATATATAAATCACAGCAATTCAGATTTATCACATATGCAATTAAATGAGAATATTATCGCTATATTCTTGTGTACAGTTCTTTGGTATATTGAATTAAACAGGCTGTCTATTCCAGATTAGCAACAAATTTCCTGGATTTTTCATACCAATTAAAACAAAACAAAACCAGATACCGAGACTTTGTGATGTTACACACAAAAAATCTTAAAAGTTGAGAATTTAAGAGTGAAAGTTTCACAACTAACTGTTTCTGAGGTGCAAAGTATAATCAATCTTTTTTTTTTTTTCAACAAAATATATTATAAACCATATTTATATGTAGATTGGGGGGGAAAATCTAATTTTGATGATTACCTGCAATGCTATGAAAACTTCAAGGGTTCATACTCATTCCACGCACACTCTAAATAAATAAATCCGGAGTAATTTCCCAGAATTAACAAGTTTTCCATATGAACGATAAAGCATATACTGAATAACAGTGGCTGCTGGCTAACATGAACTTAAAATATAGACTGGATATTTTTTTCTAAAGTAGCTGAACAGTCCTGCAGATTTTCAGAGAAATAACTGACTTTTCAGTGTGATTTCCCTTATTTTCAGGTTTCTCTGAGGAATATGACCCATATAAATTCAAATCTTCCATGAACACTGTCTTCAAAAGAAAATATAGCAGAAAAATTATAATTGGAGACTTAGTCAACTTTATATATAAGAAAGAATATTTTTAATTAATTTTTTTTTTCAGCTAAAATTACAGATTTTCATTTTAACATATTAAATATTTTTATTAAAAGATGTAAACTGTATAGAAAAGAAATGTACATGCACATACTATACATTATCAGTTTTTGTTTAAACTTTAAAATATGATAAAATTAAAAACTTGTAATATGTTCATTGAAATAGTAACACATGTGAAATGTTAAAAGTTTTTAGTTATAAAGTTTAGTTATAAGTTTAACTAACTAGCTATCATTTATTTAGTTTATAACATAGGAAGTTTCAAATGTACTTGCTGCATATTGAGAAAGTAAATTTTGAAAATTTGCAGCAGCCAAATAAAACAAATATAATACAGGGATTTCCCAAAAAATGTTATTGACTTTTCAAAAAAGTTACAAATGTATTTAATTGGTTTTAAATTACAATAAATTTTGAATTTGCCTCACCTTTACTACTCTCTTTGTCAATGTAGCAATCAATTTTTGACTACTGCTTTTCTTTCAACTTATTGTGTGATCTCTGAAGTCATTGCACTATTCGGTTGATTGTTGAGTCTGGTAATGCATACAGTTCACCAAACATTTCATGAAAACATCTTCTGACTTCTTTGAATGCTTTCTTATTCAAAATATAAAATGTTACTAAAATTAAAATAGCAAAGGCAATTAATTAAAAGAAAAAAAATCAGATTTTTAATGTTTGCCCTCATTGCTACGAAAATTTTTCCTAAATAACATAAATATTTTCAAATACAATAGTTTAGTTGCTTGAAAATAATCATAGCAATGCTTCTCAAATGAACTTTTATAAATAAATACAATCAAAATGTTGTCAAAGCAATTTATTTTTATTTATTTTTTCATTTTTAACTTTTGTTCATTCTTTGAAGTATTTTCCATCCAAACAATCATTTAAAAAAAAAAAAAAAGTCTTTAATAACAAAAATACATGAAAATATTCTTTTTTCTAAACAGTTATGTTTCACTTACACTATTTCTTCATTTTTCCTTCAAGTCATTCCCTTCATCTATACTGATATAAATATGTTTAACTTTTGCTATAAAAAATTTTTCATCTACGCACAAGCTTGCAATCTGTTCTTGTTGACCAAACACTCTTAAAAATATACAAAGAACTTGAAATAAAAAGCATTTCAAACAAGAAAAAGACAGGAGCTTTATTCACATATGCACATATAAAATCAACATCTTAAACAAGTATTCTTTGATTCTTTCATTGTTCAAGCTATTTATTTATCTATTTTCACAAACAAGAGAAACAAATAGTGAAATATGCCCAATTTCTTTTTACAAAAAACTAGAAGCAAATACTGTGCAATAAATACAAAGAAATCACTCAGTGATATAACCATAAAATGACATTTATATCTGTCAAAGCAAAAAGAATAGTATAACATTAAATAAATTTGATGAAATTTTATTTTTAACAATTCAATTAATCAACCTGATTTTAAATAATAGTTTTCCATAGATATTTTTTTTAAAGTTGAAAAATGGTAACAGCATTTTACACAATTGAGTAAAATCTTTGATGAATTCAAAAGGAATTACAGATGAAGAAATAGCAATTCATATTTTTAAATGCAAGCATATAAAGGTTGAGTGTATGGTGCTTCAAACTAAAATGTCAATAAAATTTTTCTTTTTTCATAATATGCATGGTTAAAAAAAAAAGAAATTTTAGGAACCAAATCAACCTTAGCCTTTTCTATCCTCTTGGGTTCTGTGTACATCATCCAATCGAACCCACTGGTGGTCATTTACTGCTTTCCATAAAGTAACCTAAAAATAAAAGAATTTTTAATTCATTTTTCAGTAGTGAATTACACCTGTAATCATTGAATATTAACCAGTGAATTTTTATCCTGTTTTTCTAAGCGTAAACCAACAGAGTGAAAAATGTCCAAGCTGGGCATCTAACATGGACCCTTGGAATAGTGTTCCAATGCTGTACCTTTGAGCTACAACGTCTGACATCTCTCATATATGTTGTTAAAGCTGCAATCACAGCCCAAGATGGAAATGTCATCATGAGCACACAAACTTCTGCAGCAAACATGAGGCGAAAAATGCTGAAAAATGAATTAAAATTAACTATGTGTTGGTAACTATGGCTGGGCTTTGTATGTCATCTCATGTTTGCCACAGAAATTTGCGTGCTCATGATGACATTTCCATCTTGGGCTGCAATTGCAGCCTTACCGACATATATAAGAGATGCCAGCCTGGGTATTGTCCTTGTAGCTCAAAGGTAGCATTGGAGCACAATTCCAAGGGTCCATGTTCAATTCCCAACTTGGACATTTTTCACTCTGTCGGTTTACACTTAGAAAAGCAGGATAAAAATTCACTGGTTATTATTCAATAAAAGAGCTTACTTATATTTTACAAACACAAACATGCTATAAGGAGGGAAAATGTACTGTCACAAATTAAACAAGAAGAAAAAATCATATGTCATAGATTATGAAACACATTCCAACAGCCAGAAAACTGTAATGAAACTTCACCGTTAAATAAGGTGAAAGAAGATATGTAAGTAAACAGTATATGAAACATATAACACATTGAAAAATACAGTTTTCTAAATTACTTTCCAGTGTCAAATAAAGTAGCCAAATTATTTTGTGCAGCCCTGTATATGATCAATAGATGTGGATATATAGCATGATAAAATTTAGTTCAGTTAGAATATTCACATTTAGAAACTTTCGCCAATCGATGGAAATGCACTTGAAATCTTTTGCGCAGCTCTGTATATTATCTGAAGACTTTTGTACACACCACATATTAAGCTAAATGACAACTTCAAACTCACTCACAGCAATTACCAACCGTAAACGACAATGTAGCTTTTTCTTTGCATAGCCCTGTATATGAATTTATTTATATACCACAAACTTCTATTAGTCTATTAAATATAGTCCAGCAGAAAAATGTGTAACACAATTAAAAACTACCCTTAAGCCCTTTACTCCTATAGTCTGCAATACTTATGGATTCCCTTGTGCAGCCCTGTATATGAACAACTGAGTTTATAAACACACACATACTATGAAAAAATTTAGTTAAACTTAAACATGCAAATGCACTTGTCACACATAGACTGTAAATATTGCATATGTACTGTAACCGATATCTTTTGTGTGTCCCTGTAAATAAACACAATGCACACTACACTTTCACGAGAGCAATTTATAGTGCACCTCAGTAATGCATATAATTTTCATTATGTTTGAAATAGTGAAATATCACAAAATTACACTGCAAACGATTTTTCCCTATAGAACAATGTGTAACAGAATTCTTTTGTTTGACCCTGTAAATGAATAACAAATGCTTTGCACCCCATATTCTACAAAAAGCATGTTTTAATGCGCTTCATAATTATAGATCAATTTCATCATGTTTCAAATGACGTAGAATCATCAAAATGCACTTGAAACGATTATTTCCCATTGACTGTAATGTAACGGAATACTTTTGACTGTCCCTGTAAAAAAACTATAAGTGCTACACACTTCAGTTGAAATAGGGAACATGCTATAGAAAACGATAACAAAAATTTCAGGACAATCCAAGTAGATTTACGCGAGTTAAAGCACGGACAGACAGCAGACAAACTGAAGTCATAAACATTTTTCAACTAGGTTGGAAAGTGTTAAAAAGAACACACCATACATTGTAATCTTCAAATTGAACAGAAAAAGCAGAAATAGCCATTTAACTGGAAATTATATCAGTTTAATGTTTAAAAAAAAAAAAAAAAAAAAGCTTAGGAATCATCTTTATATTGCAATTGCAGGGTTGGAAAAAACGTTTAAAAAAAAAAAAAAAAAAAAATTTTTTTTTTTTTTTTTTTGTTTAAAACATGTTTTAAACATTTAAAACATTTTTTTCTCATTCAACAGCACAATTTTGATTAACGCGAGCAAAAATTAATAAATTAAATATAGAATGAAAATATTTTCAAAAAACAGTAAGGAAGAAAAAAATTATATAATAAATACCAAACATTAATTAAAAATTAATTTTTTATTTTAAACTAAAACATTTAGTTATTAAGTTCTTTAAAAATAGTAACAAGTTTGGCAGCCTGATCAACACCTAACCAGTTTCTAGTTTTGCTCTGCACAAAGCCAAAAGTAGAAAACACTCTTTCTGAACCAGCAGTAAAGCATACAGCTGTATGTAATTGTTTTATGATTATATGACATTTTTATTGATGTGTTTTTCAAGGCTTATCCATCAAGATAAAGGTGTCGTTTCTACAAAATTGTCCACTTTATTTGATTCTTGAGTAGTGAATTTATGATTGGTAACTGACAGCATATCAGCATTTCATTTTTTAGGTGCGTTCGTAATTATATAAATACATAGCACCTATAGTCGTCGTTTGGTCCGTCCGTCTGTCTGTCTGTCCGCATATAACAACGCAAAAACTACCCAACCAAATGGTTTGCAATTTAAAATATATTATCTTTGCAGAATTTTGTCGAGACATTTCAAATTTTATTAAAATCGAATCAAAACTTTAGGAGATATTAATAAAAATATTTATTAAGAAATTTGAATATTTTTTTTTTTAAATCGGTGCTTTTTTGTTATAGGAGCTTCCGAAGTTTAATCATCAAGCGACCGAGATACTTATTTTATGACAGAAATTAATCTGCAGACGATATAATTCATTTCACAGAATTAAAAATCATCAAGATCTGAATATTTATATAACTAGCTGATACATATATATCTGAATATTTATATAACTAGTTAAGATATTTGTATGAACAGTGTCATAAAATATATACTTAACTAGCTGTTTAACCCGTTCTACGCACGGGATATCATGAATTTAATTCTAAAACGTGCGTACGAACGCACCTCGTTTGTAAAGTTTGACGTACAATTTCCAACTTGTTTCTTTTTGCATCATATTATTAACAGCATCAAACATATAACTGGAGAATGAAGCTGACTTAGCTTTATAATTTATATGGCTTTTTAATTTTTTTTTTTTTTTTTGTAATCATGGTAAGATTACTGGCAGCACATATTTCTGACCCTTTTTTAATCTTTCCAAACTTCAACTACATTACTAATAGTACAATTATTTCTCTGAACTTTGTCACATGCAACTGCAATAGGTTTGAGCCTTTGTATATAATCAACATTTCTTTTTAACTGCAAGTCTATGATTTTCTTAGAAATATCAGATTTGATTTTCACTCAATTATCTTTACAGACTCAAAATTTGTGGCCAATTGCTTATATAAGACTCCATTGCATCCAACATAGAATTCCACCTGACATCTGATGGTAACTCAAGCTCTTTAGCACCTGTTTCCCTAAGCTTTGCTGAAGCAAAATGATTATTTCAAAAATATTTAACAATATCAACAACTTGAGCTTTTATATTGAAGATTTTAATGCCTTTTGCTAGACTATTTAAGACATGAGTTGAACACCCATAAGTTAAAATATTCATATTATTCCTCACAGTCTTTTTAAGATCATTTCTCATCTTCATAAGAATGGCAGCAATGTCTATTACAAAGTTGCCAATAAGACAACCATACCGTTCCTCTACTTTATTTATGGCAATAATTGCAAGCTCACAAAGATACTTAAATTCATGAGGATGGCCAAATGTATCAAGAGTATAAATAGGATACCACCTTAAAAAAAGTAAATCCATAAATGTATATGAATTTACAATAAATTACTAAGGGTATGCATGCTATTAATATTAAACTTTTAATCTCTAATTTTGTTGTAGTTTGTGTTTGTGCACACTTTTTGCTAACACAAAAATAACAGGGAGACAAATTACGTATAAAAAAAGGTTATTCCCTATTTCTCATTATTGGGGTATAGCACAATATGATAAAAAATAAAGTACTAAAAATGATAAAGTTAAATGAAACCTTCACAAAAAAACTATCCTACTACTAGTTAAACTAAACACTAATTGTTCTCAATTTCTGCTCATTTGAAAGAAAACAGCAATAACCGAGATTGCGCAATCGAGCTACTACGCAATCGTGGTATTACACAAAGTTGAGCAACACAATTATAAAAAGATGATTGCTGACTTCTTGTTTTAAGACAGAAAAACCTCAAAAATTAAAGATAGCCGATAGTACAAAAATGAGATAGTAGAGAAACAGAAATGCATGTTTCTAGATAATTCTATCTTTATAAAAATTTTAACAACACTAAAATACTGTTAGTTTTTGAAAATTAGATTATTAATATTAATATATTATGGAACTTTAATTTTGATATTATTATTATATAAAAAATCATAATTGAGGTATTTAAAAAAATAAATTGCATATTTTCAATTTTAGAGGAAATAAATTTACTTTAAATACTTAATTAAATTAAATAAAATTTGAATGTCTTTTAGTGTATAGAGCTAATTAGAAATTTTTAATACAATTTTAATTGGTAAATTTTAATTTGTGAATTGTCACATTGTGATATTATAAACAATAAACATATTTTAAACATTGTTTTAAATGTAATGTTTTAAACAAAATGTTTTAAACGTAACAACCCTGTGCAATTGTAACCAACTCTCAAATTCCCAAAATAAACACCTAATTTTGACATATTTGGCTTTTTTGATAAATTTTATCTTGAGATATCCAACAAGAAGTCATTCGGTGAAGTTGTTTAGGAATTATGAAGGTTTTAAAGCTTGGCACTCTTAATCTTTTAAATTTATTCATAATCATTCAAAACAGATTGCCGTGCAGACAGTGTTTTAAGTATAACTTTAAAAAGTTTTTTAAGTATAACTTAAAAACTACTTGGCAGAATGATCTGTAATTCGCACTAACATATTTTAAGTTTCAAGAACCAATTTCTACTAAAAAAAAAATTACCTAATTGATATGGAACCAAAATAAAAGTTTCCAGAACCTAGAAATATGCACAGAGGTGGTATCGTATCAGTTAGCAAAATATTAAATTATAAGCTAGAAGGCACAGTCAAAATTATTACTGGTGGGTATTAAAAAAGTTCAAATGTAAGTGATAAAATAGGTAATACGATAGACCATCATGATTGTGATGGCTGGAGCTTTAAGGGATATGAAATATTGCACATAAAACAGACAACAACAACAAAAGAAAAAAAATTCAAATGATACAAACAAGTTATATTAAATTAATAAGCTTACCATTTTTATTTATTGTTATTATTGATATGAATTTTCATTTTTAATGAGAGAAGTGGTATTTAATTACCATACAGATTATATTTTCATGAAAATGAAGAAAATATGAAGGAGGAAACAATAGATAAAGCATTTTGCTTTAGAATACAAACTGAACATAATGATAAACATATTTTTTTAAACTACTGTTTCTCAAAACTTGTGTCTGTCCCTAATATCTTATATCCCCAATGCCTCTTATAAGCTGAAAGTCAAACAATAAATCTCAATTGTTTAATCTTGCATATAGCACATTCTACTCACTACAATCACAGATTTAGATTTAATATATATATTCTTATTCAAGAAAACCTTATGAATTCTTAATCAACATATGTATTCAATAACAACAAAAAATTAATAATAATCAAGTAACAGCAAAATTAGTCAGATAAATGCAAAAACCATGTTTGATATTATATTATAATTGCATTTACTTTATTACACATTAAATATTCAACATAACTTTGTAAATGAAATATCATAGCTTACCTTATTATCACCTCCTGAAACTGCAAGAACGTTTCCAGTTACTGACCAACTAACATGCCATACTACATCATCAAAAGTGTTAAGAACTTTAGGAGTCCAAGATGTTTCTTTTGTCTTAGTCCAGATTATGACTCTCTTATCCTAAATTGAGGGGGAAAAAAAAGATAAATCATGAGTCACACATAGATAACAAAGCACTTGCCAACACTGCCAGAATATAGAAAAATTTCATTGTTTCATACAAGGAAAGGAGATATTTAAATAAACAAGGGATGACCGCCCCGGGAACCCAGCTTTTGCTTTAGAGTATAAGTGCAATCCAGGGGCAAAGATTTAAATAGACAATTTGGAAAATGCATAATACACTTGAAAACATACTTTCAGCTATTACAATCCATATACGGTAATGTATTCAAATTTTTTTAAGCAGCCCTGTGTAGGATCTATGCATTTTCATATACAGTGCACTCCTGATTATCCGGGTTAATCACCGGGAGGGGTCGCACGGATAATAGAAAAACATGGATAATCCAAAAACTCATTTTTATTAAAGAAAAACATCAACATCAGTACAAAAATATAAAAATTACTTAAATTTGCATTCTATATAACATCAAACTAGCACTTTTCCTTTTAACATTTGCTGCTTAAAAAAAATCTGTAATGCGTCTTAGCTTCTGCTGTTTGTTCATCTCTTTTCGTATATCGACACATATTTTACGAACCGCAGTAATGGCACCATAATCAAATCCTCTTTTTCCCCCTACATCGCCTATATCACGTACAGTTTGTACTCCAATTTGATAATATTTTGCTAATTTGCTAGCTGATTCTCCATTATCAAGTTTTTGAAGGATTTCTACTTTTTATTTAACATTTAAATCGTTTTGTTTTCGCATCATTTTTACCAGTAAGAAATCTCGCGCTACTAACTGATGATAAACAAGACGCAAAAACTAAAGGAACATGTGCGAAAGTGAGATAGGACAACTGAAAGGCTATTGTACAAGCAGCATTCCGATCCCTCCCATTCCCTTCAACCCTACCCCGTTCAAAAGGTTCCAAAGCGTTCGATTTGATTCCTACTCACTTCACAATACTATTAGCTAAACTGGACAATATTCCATTTCACATCAACATCGATTTTACATGTATGATAAGCGTTAAAATGTTTCTCTTGAAATTTTTTTGTGAGTCCGGAATAAGTACGGATAACCCGCAAACCGGATAATCCACGCACGGATAATCGAGAGTATACTGTACATCAAAAAGTATATTACAATTTAATTGAATTGTAAAAGACAATTAAAAAGGTACTTCTAGCAATTATCATCCACAGAGGGCAATGTATCAAATTCTTTTACTCAGCCCTGTATATAAATTTATTTATATTATTATGCATACAACATAATAGTAAAAGTATAAAACTATAAAGATTGTATCAGACTTGAACACACTTTCAACAATTTCTGCCCTTAGATGTATCTGAATTCTTATGTGCAACCCTATGTATGATTTATGCAACTAATACAAAACACATAATAAATTAAAAGTTAGTTCTACTTGAAAATGCACAACACACTGAAAATGCACTTCTTTAGTTTAGTCCGGTAAATGAATAATAAATGCTCTGCAACCTAGAATCATCCCCACCTTTTTTTTGGAAGAGAGGGCGTTACAAATTGTTTTGAAAATTATTAATCTTAAACTAGTAAATCTGCAGATCAAGAGCCTCAATGTCAGCTCTGAAAGTCATTGTTTTTTAATCTCACTTTTCATATTATTTAGCATCTTACAATCTGCAATTTAATTTTTTTATGTTACATACATATTTATAGGCATATAAAATACTTCGGAACTTTCAGAAATTAGAAGCGTTAAATTAAACATGGTTTATGCAATGATATTCTGAAATTCTTATAAACTTCTTATTCTTGTAATTTTTTAGATAAAAAAATACATTTCTTCAGGTGGGTTCAATTTATATTCATGATTTACTATTGATTGTTTGAATAATTCTAGTATATCTTGGATTTCGTTTTACACAGTGGTTTTTATTAGGATAAACAACAATTTTGAAAATAATTTCATATTATTCTAATGCCCAAACAGCAATATTTACTTACCTGCCAACCACGAAACACCTGCATCTGATGTATAAGTTGAATAATATCTCATGTACAAAAGCAACGTATGGGAATGTAAACTGAATCTACCATATTTCACTTATATCTATTTTAAAAATCTAGTGTTATTACAATTTTTGTTTCGGAAAAACAATTTTGATGGTCATTTTATAATATTTATCTTACCTAAGTACATCCTGATCTAACTTGATGACAATAGCATACTAAAATCTCCTCAAAATAGGCATATTTGGAAACTTTTAAACATATTGAATAATCATTCAAAATAGTGCCCACTGCCAATTCACTAAATAGCAAACGTGATTTGGAGCTAGAAAGTATTTTTTTGTGATAGCTTTTTTGTTCTCAATTTCCAATAATTGTAATATTTTTAGGATTTGACTATATGTATGGATGTGTGTTAGTATTCTAATTTCTTTAGTTTAACCACCTCATTGTACGAGTGATTTTATCCAATTTTTAAAAGAATATTAATTTTTCAACAACGAAACATCCACATCTGTTCCAGAAAATGAATAAATTCTCATGTAGGAAATATACAGTCATTCAGGATAACTTTGATCTGCATTTTCTCTATTTTCAGATGCCACACTCTTATTTTAAGAATACTGTTGCAACTAGGGGCATAAAAGAGAACAAATGATCCTAAATTATTGTATAACTACCAAAAATTAAGGAATAATAATGATAAAAGCAATAAAAAGTGAATTTTTAACCTGGTTCAAAGTTACCCAGCCATGTAGGCTAACTTTGGACCATATGATAAGTATCATCTAAAATAATTCATTATAAGAAAGGTATTATATTTAGGACAACTTTGAACCTCCAAAACTGTTTTCAGATACGTAAAGACTCCCTAATTTACATTGCCCTACATCACGAGATTTGTATAATTTATTTATAGTATTACAACAAATATTATGCATAAAAAAAGTGGAAGAAGAAAATCATGAATATTTAGAAATAAAAAAGACTTTATTGTTCATATAAAACATAAAAATGCAGTCAAAACAATTTACAATGTTTTAACTGAATAATATATCCATAGTTACAGTAATACATACTAGTACTAGTATTATTCAAACAATAATAAAAAATGTTGAATGTATGAAATGTCAAATTTGAGTAGATCCACCCGAATAACGCATTTAAATGAATTTTATGTATTTTACACATATTTGTGAAAATATTTACATGTTTTATCTAATGCACACTTTCGGCATTTATTTAAATATACATGCAAATACGCAGAATTTTTGACAGTAGTACCTATAATCTGTAAATTATAAACCAACGCCTCACTTTGAGGAGGCTCAAAGTTATACTGAAAATGGGGTAACACGGTAGTGTCTTTTTATTTTACATTTTATTAACTATTAATAAATAAATAATCACAAAATATTAACACATTTACGACATTTAGATAATAATATGTCTGATAAATGAGTATATTGTTACTTACTATAAAAATATAATTGGATTGCAACAACTTTTAAAACAGCATTCAAAATTAACTTGAAAACCGTACTTCACAATAATAGTTGGATGATGCAATTAATTGTGTATAATGTAGCTAATTTATTTTCCAAAATAAAGAGTAGAAATCCCAGTTTAGAACCTTGCCAACAGAGCACAGTTCTGGAATTTATCCAACCTTGAAGTCAAAAATATTGAAAATTAGGTCGTGGTGCAAAGTTACCATGAATGACTGTACGTTAGGTAAACTACGAGATTTGAATTACAGGTTCAATATTTTTGTAATTTTCGTTTGGAAAAAATATTTTAGCAATCATTCTATAGTAGTTAAAAAAGTAACTTGTATCAAAAATAAATTTCATTTATGTCAATAGATTACTAATCATCCGAAAATAAGTTATTTTGCTAATAAAATATTTCAGCGAAATAGTGCGAGTTACTTGAATTTTATTATTTTGATATTCTTTGAAATACGGTTGCTAAGCTACTAATAAAATAAAGAGAAAAGAAAAAAAAGTCATTTTAAAATTTGTAAAAAATAGGAAAATAAAATGTTTTATATTTCCTGAACAGTTGCAAAACATTTTCCAATAATTTAAACAATTAATTTCTAAATTCTAATAGATGTATCGGCAAATTTTCAAAGCTATTGGATATATTTAAGACCTCCATATCAAAAATTTAGCATCCATAAGTTTACTTTTAAATCCATTATTCAAATATGTGATTTTTATTTCAATGAAAAATGAAATTTGAAAATCGTCTGCATTCTCATAGGAAAGCATTATGACCTAAAAAGAAATGTTCTATATATTTCGAACGAATGAACCAAATTTAACCAAAAACTATACAGCTAATTCCGGGTATCACGCCAACATACCTACCTATGAACCTAAAATGAACCTAATCGGATATTTTTTTTGCGGCAGTTATCGCGGAACAGACAGACAGAAACCAATAATTTTTCACGTCTTCACAGACATTTTGGGAAAAACATATAAACAAGCATCATACAAAGATTATGAAATATTGCTATGAAATCTTTACCTTTTTATATAGTAAAAGGAGTTTTGCAAATAAACACGTAGGTTTTTCATCTCAAGCTTTAGTTCGATCATTATACACTGATCCCAATTCATGCAGACCAGCCAACCTTTGAAAATGAGAAATAGTAGCACACCAAATTCAAATTTATTTGAAGGTGGGTTGGTTGGTGGCTATTTTTACGCTGCAAATTTTAAACGAGCAAATACTAATCAATTAAACGCATGAGTAACGCGTCCATAAGCACACAAAGTAGGAGACTCTTTTGTTTTTGCTATATTTTTGTTGCGGGTGGGATAGATTAAACATAATTATCCCCATTCAATTAATGCTCTGTCCACTCCTAAGCCAAATTTCTGAACTTCACAGTGAATTTTCTGAAAGATTCCTATGGGGGAGTTGTCGTGTTCCTTTATGCATATAGAAGAGTTTATCGTGGAAAGTAAGTTCAGAGGGTTGATTATTGAGAAAATGTTGTCAAAGTTGGCGAATCCTTTTTTAAAAAAAAGAACTTGAAGATTTTCTTTACGGAGTAAAACAATTTGATAAAACAAGAAGGTATAGTGGCACTTGGTTGTTTTGGCAATCCGCAGAGTGCGTTTCCTGGGTACTGAAGTACTAAACTGGAGTGTAGTTTTCCCTTTTATTTTGTATGGTGAAGCAAGGAAGACGAAAATCACATCATTAGAGTTAATAGTCTTTAATTGGAGAAACATGTCACAATTCAGAATCTTCCACAATAGTGAGATTTTGATCAATCGAAGTTTCAGATTTTTTTTAAATGAATCTGATGAATATTGGTGGGGTGACATTTTAAATTTAAAGTCAGGGGTGAAGAACACAAACATAATCCAAAGAATAATCCAGAAATGCTGTTGAACGGGTCCGATCAAGTTCACGTAATCCAAAGAGTTTTTAAGAACATCAAGAGGATTTTTCATTATAAAACCAAAGGGTGGCCAAAGGGGCCAAGACATTTTTAGATGTTTATGAGATGAAGATCAGAGGGCAAGTGTTCTATCCGATATGAAAGTGGGCGCAAGGAAAAACACGCCAAGCGAGATACATTTCAAGCCAAGAGAATCGCATTTTTTTGCGTGGGAAATGTAACCGTTACTTATATACATATCAACTTCATAATTGACGTCATTGGAAGGGAAAAATCTTTTGGCGAAGATTGCACTTTGGCTAAAAAGAGAGATTAAGAATTTTACCGTTAATTATTGTTTTGGGAATAGGGCTTTCGAGGAATGCAGCAAAGGCGCCGTTTAAATGCTACAGACATCTGGAACAATATACGAGACAAAGCTGACCATGAAAAGGAAAACATTTTATGCCTTGTATAATTTCATTTCTTTTGATATGTGGGAGACCGAATAAGTATGTTAATGATAATTTAAAAACAATATGCATGATTTTGACTAAAAGTCTTTCGTTGAAAGAGAAAGATAAAAAGGGTGCGCTTTTTAACAGCCGGGAATGTATATGAATTACGATTATGCAGAAAGGGGAAAATATATTTGATAAAATACATAAAATATAGATTGCTTTAATTTTTTGAAAGGAATATATATGGTATCTTTACCATATATTTTGATCAATCAAAGTTTCAGATTTTTTTAAATGAATCTGATGAATATTGGTGAGGTGACATTTTAAATTTAAAGTCAGGGGTGAAGAACACAAACATAATCCAAAGAATAATCCAGAAATGCTGTTGAACGGGTCCGATCAAGTTCACATAATCCAAAGAGTTTTTAAGAACATCAAGAGGATTTTTCGTTATAAAACCAAAGGGTGGCCAAAGGGGCCAAGACATTTTTAGATGTTTATGAGATGAAGATCAGAGGGCAAGTGTTCTATCCGATATGAAAGTGTGCGCAAGGAAAAACACGCCAAGCGAGATACATTTCAAGCCAAGAGAATCGCATTTTTTTGCGTGGGAAATGTAACCGTTACTTATATACATATCAACTTCATAATTGACATCATTGGAAGGGAAAAATCTTTTGGCGAAGATTGCACTTTGGCTAAAAAGAGAGATTAAGAATTTTACCGTTAATTATTGTTTTGGGAATAGGGCTTTCGAGGAATGCAGCAAAGGCGCCATTTAAATGCTACAGACATCTGGAACAATATACGAGACAAAGCTGACCATGAAAAGGAAAACATTTTATGCCTTGTATAATTTCATTTCTTTTGATATGTGGGAGACCGAATAAGTACGTTAATGATAATTTAAAAACAATATGCATGATTTTGACTAAAAGTCTTTCGTTGAAAGAGAAAGATAAAAAGGGTGCGCTTTTTAACAGCCGGGAATGTATATGAATTACGATTATGCAGAAAGGGGAAAATATATTTGATAAAATACATAAAATATAGATTGCTTTAATTTTTTGAAAGGAATATATATGGTATCTTTACCATAATTCCAAGGCGGTTGTGGGAAGGGGGTGATGGAACTACAGGTATATCTTCCAGAGAAAAATGTCTGAGTTAGTCCTTCATCAGGTCGAGTAAGCTGATACAACCCTGCATGTCGGGTCTCTGCTAATTGT
Source organism: Maratus michaelseni (assembly GCA_963931845.1). NCBI lineage: Eukaryota > Metazoa > Arthropoda > Arachnida > Araneae > Salticidae > Maratus > Maratus michaelseni. The sequence goes on from OZ007589.1 coordinate 333,740,016, forward strand.
TTTTTATTTCGGGTCGGGTTAAACCAATTTTTGAAAAGTTAGTTCAGTATATTGTTTCAGATTAAAAACTATATCCTAATAATAAACATAGATGTTTGTTTCTGCGTGTGCTGTTTTGCGAAGAAACTGCTGCGATGCGAACAGAGCTACAAGATTTGGCAGGAAGGTATCTATGCCTGAAGTTATGTACCTTGAAGCCAGTTTTTGGATCTTTTGAAAGCAGTTTTAAAACTTAATTTGTTTTAACATTTTGTGGCAAATTTTCTACATCAGTAAAAGGAATCCGGTTTCAATCTTTTAACCCAATGCAGTAAATTTTCAAGAAATTTGTGTTTTTTCATCAATCTTTTGACGATTTTTGTTTTTTTTACATAATCACGCAATTCTTTGATGAAATTCGGGTTTCTTAAGTGATTTTTTGACAAAATTCGGGTTTTTTCAATGATTCTTTGATGAAATTCACATGATTCTCTGAAGAAATTCACGTTTTTTCTACGATCCCTTGACGAAATTCGCTTTTTTGTGATATTTTGACGAAATTTGCATTTTTCAACGATCTTCTGACAAAATTTGTGTTTTTTCAACAATCCTTTGACGAAATTAACATTTTTTTCGGCGATCCTTTGCTTTTTCTCCAGCAATTCTTTGACGAAATTTGCGTTTTGTCAGCGATCTTTTGACGAATTTTGTGTTTTTTCAACGATCCTTTGACGAAATTTGCGTTTTTCACATAATTCTCTGCAGAAATTTGCCTTTTTTCAGCGATCAAATGACAAAATTCACTTTTTTGGGCGATCATTCGACAAAATTCGCTTTTTTAGCAATCTTTTGACGAAATTAGTGTTTTTCGACGAAATTTGTGTTTTTTCAATGATCCTTTGACGAAATTCGCGTTTTTCAGCAATCGGTTGATGAAATTCCCGTTTTTTCAGCGATCCATTAACGAAATTCGCATTTCTTCGCACGATCCTGGGGCAAAATTCGCGTTTCTTCGCATGATCCTGTGATGAATTTCGTGTTTTTTCGAGTGATCCTGTGGTGAAATTAGCGTTTTTTTTTTTTTTCCAGAAAATCGTAGTTTTAGACAGATTTTCGTAGCATCGTAGTTTGTGGCTCACAATCATAGCAACTACGATTTTTTTGTAACAGTTGGCAGCTCTGTTCATGTCATAAAACGTGAAAATAACAATGCAATAAGCAGAATTTATAGACTCAAAATTCAGTCCCTAAATTTGTAAACAAGCATTTTACAAATTTAATATTACAAGGAATGCAAAGTATGACTGAAGTGTCTAAATGTCACAAGAAGTATCTTGCCATTTCACTATCTCACTGATTATTAGACAATCTCCTTTACATACTTCCCTGGACAAAGAAATCTTACAACATTATCACAAATAATCATTTGGTTCCTAGAGTTCTAGAAGTTTGATTTTTGGACATTTCCATAGAAGTGTTTAGTACTATATTCCATTATCAAAGTTCTGTCAAGTTACCAAGAATCTTACCAAGGATGATTGTTATAGTAGTGAATGCATTTTACCCACTATCCACAAATCATTGTAAAACTATTTTTAAAACAATAATAGAACATGTGTCAAGAAGCCATTTTTGATATTTTGTAACTAACATGGGTGCAAGAAGTCCATCCAAGCCAAGACTGAAAAATTTTCTGGGTATTAGGTGTAATTAAAGAAGATGGGCTAGATTTCAATTTATTTTGCATTATAGCTAAAAATTGATATTTTAGAATAAAAGAAAGTGATTAAAAGTTTTTTCTTGTAAAAATGCTATTATTTCACTACATAAAGTATATAATTTACTATCAGTCAAAAATCTCTCCAAGACTGAAATCAATCCTGAGACTGAAGGTCTTGCACCCATGGTAAATAAATAAAATTCTGCTCAATCATATACATTTTTTGTGGAATCTGTCATCATTTGGGCTTGAGAATTCTGCCATGATTCCACAATAATTTGAAAATTTCACTTTCTATTTCTGAAATTTTATGGATACTTTTCATAGCAGATTTGAGTTTCATATTTTTCGTTTATTTCCATTTTCCCCTCCAATATCTTTTATATTATCTTTGTTTTATATTCTATTTTTTTCTACATTTTTCTGGATATTATTCAAATAGTATGTGTTCATTTTTTATATTAAAAAAAATATATTTTTTCTAAGTGCATCAGAATATATTTCCCAATATATAAGAAACTTATCATCAAACTGACATTTCCTCTATCTATTACAAGATGCGACAAAGATTTATCAACTCAAAATAAAATAAGATAAGAAAAAAAAAAAAAGAAGATTATGTGGACAACTTCTAAGCCAATGATAACACAAATAGCGATATGGATTTTAAGTCAGTAAAAATATGGAAAAAGAAAAAAAAATGGAAAAAAAATAATAATTTTGAAGGTATTTAATTTTTTTTTATGTAACTAAACTTTTTTTAAATAATATTATAGGAAAAAAAAAATTAAAAAGAAAATACATTTTAAAAAGTACTTGTAAAATTCAAATTTATAACATACTCTTCAAAATTTTAAAGGAGAGTGAAATACTCTCTGAAATATATATTTTTTTTTTCGGCTAATACTGTATGAGCATGGTAATATATCTAAATATTCCTATGAAGCTCTGTATAGATATAATTTTTTTTTAATTTGAGTATTTCACATTACTGGATATACGTTTTTATGTTGTATTATAATTATTGGTTCTTTTATATATTGTAGTTTTTCCTGTGACTTAATAGTCATTATTTGCAAAAAGTTTTATTATATTAAATTTCCTTAATGAATATCTGCAAATACACATTTATTATTGGATTGTATTCATTTTGTTTCATATCTAAAAGCATTATGCAGTTGTTACAGTGCTGTTTTATCATCTACATCTAGCCCATATTTTGGCAAATTATTTTAAGTTAATCATATATAGAGAGAGTAGCATTTTATGATATTTTTCTTGCAATAAAGTAATAAATAACTATCAAGAATTGTAAATTTTCAAAAACAATTAAGTCTATAATTAGGGGATATTAAGGAGCATAAACTATATGTTTACCCTTTTATTAAGAAAATTATCATAATTAGTAATTACAGAAATAATAAAATTGCAAATAAATGATTCTATTAATTAGAAGAATGAATCAAATATCAGGACAATTAGTTACATCCATTAATTCACACACAGAGAAAAGGAAAGAGAGAGAGAGAGAGAGAGAGTAAACAATCATAAAAATGGCCCATTATATTGGCAATCCACGTTAACTTATGTTAAATATCAGCATTATTACTACTCAGTGGACATTACTGCCATTCAGTGCTTCGAATTTTAAAAGCAATTTTGCTACTTTTTCAATTCTAACTGATTACTTTATTTGCTGTGTATGAGTCTAAAAGTAAAAGAAAACATTCTTTCAGATTTTACAAGCTCTAGCTGCGCTTAACATTTTGATACTAATTAGTTCTTTTTATGTTCATTCTTCTTTCATAAAAGCTGTTGAGCAGATGTTACCATTCTTTAAAGCTTCATTAGTTTCAATTTGTTGTTATACTTTTATTTGTAAAAGTAGAATGAAAAATTATGAAAATCACTACTTTTATAATTCTTTTACCTACATAAATTTGTTACAGCTATGCTCATTTTGTATAAAAGAGAGAATAATTTGATGACTCCATGACAATGTAAAATATAATACATGTAATTATATTGGCTTTAAATGGAATGCTTTTTACATCTGATAAAAAAAAATACTGTTTGCATGCTTTTGTACTTTATTATTTACAAGCTTAAAGGAATTCAGCTTGTAAACTATTATTTAAGGCTTCTTTTATTTATTCAATAAGCATAATACCTATAGAAATTTAAAAAAAAAAAAAATTCTGATCATTTTAAAGTGAAGAAAATTCCTCATTTTAATCAATGATTTTTTAAAAAAGAATTATCCGATTAAATCTGATAATTCTGGAAATTTTAGCCTGTGCAGACCTCTAATAAGCTTACATACACTCCAAATGCTCATATGTGCTATAAACGTCATATACATCTTATATACGTCATATATGTGACTATAAGTTGGTCATATACATCAAAAAGAGTCATATACATTCATATTCATAACATATTCATAACAATTATAATGTCAAATATATCATATAATTTGGTGATACATCTTGGTCATTTGATATCCATTCTCGGAGGCCGCTATAACAAAGAACTACCTAATTTTGAAATGCTGATCATAAAATAGACAATACTATAACACACAATTTCATTTTTTGTAAACGTATGTGATGAGCGGGCAGAGAATTTACTAATTGCTAAAGTTCCTCTATTTTGTTATAAGATGTTCAAATGTTTGAAAAAAATCAAGACATAACTACCTCTACCTATATGACAACAAAAATCGAATGAAAACTGATCAAAACTTATATAATAGTGATCTAAAGATATCAAATTAAAAATATATTTAAAGTTGAAGAACCACAAATTGCATGCAATGTTATTATAAGATATAGGTGCAGATTCCCAACATTTGGAAGGAGTCACTGGCTCCTAAACCCAAAAAATCCAGTGGCCACAATTGTAAAACAAATGCATAAAAACAATAGTGTTTATATAGGGTAAAAAACTAAAAAAAAAAAAATAATAATAATAATTAATTCAGAGTGTAAAGTAATTTATTTAATATAAACACGTGTACAACAAAATTTGAATATTAATTAAATCTTAAATCATGTACAGTCAGAAGATAAAGTTGGGCAAGATACGGTTTTAAAAAAAAATGTAGATAAGCTAAGCAATCATGATAGCGGGGAATATCAGAAAAACAATATTTCTTATTTTGATTTTGCCAGACAAAAGTACATATGAAAGAAAATCTGAATTTGTGAGAATATTTTGCACTATAAAAATAAAAACACACTTCAAACATTTGTTTATATATATATATATATATATATATATATTTAAATCACAGTCTATGTAAAATAAAATTATCAGATGTTACGAATAACATTGCTATTCGAATATATTTAATAGTTTGCTGCGTTAAACAGATCATTCTGAAATGTTATTAAAAGATAACAATAATGTGTGTGTTTTGGTCTTAATCTTAAAAAAAAATATCAACATTTCACGATGGGGACTGGGAATACCAGAAATGGACCGAAAGTTAGTGGCCACAGCAAAAAATTTAGTCGCCACGTGGCGACTGGCGGCCGTGAATCTGCACCTATATTATAAGAGGAACAAATAAGTAATTCTTAAGTATTAAAGAAATGTACATGTGCAACAACTGAAGATACAAAAACAAAATACAGAAAAAAATTCAATGAAATATTCATACCTGTGAACAACTTGCAATTACACTCTGACCAAAATGAGCCGATGGTGCCCATGCAACATCTCTAACCCAGTTGGAATGAGCTTCCAATTTTTCTTCTTCAACCCACGTATCATCTTTATCACTAAAAGCAAGACAAAAGGTAATTTAAACAAATAATTTTAAAACAGAAAAATTATACATCATATATCAGGGGTCTGTCTAGACTTTTTCTACCAGGGTCCCATTTTTCTGAAAATGTGAACAGCTTTTAACATTTGTGAAAAATGTAGTCATAATTTTGTGAATTTGAAATGATCATTATATGCAGATTCTTGTTTATACATTTTTAAAAAGGACGTGTGTATGTAAAATATACATTTTTTTCTTTATATATGTAAAAGTGACAGTCAGATTTACTTTTAAATGATTAAATTTGTGAAAGGTTTAGTTTGGAGAAAGAGAATTTTTGTGAAAGGTCTATTTTTAAGACAAAGAATTTAATGAAGGATCCTGTTTTAAGATGAACAATTTTGTGAAGGATCCTGTTTTAAGATGAAAATTTTGTAAAGGGTCCTGTTTTAAGATGAAAAATTTTGTGAAGGGTTCTATTTTGAACTGAAAAGAATTGTAAAGAGTCCTCTTCTAAAGGACCCAATTTCTTAATAAACAGATCTCTGCATATAAGTTATGACATAAATTTTAATATAAGAAGCAGGACATGTGTATTTAAAAAGGATATATGTATGTAAAATATACATTTTTTTCTTTATATATGTAAAAGTGATAGTCAGATTTTACTTTTAAATGATTAAATTTGTGAAAGGTTCAGTTTAGAGAAAGAAAATTTTTGTGAAAGGTCTATATTTTTAAGACAAAGAATTTTGTGAAGGATCTTGTTTTAAGATGAAAAATTTTGTGAAGGGTTCTGTTTCAAGATGAAAAATTTTGTGAAGGGTTCTGTTTCAAGATGAAAAATTTTGTGAAGGATCTGTTCCTATTTCGAAACGAAAAGAATTGTAAAGGGTCCTTCCCTAAAGGACCCAATTTCTTAATAAACAGATCTCTGCATATAAAATCTGATATAAATTTTAATATAAGAAGTAGGGATGCACCGAATATTCGGTATCTATTCGGTATTCAGCCTATTCGGCCATATTACCGAATACTCGATTAGGCCAAATATCAAAGTATTCGGTCTGCCGAATATCAAAGCATTCGGCCTGCTGAATATTTGGTTTGGCCAAATATCGAAATAATCAACCAAACCAAATACTTAAAAAAACTTTTTAAAAAATATTTTTAAAAACTCACAATTTCTACTTTTAACTGTCAATTAATAAAGCTATTCAAAATAATTAAAAATAGAATCATATTTAAGTGAAAGAGAATACTTTTACATTATTTATTCACTGTTTGAAAACGGTCACTTAAGAAAATTAACCATTAATGATCACCTTCATAGCAATGAATGATGTACAAATAAATGAAAGTTCCTGAAAACCTGTCTAGTAAATAATCTGTTTCTAGCTTTTTCGCAAACATCATGTTTCTAAACAAAATGAAAAAAAACTTTCACAGGTGATAACAGACATCAAGTCAGACAGTTTTTGTCCAGGAAATCAGGATCGTAACACACTTATTCAATCAAAAATAAAGTGCATCTCACTCCACAACAAATTTGAATTTTCATTTGTTACTTTAATAATATTGAAGATATTCTAACTATATTTTCAACATAGCTACTTATTCTGTGTCTATACTTGATTTCTGTGAATCATGAGAAGTACTGGAAATTGCTGCCATTCATTTCTAAACAACACTGAGCTAGATATTCCTTTATTCAGAGTGCAGCTGACAGAATGAAAATTTAGTTTCAGCTTACGGTTCACACTCTTTGTTTTTGATTGAATGTATTTATTTTTGATGGAATAAGTGGATTGAGATAATGTTTCATGCTCAAAAAATGTTTGCCTTGACCACGTTATCTATGCAGAAACTTTGTTCCAAGATGTATGAATATCCCTGTACATTTACAACTTACACCTCTGAATATGATCACCCATTCCAGACACACATGCTCTCTGGTTCATTTAAAAACTTCCTTGCCAAATCAAAAGGAGCAGGAAAATTATTCTTGCTGATATGCCACCATTTTAATATATTGTATTGTTTTACTTTAGTCCCTTCCTGACAAATAAACACTATATTACTGCAAAATGTTTCTTATAATTCATTCAAAAATTTGTTTCGATTTGAAAGTATTTGTTTTAGAATATAAGAACATTTTATAAATTTATTGGCCGAATATTCGGTATTCGGCTTCACTGTTACTATTCGGCTAGCCGAATATTCAGTATTCGGCCAAATTCACTATTCGGTGCATCCCTAATAAGAAGCAAAGTTTTAAAATTATTGCAGGAAATTTCTGTTAAAAAAAAAGAAAGAAAAAGAAATTATTTCCAGAACACACCACAATTAAACTACAACAAATATTGATACTATTAAGGAAGCAAAAGTTAAATGTATTTTAATAAATATATTTTATTGTGAGTTTTCTTAGACAAATCTATAATATTCAATTGAATATTATAGTCAAAATTCTGTCACAATCAAAACAATTTAGTCGACATAGAGCAGACATAGAGACAATTAATTATGTTGTGACTAACATACTCAACTTAAACTGAATAAATTTGGAAAAAAAACAAACTTTATTTAAAATGAATATAAAACAAAACTGACCCATACAAAATAATATATTCAAAATTTATGATATTGTCAAAAAAAGAGAGAAAAAGATATGTTAAAATGAATACACTTTTAAAATATTCAAAGTTCATTGTGGTTTAAATATTTTTTCAATAAATCAGGTAATGGAAAGAGGAATAAAGAAACTCAGACGAATAAAACTAGTCGTTGGGGGACACCATAATACTTACCCATCATGAATATGCATAATGTAAAATATTAAAATAAACATTTCATAAACTTTAAAGGCTCGCTTAGTGAATTGCTTAAAAGAAACATCTTTATAACTCCAAAAACAATAATCCTATTAACTAGCGGTTTATTGCATCGGATTAAGCGTCTCATTTCCAATTAAAACATATTTTTGAATTGAAATTTGGATGAAATACAGGGTCATGAAAAATCGAAGAGTGTGGAAATTGATTCCAAATATCTCGGCAACTAATTATCCGAAGGACTTCATGCTTTATGCAAAATTTATGTTTTTTTTATTGTCTTTTATATTCACTTCTTAAAATAAACAATTTCGAAAATTTTTATATACCTTTTATCAGAACAAATATTTCGAGAATCCAAAAAAAATAGTTCCGGTTAATCAAGGTTATTGAAATTCAATAGGCTTCTTCCCATTATTACATACTAAGTACATACCAAATTGCAAGTCTCTATCTCAATTTTTTCGGGAGATAAGAGCATTTACACACACAGACAGACGGCAAATTTTTTTTTTCTAAAAATATGTTTTTTGGAATCTCCAGTGTGTGAAACGTGTAAATCCGTCAAAAAAAATTTTCGATTTTCAAAACGATTACAAGATTTACCCTATACTACATATGATGGGTAAGTAATAATTAACATAATTCATAAAGCTTTCAAAGAATAATATGCCATACCTGCCAACATATCAATTTTGAAAACATTACAATTTTTATTATGAATTTTTATAATATGCTTAAAAGCACGTAACATTAAAAACATATGCAACAAAATATGTAATATATTTTTTTTATGCACAAGTTATCTGAATGCTTAGTTGTATCAAGTTGTTCTTTTATTATATCACGTCTACTTCAGTGAGAAATTTTAACATCCAAATTGCACACAATGCAATTAGCAAAGTGTTCTCTATAAGATTCATTATACATGAAAATACTTTTGCCTATGATTCTATGGAAACTTGATTATACGACTTTGGTTTCACTTTTCATATTTTGTAAAAATAATGGAAAATACAAATGGAAAAGTAAAATAAATCTTGTAAAGCGATTGAAATAAATTACTAACTGGAAGCTTTTCTGACATGGCATATTTTAATTTACACTCTTTCTGCAAAAGAAAAGAAAAAAAAACCTTAATGCATGCAACAGATTTGAATTTTTATCTTTTACTAGCTTACCCGCCCGGCGTTGCCCGTGCCAACAACCTTAAATGTACCTGAAATCAGTGTTGAACATTTTTTTTTATTTTTAAACAAATCTAATGTTGGGGGCCCCACTACCTTAGACAGCAAACACTGGGCGTGCCATACACACTCCCATATATTACCGTAAGTCGAGTCGAAAGAGACATACCCATTTATGATCCCGCACATAGAAACAGAGATAGAAAAGCAACACTGGTGGTGAAAATCGAAAAGCTATATCTATGTAGAGTCGAATGAGCCATACCACGTCGTGATCAAACCGATAGAACCAGATATAGGAAAGCACCCCTTGTGGTGAAAATTCGAAATAAATTAAGTAAGCTGTATCGATGTCAAGTGGAAAGAGGCATACCACATTGTGATCCAGCCCATAGAAACAGAGGTAGGAAAGCACACCTTGGTGGTGAAATTCAGAACTAAAATAGGTAAGCTCTATTGATGTTGTGTCGAATGAGCCAAACCGTGTCGTGACCCATAGAACCCGAGTTAGCTGCAAAATCCTTTAGTTACACCTTCCACCGCCAGGGAGCACAATATGTTCTATACGAACATAACTGAATTCATTAAGGTTATCGATGTCGAGTCGAATGAGGCATACCCCGTCATGATCCAGCCCATAGAACCAAAGATACGAAAGCGCCCCCTGTGGTGAAAATCCGAACTAAAATCAGTAAGCTCTATTGATGTCAGGTGGAAAGAGCCATACTGTAATGACTTAACGAACTCCTGTGATCCAAGGTGATGATTAACATCCAGCACTTTTTATTAGGCATCGTTGATACACAAGTTAAAATAAGATGAACAATTAAAAAACATTACACTCTGCCATCAAAACCCCAGCGTACACAACCATCATATACTGTTCACGCGCACACATCATTTTCCGCTCACCATCGTCTGTTCAACTCTCTCTGCATCTCTCTTAGCGTAGCTCGGTTCACTCCTTTTTGACCTGCCAACTAACATCTCTTGCAGTCTCTTTGCATATCGAAAACTGTCCTTTCGATTCGATTACACGGCTTACACGGCAGTCGACCTCCGAAGCTAGGCGACAAAACCATGGACAAAACCTGGACAACTCTAGGCCAGCAACTCACGAGTCAGGCTAGACCATAGATTTCTTCGGTCGTTACACTGCTCTCATTGGCTGGCTGCTTCGTTGCCACGGATGGCGTTGCCGAGGCTATTTCATGGGAGGAGCTTGAAATAGCCTGAACCCAAAATTCCATATACACGTTTTAATTTTTAAAAAAAATCTAAATTAAAATTTAAAAATCCGGCCCCGAGGTATACTGTCCGGGGACAACATCTACACATGACAAAAATTTTAGAGTCCTAGGTGGTATAATTACGGAGAAATCCGCAGGCAGGCAGGCAGACAGACACTTACTCTTTTATAGAGATAGAGATGAGGTAGATGAAATAATATTTTATCATTTATTACTAATTTTAGTGCAAAACCAAATCATACAATCTTACTATTTACTCATACATTTAGAACCGAGACTGTACAAGTTGGCAGCTACGCTATTCAAATGTACAGAAAATAATAATCAAATACAATAGGAAAAAAAAAATTAATACAGCAAATAGATATTATATTGAGAGACCTGTGAAATTTATTCGAATGAAACTCAACTACATTTCAATTTTCCCATAATCTGATTCTACTGGTAACATAGAATGACAACTACAGATGTTTGTAACAGTGTAGATGCATAGGATAGGATAGTCAGGCAATTAGATAACAGGCTAACAAAATGAATTTGAGTACAAATTGGAAAGTGAATGAATATACAATAAAAGAATAGCGAAAAGTAATATAATTCAAATTTTTACAAATATATCATTTCTAGTATTGCCAGTTATTTTCAATAAAAAATAATTTCATTAATGTAAAAATTTCTTAAGGATCTAAATTTTAAATGGCTGTAACAAGAGATGCAAATGGTGCCAATATGGATAGATACGGGACATCTGGCATTAACACTTTCCAACCTAGTTGAAAAGTGTTTATGACTTCAGTTTGTCTGGCCATATGGCTGTCTGCCGTCTGTCCGTGCTCTAACTCCCGTAAATATGCTCGGATTGCTCTGCAATTTTTATATGTTATTGTCGTTATCTATAGCATGTTCCCTATTTCAACGGAAGTGTGTAGCACTTATAGTTTTTTTACAGGGACACTCAAAAGAATTCCGTTACATTGCGGTCTATGGGGAAAAATCATTTGCGGTTTATTTAAATAATGTTTCACTATTTTAAACGCATTGAAATTTATATATATCACTAAGGAGCATTAGACGAAGCTTAATATGGAATAGGGTGTGCATAGAGCTTATAGTTACTTTACAGGGACAGTCAAAAGAATTCCGTTACATTACATGTATGATGAAAAATCGTCTGCGGTTTATTTAAATAATGTTTCACTATTTTAAACGCATTGAAATTTATATATTAAACTAAGGTGCATTACAAGAGGCTTACAACAGAATATTGTGTGTATAGCAGTCATCGTTCATTTACAGGGACACACAAAAGAATTCTCAACTGTCTGTTAACAATAATTCCTGGAAGTGCATTTTAAGTTACTGAACACGATTTTAATTTTAACTCGCTTTTTGTCTATTACTGTGTATAAATTCTGTAGATCCTATACAGGGAAGCACAAAAGTTCGCGGACACATTTCCGTTTAGTGACAAACTCCAGACGGAGAATTTTAAACTGTGCTACGCGTTTCCTAACTGAACTAAAATTTAGCATCCTATGTAGTATATATACAGATCTATAGATCCTATACAGGGCTGAATAAAAGTATTCGGATATTTTTCTGAATATTGTATATGTTGGAAATTCTTGAAATTATGTTTTTAAATATATTATGCGTTTCCAAATTGTTTACTTAGATGTCATCTTTTAGCTTATTAAACGGTATGATTTGTAAAATTATTTTGGAAGCGTTGGAAAGTGTTACATAATCTATGCTTGACGCATGATTTTTCGTTCTTGTTTTTTTTGCAGTCGTCCGGCTGAAGTAGGTTTCAATCTCTCTCTTTTATTATTTTTATAAATTTTAAAGATAATAGGCATGCTAATTATCTAGCTAATACTAAATATTTTCTTTTTGATTTTATTAATAAATTGTCTATTAACATTTATTTTTATGATTGTTTCAGTATCAGTATCAATATTATAATTGCATAATTTTAAATCATTAGTTATATCAGCATTTTTTACTTAATTTAGTAATAGTTATTTTTATGTGAAAAACATACAACAGAAAACATTTGAAAGAGATATTTAGTATCTTTATTTTCCTTTGTTTTTCTTTAACACAGGCTGCAAATACTCCCATCAGTGCATCTCATTGCTTTATTAGCTCTTAAAAACAAGTTTTCTGTTGTGGTAACAGGAAACTTGTTTTTGCTAGTTGCTTCTAACTTATTTAAGTAATATAACAAAATTGATCACATAATAACAAATTAAGATATTAATTAAAGATATTATTAGTTCAGTAACAATAGATTAATTTCATGAAAAAAAAAACTTAAAATTGAATATGTTTGTAGCAAAATGTTTTATTCATATTTGTCTATTTGATGATAATAGGCATATCATGTCAGACAATTTTTGTCTAGGAAACCAGGATTGCAATCTACTTATTCAGTCAAAAATACAGTGTATCTCACTCCAGGTCAAACTTGGACTTTTATTTGTTACTTTAGCAATAATAAAGATATTGTAACTATATTTTCAACAGAGTTACTTTGATTTCTATGAAATGTGATAACATGACAAGAAGTGCTGGAAATTGTTAACATTCATATTTAAACAACACTAAGCCAGACATTCCTTTATTCAGAATACTATTGAAAGTACTTATACTGTGTCACTGGCCAAAATTCAATCACTTCCAATGATATAATCGCATTTTATACAAACAAAATTATATGATGCAAATTTCTCTAAAATATCTTCATTATTGTTAAAGTTGTAAACAAAAAATCTGTGAGAAATTAAAGTATAAAAAGGGTATTTCTGTATTTCTTTTAAGACTAATCACTTAAAGCTAAGTATTAAGATAATTACTATGGTCATTGATAACTGATGTTATTTTTTAGAAAAATTCATTTACACCTGATTATGTACTGCAATAACAGATTCATTGTTAGTGGGGGGAGGAAATCAACTTTCAATAAAAAAATTTCATAGAAGTTTTGATGAAATATGGTTTTGTTATAAAAATTATAAAATATTACATGTATTTCTTAAATACTGAAGAAAAAGGAAGAAATGTTTGAATGTAAGGATGGAAAGAAGATAGCATAAAAATAAAGAGAGTCAACATCGAAAACTAGTCGTTGGGGGCCACCCTAATACTTACACATCAAAATATAAAACATGATGCATAATATAAAACATGAAAATAAAACATGTGTAAACTATTTATAAAATGTATTGCAATTCGAATAAAATTACGGCTTGATGACGTCATAAACTTTAAATGTTTCATTGCTGAATTGCATAAAAGAAACATCCTTATAACTCCCTAAATGATAATCATAATAACTAACAGTTTACTGCATCTAATTAAGCGTCTCATTTCCAATTAAAATATATCTTGGAATTGAAATTTGAATGAAATATAGTGTCATGAAAAATCGAGGAGTGTGGAAAATAGGATTACAAATATCTCGGCAACTAATTATCCGATCAACTTCATTCTTTATGCAAAATTTATTTATTTTTCTTGTCTTTTATATTCACTCCTTAAAATAAACAATTTCGAAAATCTTTATATACCTTTTATCAGAACGAATATTAAGATAGTCTGAAAAAAATAGTTCCGGATAATTGAGCTTACTGAAATTCTATAGGCTTCTTCTCATTATTACATACTAAGTACATACCAAATTTCAAGTCTCTATCTCAATTTGTTCGGGAGATAGAGCGTTTACAGACACACAGATAGCATTTTTTTTTTCTAAAAATATGTTTTTCGGAATCTCGATTGTCTAAAACGTGTAAATTCGTCAAAAAAAAAAAAAAAATTAAAATAATAATTTGATTTTTAAAACTATTACAAGACTTATACCCTATACTACATATGATGGGCAAGTAAACTAGTCGTTGGGGGCCACCCAAATACTTACCCACCATGGATATGCATAATATAAAATAATGAAAATAAAACATGTGTAAACTATTTATAAAATGCATTGCAATTCGAATAAAATCGAGGCTTGATGACATCATAAACTTTAAATGCCCTATAACTCCAAAGTTGATAATCATATTAACTAACAGTTTACTCCGTCGGATTAAGCGACTCATTTCCAATTAAAATATATCTTTAAATTGAAATTTGAATGAAATACAGGGTCATGAAAAATCGAAGAGTGTGGAAATAGGATTACAAATATCTCGGCAACTAATTATCCGATCGACTTCATTCTTCATGCAAAATTTGTTTTTTTTTATTGTCTTTTATATCTACTCCTTAAAATAAACAATTTCGAAAAATTGTATATACCTTTTAGAAGAACGAATATTTCGAGAGTCCGAAAAAAATAGTTCCGGATAATCGAGGTTACTGAAATTCAATAAGCAATTTCCCATTATTACACACTAAGTAAATACAAAATTTCAAGTCTCTATCTCAATTTGTTCAGGAGATAGAGAGTTTACAGACACACAGACAGAAGGATGGCAAATTTTTTTTTCTAAAATTAGATTTATCGGAATCTCCGGTGTCTAAAACGTGTAAATCAGTCAAAAAAAATTTTCTGATTTTCAAAATGATTACAAGACTTACCCTATACTACGTATGATGGGTAAGTGAAAGGGACACTTGGCAAGCATGCATGTGCTCAGAATTTTTTTAATGAACAATCCTTTTTTTAAACAAACAAGTGTTTTAATAAATTTGGTTAGTATGCTCCAATGGTAAACCTTTCTAATTATTACCAAAAAAAAAAAAAAAAATTATACATTTAGAAAGAGTGGAACATTTTCATTCTAACAAAGTTTTCTTAAATCTTTAAAATGTTTTTTTCTCATTAGGATTTTTAGGAAGTTTAATTTATTTTTTTCATCGATTACTGAATGAAGATAAACCTAACATTTTTTCCCCTACAATATCCAGTCATAATTTTTAGAATATAGACAAAGAATTTATACAAAATATAAAATACAAAACAAAATCTCAAAAATATTAATTAGGGAAATTCTTGCGAAATTTTTTATATGAAGATAACACTATTAAAATATGAACATCATAAATTAATTTCTTTAAAGAAGTGAGAGATTACATGCCTAATTATGTAATAATGGAACAAGACATTTTTCTAGGCACTGATGAGAAACACAGGGTTACAAGGCACTGAATTTTTTAATAGCAAT
Source organism: Maratus michaelseni (assembly GCA_963931845.1). Lineage (NCBI taxonomy): Eukaryota > Metazoa > Arthropoda > Arachnida > Araneae > Salticidae > Maratus > Maratus michaelseni. The sequence continues at coordinate 333,755,929 of OZ007589.1, forward strand.
ACAAAATTTAGACAACATTTTTATTCTATGCATACATTTACACTCAGTTATTAAATTTTAAGTTATTTGGCACAAAATTTTTTTATAGTAATTCTTATACCCAATCAACTGGTACAGTTGATTGGGTATAAGAATTACTATTAAATAATGGTATGCATGAATTAAACCTTGAGTGAAATCTGTATATTAAAATTAGAGCTAACTATTAATTTTTTAATAGCAATACAAAATTTAGACAACATTTTTATTCTATGCATACATTTACACTCAGTTATTAAATTTTAAGTTATTTGGTACAAAATTTTTTGATTTCCATTTAAGGTTTTGATTCTAAATGTTAAATCACTTTTACATACCAGAGTTCATGTTTACTTGTATTTTTACACATACTCCAGAAAATTTGCAAAACATGACTCAAATTTTACAATGGTGAGCCAACAAATAATTTGTAAATTCACCTAGCATTGAAATAATTAAAATACTCTTTTGCAAATATCCGACTGTCTGCTCCCTCAAACCCACCCCCATGCTCTATTTTACCAACAACAACAAAAATTCAGAAGTAGTAGATTGTTTTAGTTGCTAAGTTAGAAGAGAAAAAGTCTTCCTAAAATCAAATTGAAATCTTTATTTATAAAGGATTTAGCAAACCCAGCCAGCTTCACCCATGTTAAACTGGTCTTACAGGTAAAACTGATAAAAACGCAATTTCCTAAAAATACAGCAATCGCAATAAAACGGAGCTTGTGCCCATAAATCATTAAAATGAAAATCAGAAAAAAATTACATTACTTTGACGCAATCATAGTAAAATCCCCTAGCTTTAAAATGAGGATGCACTATTTTAAGCGGGTGCAATAGAAAATATTACTTCCTTGATAGCAGGGGGAGAAAAAATGCAACCAAATGGCATAGCATTTAGTGAAATTCTATTCTGTATGGCTTGAAAATAAAGCTTTTACTTTATAGATAATGGATGTTAATTTCTGAAGAGCAAGTGGCGAAATTTTGTTTGAAAAAAGGAAGAACTGATCTTAAAATAACAGTTGTTATATTTAATTTCCTATTTAAAAGGAATCGTAAAAATTGTAACAACCAGTGTTGAATTCAGACACTTTTCTCTGGGAGGGATTTCTGTGGCTCCGGGGGGAACATTGTAGAGTTCTGGGGGGAGGGGGATTTGCACTTTTTAACCATTTAAAGCATAAAATCTCAAATCTTCCGGGGAGGACATACATTTCAATGCTCCAGGAGGGAATGCCCCCCCCCCCCCCTTGGGCCACTCCTGAATTCAACACTGGTTACAACTGTGTTTAAAGTATTAAAATATGTAGTTATAAGCCATAGCTATAAATATAGTAGTAGTATACAAATGAAACACGAAATAAAACATAGCAATTGTTTGTTTAGAGTCAGTTAAACATCACAGTGAATATGCCTCATAGAAAGTGATGTCATATTTATAAAGATCATTTTTCCCCTGAATATTTTTCTTGAAATTCTAATATCTGTATTATAGTAGATGTTGTATCTCCAAATAAATTTAAATAAAGATGCTATGTCATGTTAGCGCACTTATAGTAAAAGGTTTAAATTGTATACATGAAAAGTATGCATTACCTGTTTAGAAGGATGTCAATTTTGGTTAAAAAAATATAGCAAATGGGTCTGAATTTTTATTGATTTATAAAAACAAAGGATACTTTTTTTTTTCAGCGTTTTTTAAGGTATGACAACAGGAAAGAAAAAAGTCCATTAATTAAAAAAAAAAAATAGATTTGTATAAACCAGTTGCAAAAAAGGGTAAAGAGTGGTCTGGGAAATTTTTTAAGTAGTCAATAATTTTTGCCTGATTCTAAAACATATGTATGTATTAATTATTTAAAAGCACATAACTGACATTAAATAGTATCAAAATGATATAAATAAAAACTACCTGTATTTCCATATTTTAACTAAGTTATCACAACCTCCTGTAACAAATCTTTGGGCAGAACTTGCAGCAGTTATATTAGAAGTGCTGTAATCAGCCCCACTTGAAAAGACTAATTGTGCATTGACAGGAGCCCAACTAACAGCATTACATCCAATCTGAAAACATAATTAAGATTAAATTATTGTGATTTTCATTAATATATTTTAACTTTTTTTAAAAATCTACATTCAAACATTCAGAAATACTTGAAAAACTAACACAGAAGAAAAGAGAGTTTGAAGTAACTTTAGTACTTTTCCATTATACCAACACCATTGTTGCCAAGCATAATAGTTGGCAACAAACATCTGAAAAAAAATTAACATTGTTAGTACAAAAATGATCATTAGTAAAATATAACATTTTAAAATTCCTTACTTTCACAAACTATTTTATTATATCAGTACAAATGTGGGATTAAAAAAATAAATAATACACATCTACGCATCAATATTCACAATAACACAAACTGAATGATTTAATTAATAGCTACATCCTATCGCAAAAGTTTTATGAAGCTTGTGAAAAGATGAAATTAAAAAAGAAAAACAAGATGATTGTTCTATCGATTTTCAGACAAAGTTGTTAGTTGTTATGAGACGCAAGGCTCAGAGGAGCTTGCAAAAGTATGTATTTAGAGAAAGACTTAAAGTCGTTTTGTTTAGTAATATTAATCAAAATGTATGTTGACTACTGTTTGCCGACCACAAGAATAGCTCCCGCCAAGAAGTCTGGTTAGTGGCGGTCGCTATAGTAACAAGACCTGTCCATTTCGAATGGGGAATACGTGTGTGAGGAATTGGCAGAATAAAAGGTTACCTCACGTCATTCTTCTTCTCGGATCTACAGCAATTGTGTTATCTTATTTTTGATTTAATTTTGCTTCTGCTTTTAAAATTATTTGTTCCCATTTGTTTAAATAATTTTGCTAATTTGTTAAACTGGAAAAATGCCCTTTCAGTTTAGAAAAGGTGAAGTCTTGAAATCGCAAGCATGTAAAATCGTACATAATGTTGCGGAATTTTGTTCTAGTGAAGCTTCATCTAAAGATGTATTAATTCCGCTCCTACAAGCTCTGAAACGGGCCTCCCGAGCAAGTGGAGTTTCTGAAGCTACAATAATAAAAATAAGAAATGAAGTTTGGGCATTGGGCTCATCGACAGTTTTAAAATCACCTAGTAAACACGCGAAAAACGCTGAAAATACTTACTGGGAAAAAGATGGACTGTTAGAGAATTTAATGAACGAACCGTCATTTAACATTAATACCAACGATTCTCATTCAGAAGAAACCAAGACTGCTGAGAGTGATTCACATGCTTGAATAAAATTCTAAAAGTTTAGAAGGTATTATTAATTTTTATATTTTTAATGATAAACAAATTTCTCCGTCCTTGCAAATTGTTTGAAAATACATGCTGAAATCTATAATAATACTGAAGTTCGGTCATTGTATTAATAATTTAAAGTCATTGATAATTATTAATGGCTATGAAAATATTAATTTTGAAACAATTATTTAAGTTAATTTCATTTCATTTTTACTGTAATAAATTTCATGATCAATTCATATTCATTCATATTTTATTTTCATTTGTAAAATCTAAATATTATCATATAAATAATATATGAAACAGTTTTCTTTCACTCGATGAATCGATTAAAATAATTGCAAAAAAAAGTAATAATAATAAAAACATCGCCAATACGCACTCAAGGCGCTCAGTAAACCAATGTGAATGCCTATCTTCTGGCTTCCCCTGTCGAAAATGGAGCGAGTCTTGTTTCCACAGCAACAGACAGGCACAGACTTCTTGGCGAGAGCTATTCTTGTGATCAACAAACAGTATGCAGCTGTGTATTTTATTGTTTATTAAACATGTTTGTTTGTATTTGAAGAATCTCAATTGTAGTGAAATTATAAATTAATCACTTTAAAATCCCACACATTATGGGAGCTCGTTGTCAGGATTTCGAATAAAAAAATTGCTTGTTGCCAGGATTTCAAATAAAAAAGTTGTGGGAAGTTTTGATAGAAAAATCTAAACAAGTTGTTTGAAATTAGATTGTAAGAATGGCCGAAGAGAACTTAACTTATTTTCCGTAATCATTGTACATTTTGAGTCAGTATAACAGTAAACTTTTTAAAGTTTGAATTTGATGAAAACATAAGTGTCATTAGTAAAAAGAAAAAAAAAAACACATTAATTATGTCAATTTTGAACAAAGCGTGAAAGAACAATTTGATTGAGTTATAAGAGGAATGTGGAATAACTATGCCAATTAAAGTAGCCATTTCGTCAATGATTGAAGTAATAAAAAATATTATGATGATGTGCTTATAAAAGAGCGTCTTGAGATAATATCATATACTAGAATGGAAGAATTAAGTAGAACTCAAGCAGAAGAAAGAAAGTTACAACTTGAAGCAGAAGAAAGAAAAATAGCGGAAGACAGAAAACTATAGCTAGAAGAGAAGAAATTAGAAATGGAATTTGAAATAAGAAAATTGACAATACAAGCTGAGATGTAGACTCGCAAGAACGAGGAAATAGTAACTCCAAAGAATGAAACAGGTAAGAATTTTGATCTTTTAAATTTACTGAATCGTTATGAGAGTGCAAATGGTGATAGACATGTATGTTTTTAACATTATAGGAGAGCTAAGTTTCTCAAATAAAAACAGCCAAGGAAGAATGTGTATCATATTTATTAAGCTTATTACCATTTGAAATAGCTAGCGTAATAACGAGAAAAAGAGCCGGAAATAAATTATTATGAGTATATAAAAAATTTGTTGTTAAAAAGATTCAAAATGTCACCAAAACAATTTAGACAAAAATTCATGACACACAGAAAAGTGCCAACGGATAACTGGAGTGATTTTGGTTTTCTGTTGAGAACATATTTTAACGAATGGATTCATGGAATGAATGTAACAAATTTTGAGCAATTAACAGAATACTTGGTCACAGACAAAGTTAAGTGGAAAATACCTCCAGAAATTAGAGAACGCTTTGTTGAAGAATTGCCAAAGATTAAAGAAGTTAATATACTGGTTCAGAAACTAGATGATTTTGATACAGTTGTAGAGGATATAAAACCGTCAAGTCATCTAAACCACAAAATATCATAAGCAAGGAAGAAAAAGATAACAAATGGAGACAAAATACACAGCAAAATAATATAAGACGAGGTGAAAAGCCTATTAATTCACAAACTATTTGTTATTTTTGCAAATTACCTGGCCACATTGCCGATAAATGTACAAATGACAGCCAAACAGGTACTCAATCATATCATAGCAACCAGATTACAAAAATGAATGAGAAAAGCATACAGAGAACAAATGTAATGAATTTATCATGAGTGGAAAACAACACCAATGCAAAAACAAAAATACGTACTATTCAAATAAATGACAAGCTCACGAAAATAATATTTCATACCACGAGTGATGTAAGCCTAATGAATAAAGAATACTACAATGAAATAAGCGCCCTATAACTATGCAAAGAAAATATGTACATATTAACCAGATTTAGCAGAGTAGAAACAAAGCCAAAAGGATTTTTTTAACACAAAATAGAGGTAGACAGCATGAAATTAACGGATGATTTTTATGTAGTATCAGATCTGGAATGTGATATATTATTCGGTGTAAAGGCCATACCAGGATGTGATTTATCCGTCACAAACGAAGTTGCCAAAATAAAAAATATCGCCAAGGATGAAACCACGGTATTTCATAGAATAAAGCGATAAGTAATTCTGGTGAAAATTTAAAATGCGTGGCCAAAGTAAATAAAATTAAATAATGAAAAGAAAAGGTCTCACAATGAAGAATCAAATGCAAGGAGTAAGAAAAATTTGAATGAAGGAAATAAAGTATCAAGATTATTTCAAATAAATGAGTTGAAAGAAAACCGCAAAGAATGTGCAGATGAAAAGGAAATGATAAAAATTGAAAAATGCCATAAAACAAGAAAAGAAAAATATTATAATTCAATGAGTACAAGAAAAGAAATAGGAGAAATTAATATTGAAAGAGGAAATGAAAAAAGATTTTGTGGAAATTTTATAAAACATGATTACAATTATTTAAATAAAGTAAGACCGTATTATCAGAGAAATAATTTTGTTGATAGACATCATAGATATTGTGAAAATCAGAGAAGATTTTTTGATATACAACAGATAGAAAGAAAATGGGAACGTTTTGAAAAAGAAAAGACTGAATTGCATAAAAGAAACTATATGGGATTAAACGGTAGAAGTATTAAAAGACATTTTAATGATCATTGTAGAAATCTGTAGTTCTGGTATAATAGTAATTGTAGACTATATAAACAATCATTCGGCCATACCAATAAATTAGATTATGGAAGATATGAAGTTAAATTTGACAGGAGAGGTGGTGAATTTAAAGGTAAAGTGAAAGACCATAAAAATTTTCGTACTTTCAATGCATATGAGCTTAAAAAGACAGACAAGAATGATTCTTTTTATAAAGGAAGCAGAAATTGTTAAGACAAGAGAAAAACATGATGGACATAGACATGTAAAGAACGTGATGGAACATAAAAACATTATATGATGTATTGTCATGTGTATATGTACATTGTTTTTGCTATGTTTTATATTTATTTAATTATCAAAATTTGAAATATATTCCGTCGGATCACTTGACTGTCGGGATGACCGAATGCAGGATTAAAAAAATAAATAATACCCATCTACGCATCAATATTCACAATAACACAAACTAAATGATTTAATTATCGCTATGTGATATTGCAAAAGTTTTATGAATCTCGTGAAAAGGTGAAATTAAAAAAGAAAAACGAGATTATAATTGTTCTATAGATTTTAGACACAGCTGTTGGTTGTTAAAAGATGTAAGGATCAGAAGAGCTTGCAAAAGTATGTATTTAGAAAAAAACTTTAAGTTGTTATTGTTTAGTTAATATTAATGAAATTGTATGTTAACTATGCAGTTGTGTATTTTATTGTTTATTAAACATGCTTGTTTGCATTTGTACTTGAAGAATCTCAATTGTAGTGAAGTTATATATTATCCACTTTAAAATCCCACACAAATATATACTTAATGTATAAAAAGAACAAATAAAATTACAAATAAAGCAGATAAAATTCCGAACTCATTCTTAATTTCATTTGATGTCTTTTTTTTTTTTTTTTTTTTTTTTTTTTTTTTTTTTTTAGCAAAAAAATTTTTTATGTATAATTTTATAGTCCTGAAAAAAATTATTGCAGCTCCCTCATCATCAGGTATCTACCAAATGGTAAAATCCATCTCAGCAGCAGCAAAATATGTAAATTATAATATAACTTAATAAAAAATATTTTTGTTTTGAAAAATAGCAAATTAAGATGCTTTGAGTAGTTACTATTAAACAGGCATGAAAGCGGAGAAATGAAAAAATAAAGGAGAAAATTTTCCATTTATATAATGGCAGTAAATTCATGTAATTTATACACATTTTAAGAAGTATTTATAGAATAAACTGAAATATAATTATACATATGATTGTTATTTTCTTTTTGTAGTTTATAAAAATCTTCATTTACATGATTTTCAGATGCTCATAACAGAAGCTGGTCTTTGATATGATCGCTCTTTTGCACAAGCACTTCAGAAACTCTAATTGTTAATCTAAATGTCAGAGGATTAAATTTACTAGACTGCTCTCCACCCCCCATTTTTGACTTCCAACATTTTCTCTGCATTTTTGCATAAATTCAGAAAATGTCCAAAATTTCTTGCAAAAAGATGGATTTCTTCCTTTAGGAGGAACTCTTTCATGCCTGATTAAATAAAATATGATTCATGTTCAATGAATAGTGAGTAACAATGTTTGGTATACTTTCCAATAAAAATTCTTTGAACGGTCAGTGTTTAAACAAATAGAGCATTAGCATACATTTTGGCATGGTGTTGATATAATGGAAAAATACTGCAACTTTAGTGATTAAAAAAAAAACACTTAATTGTAAATCATAAAAGATGAAATTATCAATATATTATACTTACTGTATGTGCATTGTGTATTTTTTTTGTTTCCCACCGGCCATCACCAGTGCTACTTAATACAGATACTGAACCATCAGAACTTCCACAAGCAAGAATCAGACCGAATTCATGAGGAGCCCAACAAAGAGAATTTACTGAAATTAGAAATATAAATTAATATCAAAAAGAAAATGATATTTGATTAAAAAATAACATATGTGATGATAACTATGAAAATAACAGGATTATACTTTATATATTAAAAGGGTTGGCAAATTTTAGTCAGGGTAAAACTATAAGGACAAAAATTAACAGTATACTTTAATACATAAAGTTCGATCTTTATGGAGCAAGTTCAGAAACTTTTAACTGGCTCCAGGCCAATATTTGAAACTACAATTCTACTAGAGAAAGTAAATAATAATAGAGAAAATTCCCTAACAGCTTGTTTGTATACAAGCTTTTTGTCTGTATATGCCCTGTCATTTGTTAATGCAACCAATAACATGAAATATAAAGAAGTAAACAGTAAATTAAGTCAATGACAGTAGGAGTAATAAGAACAAAACTTCATTCTTGACTTTGCTTAAGAGAGGTGAGGATATAAGAAAAATACTTGGTCACATTTGAAACTGAAGAACCAAACATTTTATTTTAATCTACGTAATGTTCGGAGCAATATCAGCATTATGAGTTGAAGTACAATTGTTGGGAAATTAAATATTTTTAAAGTTAGTAGGGTACTGTTGGGAAATTAAATATTGTTTTTTTTTTAAAAGTAAGTAGGGTGTATACAATTTTAATCAGGTGATTTTTTTTTTTAATCATTGATTAAAATCTTTTTTTTTTTCTTTTTGAAATGATGCAAGAACATATTTAATCTAAGATGAACAAAATTCACAATGTTTTGAAAGATATTTTATCTATTAAATAAATGAAAGAGCTTTAAAAATAATTGTTTATAAGCTTAATTTCCTAAGCTTGTAAGCAATAAAGTATAATATGCTTCTAAAAAATAATTTTTTATCAGGCATAAATAGCATTTTTTTTTAATTAATATTTAATTAAATCTATTATAATTCACATTGTCATATAATAACTTTGAGTAATCAAATTATTCACACTTTTATATAAAATAAGCACAACAAGGAAAATAAATTTCTCTAATTAATAATAAAACAAAAAAAATATATTTTCTCATTTGATTTTTACAAATTAATATATAACAACAAATTGAAGCTAAAGGAAAATAAAAGAATGATAACATCTGCTCAACAGCTATTGTGAAAAAATGAACAGGAAAAATAAACTAATTACTACCAAAATGTTGAGCATAGCAAGAACTATTTCAGTAGAAGTTGAAAGAACATAAACATTCTTTCAAGTAGAAAATTTAATAACAAGTGGGTATCAAAGATCACACAAAGGGGTTTGTTTAATATTCCTTTCAAAACACTTTATATTTTCTTTAATAAATCCAAATAAATTTAATTTTCAAAAAAAAAAAAGTCATGTTTTTTTTTATAAAGTAAAAATTTACTGGTCCATTTGTTTTCTTTTTTTTTTAATATCTGGACCGGCCTGTCCGCTATCATACTCTGTCATAATAATATGTCATGTCTACTAAATGCGATATTTTAAAAAAAGTAGTTTCCGGCCCCCCTCTTCCCTTCTTTATTAACCATCCCTATTCTCATTAATTACATCATTGTCTATTAGTATTTTATTTCTTTTTTCTATTTGTTTTCAGTAAGACATCTTAAATGTATTGTTTCCATTCCAATATGACGTAATTTTTAAAGTTTTTAAACTTTAAAATATTTAATTGAAGGGAAATATTATTATTATTTACGCTGTTTTAAAATTTGCAATAATAGGTAAAATATTTTGTCAAAATAAATTAATATCTCATGTAAATATATTTTTATATTGAAACTGTTTGGAAATATTGTTATATGAGCATTTTAAATATTACTTAAGCTTCCCTAATTAATGCTTTAAATGTGTAATACTTTAATTATTTCTCTTTTTAATATTCACACGCAAGTATATTTTTTATTACGCAATTTTCTACAATTACTACTTTTAATACATGATCATTTAATTATATTTTTAAAGTTTTATTTCTGTTTTTAATAGTCACGTGTAAATGCATTTTTTAATTGAAAGGGAACATTATTATGTGTGCTATTTTACAAATTGGAAAGAATTCAAATAAATTCTGTGCTTTAGTTGAATATTTTTATCCATTAATAAGTGGGTTTTTAAGGTATTAATTGATATCTTGCATTAATGAAGACATTTTCAAAATTTTATGATTTTCAGCGTGACAGTAGGTATTCATCTGTAAGTACACAAAATTTCAAGTCTGTAACTTATACAGTTTTTGAGAATCAGCTCTGTGACAGACAGACAGAGAAGCGAGACAAATAGGGTTTTGTGAGATAAAAACAGAAAATAAATAAAATCCCTAAAAATGGAAAATTGTCTACTTTTGGAATTGTACTAAGAAAATAAATTATTCAGAGATGAAAGGGCAGCAAAACTTTTTTGTTATATTTTAATTCAAAGCAATAAATGGTAATAATACCCACTGACTGAGTAATAAATAATGTTGATATTTAATATTTTGGTTAATCAATGTGGATAGCAAATATGACTGATCTGGTCATTCATATAATTATATTTGCAAAGCATGTAATTATGAATTAATTAACATGTACTTTTTTTTTTTTGTTAGAATACACACATATTTGCGTAAGCTTAGATTTATGGAATTACAATAATTTTAAAAGGTACAAGTGCAAGAAGAGCTGCTATGACCATTTTGTTTGATTTGTTATTGATGCTATTGTAGTTTTTATTACTTCTCCAATAACTAATTATAACTTTATTAATCAACTAGCTGACTCGCCCATCGTTGCCTGGGTCAGTGATAATGGCCTTAATTATACCTGAAATAAGTGTTAAAAGATTTTACCTTTTAAAATGAAAATTTAAGTAAAAAGGGCTTGCAAAAAGCAAAAGGCATTCAATTTTTTTTTTAATTAATAATTATTATTAATTACCATCAAATACATTTAAACTTCAAAAATATATTTTTTTTTCTTATTGTCAGAACTCTGAATTATTATGAGTTATAATGTTTCTGAAGCCTGTGTATAATTTTTGTTCTAAAATATTGATATTTAGTTGTAAAAAAAACAGTGTTTTTCTTCTCTTATTTTTTCCACATCGAAATCCTATGAGAAAAAACAAAATTCGCAAAAAGTAACTTTCAGAAATGAATTTTTTTCAAAGGTTAATATTCATATTTTTCTAAATGGATTGCCCGTTGGAATGAAAAATGAACATACATGTGGTTTGGTATTTGTAACTTTTATTTATTTATTGTTTATTTACTTATTTTGTATTTTTATTTCCTAAGCTGATGTACAATTTTGAAGTATGCCAAAAATAGGGAGGGAGGTGAGGCAATTATTATAAGGCATAAAAAGAGAGATTATGCTTCTTAATACTTAGTACCATTTAATTACAGGTTTAATTGTTTTGGAAACCTACAATTCTAAGGCAATGAATTGGTAGCCATTCATTGCCTTCACAAAGAAAAAGTAATAATAAAAATCTTATTTCAATCAAATAAACATGATTTTTTTATTTAAAAAAAAAAAAATCCCTAGAGTAAGCAATTTTAAACTGTTTTAACATAAGGAAAATATTTATTTTTAGTATTTAAAAGGAGGTCGTCAAAAACATTAAATGTTTTCTAAAAAATAGTAGTTATTGTCCTAACTGTTTGAAATATTTATGAGTAAAAAATGTAATTGTTTCGGTAGCCTGTGTAAAAAAATTGGGAAAAAATATTGATATTTAGAGGTAAAGCTGTTAGTAAGAACTTTTTTTTTTTTACATTGGTCATTTAATAGTTTAAAAGAAAATAGTTCTTATTATCCAAACTGAAATTTTTATCAGTTATAAATATAATGCTTTTAAAGCTTGCGTAAAATATTTGTAAAAAAAATATTGATATTTAGTTGCAAAAGAACTGTGTTTTCTTCTTGCTTTTTTTTACATGTTGAGTCCTTTAACATTTTAAAAAAAAAATACTTATGAAACGAACTCTTTAAAATTTTATCAGCTATAATTATAACTGTTTTGAAGCCTGTGTAAAAATTTCAGGCAAAAATATGGATATTTAGTCATAAAAACATGGCTGCATGTTCCTGTTCTGAGTGAATATTTTACAATTTTATTTTTCTTATTTTTTTAAAATACATCCAAATGATTCGAGATTTTTATAAGTGATGTAAATTGAGTGTACTAAGAATGTGTAAAGAGATGTTAAAATACTAAAGTTTAGTTACTTTTAGCATAGAAAAAAAAGAGTAGGCAAGATGTGATCTGCAGTTGCAAATTTGTTTGAAAAGTTTAATATTTGTATTTTTGAAAATGATTTGAGTAGCCCTAGAGAAGAGTTTTTCCTCTTTCAGAGTTTTTTTTTATTTATTTATCTGTATATCTAAAATTGAGCTGATGCAAGCTTTGATAAAAGGTACAAAACCCCCACAAGATCAAACTTTCTGAAAATTTTGTTTGAAAGGGTTAACAAACAATATTTTTTCGAATGGATTACATCTTTTTAAACATAAAAGTGTGATATTTAATTTTGTGCAACCTGTTTTTTGGAATTTCGAACGGTTCGACTGAAGTGCATTAAAAAAAATGGGTGGAAAAAAAAGTTGCTCGCGTACTCATGGATCTTCAATGCTTTGGTGCGCAGAAACAGAATTTTTTGGCACAGATCATGTAATGTTTTGTTCACTTTTTAATTGTGGGTTAATTAATATCTTAGCTAACTATCAAAAGATGAAACATCTGAGGGTCATTCCATGTCAATTCAACCAGACCTTGTAACCCGCCCGACAGGGATTTGGGTGAAACTTTGTGTACATACTACCCCTACCTAGATATGAACCCATTAAAAATTTTTCTTTCCTAGACCTCATAGTTTTTGAGATATGGGGCGTCAAAATTTTGGATTTTTCTGAAATCGTACATTTCTAAGTCTGTATTTTTAGACTTCAGTTCATCTTCAAAAAATTGTTTCTCTGGATCTAAAATCCGAATGAGCTTAAAAATATCACTGTAAGTACGTCAAAATATGCAGATTCTAATAAAAAATATTTAAAAATTTATTTATAATTTTTAGAGCCAAAAAATTGAGCCAAAATGTAAAGTTATGATTATTTTGGCCATTTTACGAAAAATGCTCTCCACAAAAAGGCAATGTAAAATTCCAATTTCTTTTTGTTTTAAATAACAGTTTACACATTGGGGTTTCTAGTTATGAAATAAAAATGATGTCTTTCCCATTGCTTATGTAAAAATTTTGCCCTATTCTGGGATGATGTACCAATCACGAGATAAAAATCTCTAACTTTGCTTATGGTATCTAAATAATTGCTGTACTTTATAATTTTAATTAAATTTATTAATGGTTTAGAATGAATTAATAAATCTGAGTCCTTAAAATCACACTGATATATTTATTTTTATTATAGTAGAAAATTTGTAATTGACAGTCCTAGTACATATCACACATTATCTGGGAATTAATCAATTGTAATTAATTTTCAATTGTATCACATGTTTGTCATGTAAATGTACATCTATCGTTGGATTCAATGGCATTTTTCTATAAATATTTTCATAATAGTTGTATACATCAATATTGAAATAAAAATTAATCAAATATGAAAAACTACATTAAATGAAATTAATCATTAACCTTTAACAAATATAGAATTTTTGTATTACAAATTAAGATTTTGTTAAAATTGTATGCAATTTTTTTTTAACTAAAAAGTCAGAATAAAGATTATATTTAGAGTGCTGAAATTAAAAAATATAATTGGCTATGTATAAATAAATATGGAAATAAATAATATATTTTTGCAGTATCACTTACTTTGCAAGATGCTTTCTTTATCCAATGTAAGTAATATTGTGAACCTTCTAAATATATATTTAAATGTAACAAAACACCAGTATATCAGTGGATCTTTATAATTTAATATCTACAACACAATAGTCTTTATATTTTAAAATCAGTGGTTGCCAGTATGCATATATATTATAAAGTATAAAATTTTAGAAAATCAGAATGCATTTTGCAACACAAGAAAAAAATGATCACCCTTCTATGATGAAAAACAACAGACTGAGAATTTGATTAACAGATTCCAAAACACCTGCCTTTATGAAAGAACTTTACCCTGGCTTTGTCAGAGTGTGTTTATAAAAGGCAGGTGTAAAGAATATGCTTCATCCTGTAGAAATAAGCATAGCCTTGCTAAGTATAGTTAAATGTATTTAAACTTATCAAAAGCATATTTAAATTGTTTAAAATTATCCAAAGAAATAAAATAAAAGGTTTTGAACGTTTTTTTAAATATAAATAATTAAAATATTTATTCAAACACATACAGAAAAAAGATATATTGAAAATGTGAGGGGCAAAATGCCATTCTTTCATTTTCTTATTCTATACCCATAAAAGACTTTCTATTTACAATTACATTATTGAGGACAAAATTAAGAGATTTGTTTAAATTTAAAATATTGCTTACAATTAGAAAAATAAATAATGAAACTAAGGATTAAATAATAAGGAGCAATAAATTTAATAGAGAAAATTATTGCAGTCAGATTTTTTTTTTTTACTCAGGAAAATTAAAGAACAAACTTTATACTGCAAATAAAAAAAATAAACACTTAATAAATAATAATAATAAATAATAATTTCAATAGTAAATCCATAGCAATCACAGTAATTATTTAGGTACCGCAGCTAAAATTGGGCATTCTGATTTTTATCTCATGATTGGTACATCATCCCAGAATAGGGCAAAATTTTTACATAAGCAATGGGAAAGACATTTTTATTTCATAACTAGAAACCCCAATGTGTAAACTGTTATTTAAAACAAAAAGAAATTGGAATTTTCCATTGCCTTTTTGTATAGAGCATTTTTCGTAAAATGGCCAAAATAATTATAACTTTACATTTTGGCTCAATTTTTTGGCTCTAAAAATTATAAATAAATTTTTAAATATTTTTTATTAGAATCTGCATATTTTGACGTACTTACAGTGACATTTTTAAGCTCATTCGGATTTTAGATCCAGAGAAACAATTTTTTGAAGATGAACTGAAGTCTAAAAATACAGACTTAGAAATGTACGATTTCAGAAAAATCCAAAATTTTGATCCCCCATATCTCAAAAACTATGAGGTCTAGGAAAGAAAAATTTTTAATGGGTTCATATCTAGGTAGGGGTAGTATGCACACAAAGTTTCCTCCAAATCCGTGTCGGTCGGGTTACAAACCATAAAAAAATTGGTTGAATTGACATGGAATGACCCCTGAGCCTCATGTGCATTAGGACCTGCGTTGACTATCCTCATCCAAATTTTCAGTCCTCTATACATGGTAGATTTTCCTAGCCATTGCAGACACACAGACAAACATCTTTTATGAGTATAGAAGCATAAAAATATAGATTGTGCTTTTTAATACTTAATAACTTCTAATTATAATTTTATCTATTTATTTTAAGTATATTAAAAAACATAATGAACATCACAAAATCTTGGACTATTGCAGTTGTCTGTGCTAAAACGGAATTTCTAAGGCAAAGAGATTAAGGAAGCAGGGAATTTTTATTACTTTTTTTTAACCTGCTCTTTCCATGTTGATAAAAATACCCACTTATTCTGGATACCTTACCCCATCCTAACAATGTTATTTGTTAAAAAAATATATGTATTAATATTTGTCACTTCAAAACAAATATTTTCTGAAATTTGATTTCAGGGGAGATTTTAAGTATATTTTTACAAGTGTAAATTCGCTTTTTTTTATTTTTTCTGCATTTTTAAAAATTTGCATTTGTTTTCCAGGTTGAAATACAAAAAACACTTATTTGCCAATTTGACGGTAGCTAGCAATTTTTTTTGTGTGTGTGTGTGTGTGTGTTTGAGTAAAATTAGCTGAAATCTTAAAAGCAAGGAATGGGGAAGATACTTTTTCCCGCCGCTACAGGTCAGAAGCAGGGCCGAAACTAAGGGGGGGCAGCGGGGGCACGTGCCCCGGGCGCCAGAAGAACTGAAGGTGGAGGGGGCGCCAAATGCAGGTTTTCTTTGTTGTTTGATATAGAAATGTATATATATATATGAAATTTGTATAAAAAGTTTCGCAGCCGGAAAATCCAAAAGAAAAATGAACCAAATGTATTAAAATAGACAAATAGATAAAAAGATACGTCTACAATACAAGACAGCAAATGAATAAAAAAACTAACTGTTCTCTTAGGCTATTTTCTTTCTCCCATTCCAAATGTATCATGTCTATGTCGTCTATCATTTAAATCTCTTCCTGTGGTTTAGTAGAATCGCTAACATTTTTCAAGGTCAGTCCCTACTCGTGTCTGTATATGACACTGCTTAACGTCGTCTGGATACGGTACTGCATTGTCCAGCATGGATAATTGGCAAACGATTCCCTTACTTTGATTTTCTATTAGATAAAAATATTCCATGAAGGCTGTTCTATTTTTCCCTTTTCTCCCAGCGTGGAGCTTTCTTCTTTTTCCATTTTGTCATGGGCGAGGGGTGAATGCCCTGGACAATAAACACATATTGGAGGATGAATGCCCAAAGTAAAATTCTCAGAAAAATCTTTTTCTTTTAACGATAGCCTTTGTAGAGGTACAGTAAAAAATCTCGTACAGCGTGCCATGGCTGGTAAATCTGGAGCCGCCCCTGGCTTTATCTTCCAAAACGTTTTTTAACTCGTCTTTTTGCGAAAGTCTTCTAAGCGTTTTGCCGCCCTTGGCGGCAACTGTAATATGCCGGCCTGTTAATTTTGCTGAAATTACTTTTTTATCCAGATCCAATCTAGTATTATTAGAGGGGGCGAGGTTGGGCGACTGCCTTGGATACTAAAAACAAATAATATTTGAAAGAATAATTTGAAAAATATGCAAAATAAAACTCTGTTAAAACTTTTTTTTGAAAAATAAAAATGTCATTTGTAGGGGTGCAGGGAGAAAACCATACCCAAGTTTCTATGACTAATAAAACCGCAGCCGCCCCTGCCTTTATCCTCCCAAATTATTTTCTCGTCCTTTGGCCATTTCCAGATAAATGAAAAATGCCGCCATACCATTTGTTACAATTACTTTTTTACATATAGATCCGGCTTTAAAGGGCGCGAAGTTGGCTATTGCTAATGACACTAAAAAGTAAGGGGACGAATCATATACAAGATAAAATAGTAACCTCTCCTCCCCTTTTTTCTTTCTTAAGAATATAGCATTTGTAGAAACGCAGAAAAGAACCTCGCACAGGGTGCCATGGATAATAAAGTCGTCTCTGCCTTTATCTTTGCAAAAAATATATATATATATATATATTCGTCTTTTACCCATTCTTTTGCTGTAATTATTTTTTTTGGTTCCAGATGTAAATTTCCGGGACAAATACATCGTGTGCCCCTGTAATAGTCAAGCTGAATTTCTTTTTGTTTTTAATATTATCCTACTCTAAAACTGCAAAATATCGATTATAATCAGTAATAAAGTCAAATGCATTCTAAATATCAGCTTTATGTAAACAGCATACCAAGTATGGGGCACCCCTAAATCAGGGACCCTAGTGTCTTGATCCAGATTTAGATTTATCAAATCTGATTTAATTAGACTCTGAATCTGTGTAATTAAATCGTCATAAAAGTCTCTAACAGTAACAGGGTTCCTTTCAGCTTATATCTAAGTTTGAGTCTCACCCCAACCCTCCACAACCGTTCACAGTTCTGATAATTGCTAATAGAAAGGAAGACAAGGAAAAACATTTAAACATAACTAAAACATTTCTGGGCATAGCAAATGGTATAAAAAATATTCTATTTAAATTATATGAAAATTATGTAGTAATACTACTTTCAAAAAAGTGCTAAGAAAATCCTTTGATCAAAAAATAATTTTTCTCGTTGAAATCAAAAGAGGATTTTGGGGGCCCTTTGGATGCGGGGCCCCTCGCGATTGAGTCCATCGCGACCCCTTAAATTCCGCCCCGGAGAATATCAATACTTATACTTCCTAAGATGAAAACCTGTATAAAGCGGAATATTTTTCGGTTCCTTTCGATTCCATTTTCAAGGTTTTAATGAATCAGTATTTGACAAAGCTGATTACTTAGTTCAGTATTACAGATTATCTGATTATATACTTTAAATTTTAGAAACTTAGAAAAAATTCGCTTTGGAAATTTTCTTTTCGGAGGAGGGAGGGGCGCCAAAATCTATGTTTGCCCCGGGTGCCAAAAATGCTAGTTTCGGCACTGGTCAGAAGGACTTTATTATGTCTTATTTTTAATTAAACATAATATATTTAAACTTAACATACAAAGTTACAAAATTTTAACCTTAGCTTTACTATTTCAAATACATACCAGATGAATCATGTTTGGTGTATTCATAGATATTCTCCCAATTACCATCAGTTTCTTTCCAGATTATCACTTTTCTGTCATATGAACATGATGCTACGATAACTCCAAACATTGGATGAGCCCATGCAACTTGCCAAACAGGCGCATCATGTCTAAAAGTTAACATAAATGTATTTAAGTAAACTTTTTAAAGGTTACAACAATCTGTATAGGATCGGTTTGAAATCTGACTGCAAGAACATTACAAATTATTATAAACAGTAAGGTAAGCAATCAAATAAGTTTGTTAATTCAGTAGAAATTGTCAAAATCATTCCTTTTATCAATTAAAAGAATGTGAAACATATACAGCAACTAAAAAAATAATATGCATAGATATAAATAATATAAAAAAGTGGGGTAATAACAGACAGATAAGATACAGGCATAAAAATCCTTATATATTTATTTAAAAATTTAAAAAATATGCTGAAATATAGTTTTTACCTTAAAATTATTATTACTTATCCAATAAACAGTTATGATGAATTTTATTTTATTTATTTAGTTTTTGTCAGTGAAACATGCCTTTACTTTACACTCATAACAATAAGATTTCTTTAAAACCCCAGCAGTAGAAACAGTGCAGCACGACAGCGATTGTAGGTTATTTTAGACCTTTCAGATTAATCTAACAGTGCAAGAAGAAATGCTGAATGATTTAAAATCTTCTGATAAAATTTACTTTAAGTTTATTGTATCCTTTTATTATATATTTTTGCAAATACAAATTTTGCTTATTTTATGGGTAGCTAGTTATTTCTTATGATAGTAGTAGGCTTGGTCCAGAATTCTTAGGACACAGATAAATTTTGGTTTACTGCAGATTGATATAGAAAATTCTGCTTTTTTTTCTGTTGGTCTCTTATTACCTCACTTTTATTAAATTACTTTTTTTTTTAAATTAAAATACAGTAGACTCCCTCAAATCTGCCACCCTAAAATCCGCAAATACCTAAAATCTCCACATTGTTTCCAATGTAAACAAAGAAACTTACAGTGTCAAGGTCGAACTGAATACGTTTGATGAAATTTCATCCCTTAGATGTCAAGGTATGCAGTACTACCCGATGTTGAACAATATTCACCCAAACTTAATCAGCACAAGTTTTTGTCAATGTCTAACAGAAGATGAAGTTTGATGAAATTATGTGCATTAGTTCACAAGATAGAGCACTCTTAAAAATTGTGTGACACACAGATGTTTTCAAAAAACAGTCACATAGTGTTCAGGATCATCCTAAATGTGTAATTACGTCAAAAAAAGAAAGAATTTTTTTTTATATTTCCAAAACTTTCTTCTTCTTATGTACATAAAAAAAAAAAAAAAAAAAAAAAAATTAAATTTGCACACACTTATATAAAATTCCTTTTATATAGTCTTAGAAACCAGAATACAAAGAAACTGCAAATATGTTTCAATCTGAAAATTTAACATGAATATTTTGGCGGGAAAGCACAATTCCTAAATTTATTCAATGCATGACTCTCATTTAGTATCCAAGGATAAAATTTACTGAAGAATCTAAATATGACATCAAAATTAGGTGTTCATGTTGAAAATTTCAAAGTTTGTTACAATTTCAATAATGTGATTACCCCTTAAAGCCTAGTTTAAATAAATTAATAAATTTAAAAACATAATTCCTAATCAAGTTTTTTTTTTTTTTTTTTTTTTGGTTTATTTTACAACAGAATCTCCACAGATGATCCATAAAAAAAATTAAACATCATTTTTTAATTTTCAAAGACAAGAAACTTTGCATGCTTTGGTGAGCAGTATAACAGCATTGCTTGCTAAATGCTCATGACTGCAAAACATTGATTGTCTCATCATTTTCCCTTTGTTTCTAATAAATGATAACATAATTAAAATGTTGCTGTGAGAGCAATAATGAGGCTGCTTGCACAAATCACAGATGCAATTATGTTTACTAAACTAATTAAATGAAACGTTTTAAAAAAAAAGGAAATTTTTTATTAAGAATCAATTACTCCTTGATAATTTTTAAAAAATAAATACAGTATTAAATTATAATTAAAGTAATTATATAATAGTCAGGGCTTAAAATTCAATTTTTTTCAAGGAGAGGGGAGTCTCCCTCCCAACATTTTTAAAATGGAGGGGAGTTGTAATGTTTGGGAGGGAGAAATAAATATCTTTAAACCCCACTATTATTTTACGTGCTATTTAAAGAATTACATTAATGCAGACTTACAAAATACCATTGAAAAAATTAAGTCAACTCAGAATGATCATGTAAAATGTTTATTTTTATAATAAAAAAAGGAAGAAATATTAAATTTTATATATGCAGTGTATTTTTCAACTTCCACGAAATATTAGGGGCCCTTAAAATTAGGTTGTTAAATGAATTTCTGAATTTAGATTTTATTTGACTTAGGAGGCTCAGAGCCATCCTTAGGGGTGTGCGACAGGTGCGGCCGCACAGGGCCTCGCACCCGAAAAAAAAATTACAAAATAGCTAAATATTTATTATTTATTTTGTTCTGAATTATTTATTTCGTTATACATTTGTATGTGTAAACATACTTATTTATAAATTGTAGAATGTTTTATCAGTGAAATGTTTAGGGGAAGTTGTGGACGCTCAAGAAGAGAATAGTTGTTTGTAGCTTATATTAAATCTACAGGCATTGTTATACTTAAGCCTAAGTAGTACCAGGCGCACAACGCACAATAAATCTGGGTAGAAGCATGAACTGAATATGAATTGTTAAGAGATTGGTGCTGATGATGATGATTCAGACAAACTTCTCACTTTTATTTTTATGATTATTTGAAATGTAACAACACAGTTGTGTGATAAAGTTTCTCTTTTAATTATACGAATATCGATGTTCCTGTCCATACGTATACGTATGTCCTGTCGTGTAAACATAGCGCAGATGCAAGGGAGCTAAAATATACTAGAGGTCACGCAGGGTTCGGTGATATATATCAGTGGATATATATCTTGATATATATCATGATATATATCCGATATTTATTTTCAAAATATCATGAAATTTGATATTTTGGATATTTTTACATATTTTATATTTATTTTCAAAATATTGCGTATAATATTTTTGATATATTCAGTCCAAATAAGTGTAAAGAAATCTTTTAACTCTTATTGATTGTGTCGTTCTGTTGATAAAATAATTTTTGTTCTTATAGTGGCTTTTTAGCTCCACCCCCTCCAACCAAAATAAAAAAAATCCAATCTTTATGTTTGAAACTGAATTTTTTAAAGTAGAATCAATAATTATGTGGGACAATATTTACTTAGAAAAGCCACTGAAAGATAAACTATCTAATTTAGATAAACTTGCAACTTCATTAGAAATAATTTTTTCTCGTTTTGGTTTTGTTCAGACCAAGCTAACTATATCTATGTTCAAAATTTTCAATAAAATCAAATTATTTTGTTGTATAAAACATAAAATTTTCTGAAAACTTGATTACTAAATCTTAATAGTTTATTTTTTGTGAGTGTAAAAAGCAAATTGTGTCAATTTTCAATTAGTTTATTTTAAATTTTGTTAAGTAAGTAAAAAAAAAATAGAAAAATACATTTAGACTATTGTTTTATTAAGTTTTCATGCTAAATGACACATGTTTTAATATCTAACTTATTACTCTGAAAATATTTATAACCATCAATAAGTTGACTATTTTGAAAATATCGGATATATATCAAAAATATCGGATATTTTTGATATTTTCGAAAATATCATGATATGATATTTACGAACCCTGAGGTCATGTAAATATACTAGATTTCTGCATGGGCCAAAAATTTCAGTCCCAGGTCCAGATCGGACCAAGAAAGCTTTCTTGATCCAACGTAAAAGGTAAAAGCTATAGGTCCCAGCTTGAGTCGAGCAAAAATAATTAAAATCAAGCCCGACCCGACTCAGTTTCTACAAATATTTAAGATTTTCTTAGCTAGTATTAGCCTACAATAAAAATTCCCTAAAAAAAAATTTGGTATATATTTAAGCAAGCATTTTACAGTACAGCATTTTTCAAATTATACGTTCACAAGCCATGGCATGAGGAATTACAATATTAATGATCACATAAAATAATTATATTTAAACGAAGACTCGTTAAAATTAAATAGCTTAGAAGGAAACAAAAAGATGGTTTAAAAGTCACAATTTTGAAGCTGTAAAGAGGAAAAAGTAGATCTTTAAAAATATTTTTCTTTAGTTGATTAAGCCAAAATGAATTTTTAACAATTCTGTTAAAATGTACAGTTGTCGAAAAAGAACAAAAAAAGAAGAGGAGAGAGAAAACAATTCTTAGTTTTTAATCTTCAAATTTTCTCAGAGTGGTGTGAGAGGTACCCTTCGACTTGGAATTTTTTCTTTCCGGATATGAATATAAATTTGGAATAAAAGTCGTCTACATATTAAAAATTGTGTTAACTTTAAATTTCCAAATTGTAATACCCACTTTTGACACCACATTTCAGTAACCTGAATCGCAGCAGCCCGAAAAAAAAAGTTTATATATTTTGTCTTATATCTTCATAGAGATATAAATGTGTCAAGAGTTTAGGCATAAATTAAAAATTAAATTAAATGAATATACAGGGTGATTTTTTTAAAGTTGTGAAAGTAAAACCCTATAACTAAAGAACCACTGATTCAAATGACCTGAAATTTCACCAGTATGCTCCCAAAACAATGGGAACTTTTTAGGCGTGGTTAAAAAAAACTTAAAATCACACCGACAGATGGCGCTGTATATGCAGGGAAGTCGGGAGACGAGCTTGCACACGACACACGCACAGTGGCGTTAAAATGTGAAATGCGCATACCTCGTGTTCATTATTCTACTGATATCCACGCAATGACTGTGCCATTGACGGACCGTGCGTCGTTAGTGAAACTGTATTATTAGAATAATGACAGCGCAGCAACTGTTCTTAGCAGATTCAGGACACTTAAGAATTTCAGAAAAGGTCCAATGGCAACAGAAGGCCTACGGAAGATGGCTTCTGAAAGTACCGTCCATTGTTTTCCTCCCACTGGCGACATTCTTTGTTTCTGTTAACTTACAGCGCCATCTGTCGGTGTGATTTTAAGTTTTTTTTAACCACGCCTAAAAAATTCCCATTGCTTTGGGAGTATACTGATGAAATTTCAGGTCATTTTGATCAGTGGTTCTTTTGTTATAGAATTTTACTTTCACAACTTTAAAAAAAATCACCCTGTACCTTACAAGATGTATAGGGGACATTCAATTAGTTACCAGAAAAATTATACAGAATTTTTTTACGTGGAACAAATTTACTTTTATACGTAAGAAAATACTATATATTTTTTTCTGGTTACAGTGTAATATTTCCTTTTCTGTGGTTGCTTTGATAATAGAATGTCCCTTTAAGACCGTCAAAATGTAAAATTTATATCTCAAAAATTAATTATTGGAATGAGCTGTACACTTTATGATTTTGTCACAATTGTGGCTTGTTTTTTGTAAAAATTAATGTAGATCACAATTCATATATTTTTTAATATAAATTTATTAGTAATTTTCATAATTCAAAATTTGTTTTTGAATGGGAAAAAAAGGCTGAAATATCATTGGGTCTATGCATTGTATCTCGTTTTTGAAAAAAAAATCAATCAGTTGATATTTTTGGAAGATATAAATAAAAGTTTCTGGCATGAATTAACATTACCATCCTCAAACTTTGAACTCATTTACTTCTACGAAGTTTTAAGAAAAAGTATAATATCGATGCCTTTTTTTCAGGGCTACCTTAAAAAAAGAACTAAAATGTGTCAAGAGTGGGTGTTACCATAGAAAATTTCAAATTAGATACAAATTTTAATATGTTGATGATTCCTAATCTAAAATTTGCATTCAAATTCAAAAAGTACCTTTCGCATCTAACTGCGGCAGTTTGGCGACTAAAAAGTAAGGGGATGTTCTCTCTCTCTTTCAACGATGGTACATCATCACTACTTTACAAAAAAAAAAAAATAAATAAAAAATCGTTTTTATATGACATGGTAAGAATAAGATCACGGCCTGGCCCAAATCTGTAGAAAAAAAAATAGCCCGAGCTCTGACTGAATATTATAAAATGAAATTGGTTCGAGTACTGTATAGACCTGTACTAAAACATGCACCCCCCACTTCCAAAAAAAATCCTGGTCATGGGTACGCCACTGTGTATATCATGTGAGCTTTTTCAAAAGGTAATTGCGTTGTGGGAAGTGGGAAGTAGTGTTGCTAATTTAGCGGATTTTTTTATTCAGAATATCTACCAGGATTTTCGAATAGTTACCTTCACTTTATTTAATCACGGAATGTCTGTCATTAAATAAAACAAAAATTACTATTCGAAATTTCTGATAAATGAATTAAAACAAATCAGCTAAATTGTCACAATTGGTGGGATTAGGAGGGGATTAACTAATTTGGAAGGGAAAGGCCTCGCAAGTGTTCTTGCACCCGGCCTCACTTTTGCTAAGGACGGCTCTGAGGGGGCTGAAGCCTCTTTCACAAGGTACACTTTTGCCAATTCACAAGGTACATTTTTGCCAATTCGCAAGGATTAAAAAGGTTTACTCCTTTACCTTAAGGAGTAAAAGTAATAAGATCTTTGCAGTTCTTCTAATCTCATTTTTGTTTAGTGCTGACTCTAGGCCAATTTGTCAGGGTGCAGCGACCAGTGGCTCTTACTGCCCTTTTTTGTTCTTTTCCCTCTCTTTGGTTACAGGGAAAAAAATCTTTAAATATGTCTATTGGTCGTAGGAAAAAATTGTGAATTTAGTCAATTGGTTGAGGGAATAAAATAATGAAATTCGTCTTACACATGAACCTAGAAATAGATATATAAGTACTTCTAACGAAATAGTATCAATATCAATTTGCGACTTTGGAACTACATTGAACTTTTGCCATGTAACTTTGGCCAGTGTACAACTATGCTAAGGTAACGAAACCGACAAACAACAATACGGATACATACCATAGAATAAATCTATTACACCTACCAGACGATGGCTGTCAAGCAGACGATTTGAAGAAGTAGGTGAACTAATACAACTGTCCTAATTCATTGTATTTGAAACATTTTTCGAGAAACGATTTTCTTCTTCAAAAGGCTATCTATGTCTATATTCATAGAAAAAAAACTAAATTTGTTTAGCAGTTGCGGGAAAAAACAGCGAAGTTTGCCAATAAGTCACAAGAAAATAACGCGAAATTTGTCAGTCAGTTGTGGAAAGAAATTTGAAATTTTTCAGTGAGGCGCGAGAAAAAAAAAATTAGTGAATTTCATCAGTCTGTCGGCAGAAGAAAATTAATAATTCGCTAATCGGTTAAGGAAAAATTCGCAAAGTTAGTCAGTCGTCAAGGGGAAAAAAACGTGAAGTTCATCGATTGCTCGCCAGAAAATATCATGAAATTAATAGATTGCTTGCTAGAAAATGTCACGAAATTCACCAAATGGTCACGTGAAAATATTGTGAAATTCATCAGTTGGTCGCGGGGGGAAATCTTGAAATTTATCAGTTGATCACAGGGGAAAAATTGTGAAATTCATCAGTCGAACACAGGGAAAAAAAATCTAAATTTTTCAGTCGGACACAGGAAAAAAAATCACGAATTTCGTCAATCTGTCAAAAAAGAAAAACGAGAAATAAAGTGAATTTCCTCGATCGATCGCAGAAAAAAAAAATGTGAATTTTGTCATTTGGTCGCGAAAAAACGCAAAATTTGTCAATCAGTCGCGGAAACAATGCTAAATTCGTTGATCAGGCGTTGAAAAAACACAAAGTTTGTCTTTCGGTTGCGTAAAAAATGAAAAGTTCGTCAATCAGTCATGGAAAAAATGCAAAGTCCGTCGATAGGTCACAGAAAAAAACGCAAAGTTCGTCGATCGGTCGTGGAAAAAACACAGTTCATCGATCAGTCGCAGAAAAACACAAAGTTCATCGATCAGTCGCTGAAAAACGCGAAGTTAGTCTATTGGTTTCAGGAAAAAAAAAATTCACAAAATTTATCGTTCAATTGCAGGTAAATTAAATAATGCAAATTTTTCCGAAAAAGGGTGAAATATTTTGGCTGGGAGGCTCTCGCCCACAATATTTTTTTGGGCAGAATTTCAAAATTTTCAGCACAAATCCCGCCCTGAAAGTAATGATAAAGTATGGAGACCTCAGTAAAAGACTTTTATGGAGCTTCTGATTATTACTGAAATTTAATTTCAGTAATCTATATATACTTAAATGACTCATTTTTAAACGCAAAGGCATAAAATTGGCAGACCTGACTATTGAAGCAATTTGGAATCGAAATGAGTTTTCCATTTTTTGATAAATAAATTACTTATCAAGTTATAAGCGATTTGTGTCATGTACCAACACATTTTCCCACTTTCTCTTGCATCTGAAATTCGGTTCAAAATGTAGGCAGTATCTTCTGAAAGATCTGCTTTTACCAAAAAATGGAAAAAGTCTTTCATTTACAAAGTTTCTGAATAAGAACACCTGCTAATTTCATGTGTTTCTGAACAAAAATGAACTAAAAAATATGTCATAAAGTAGCCAGTTTGGATTTGAGAACAAACAGCCTTAAGTTGAATAGTTCACCATTTTGTGAAAAATGCATAATTTCAAAAAAACATTTGTCAAGGATTAGACAATATACATTTGGGTCATTCCATGGTAACTTACGTAACGTTACATTTAGAATAATTGACTTCAGTAATTTTAGTAATATAACACTAAAAAATATTCAAAATGTAATGTTTATATGATTTGTTAATTAAACCTATACAAAGCTAAATTTGAATAAAAATCATTTAAATTTAATACTATTTCTTGAATGCTAAAAATTATATTTACAATGGTAACTTATGTTTCTGACAAAAAGAACATAAGTTACCATAATAAATATAATGGCCAGTGTTCAAAAAATAGCACTAAAGGTAGGTAATTTTCATCCAAATTTCGCTTTGGATAGGTTTAATTAACAAATCATATCAACATTACATTTTCAATATTTTTTGGTGTTATATTACGAAAATTACTAAAGAAAATTATTCTAAATGTAACGTAAGTTACCATGGAATGACCCATTTTAATGTGCTTTATGTTTCATAGGAAACTACTAATAGAAATCTTGGGTGCTGCAAAACGTTAGCCACTACTCAGCATCAAAGTCCAAAAAGTACATTTTTCAATTAAAATTAATAAAAATGTAACTTTTAAATTATGTGTTTTTTAAAGCAAAAGTCTACACACTTTTATCTCATTCCTAAATGTCACAACAACTTTATAAAATATGTTAATTTTTTTAAACCAGAAAACTCTCATAACTCTTAAGTCATGAGTATCAGATTGTGTTAAAATTTCAAACCCAAAAATTTATATGAAAATCAAAAGTCTAAATGTGCATATAAGTTTTGATACATACCCTTTAAGAGTGGTCACAAGCTTCTGAGCACCATTTCTGACATCAAATATCTTTACTGTTTTATCAGATGAACAAGTAGCTAGTCTTATTCCATAATAATCCATTTGAGCATCATGCTAGAATAATAAATGTTCAGAATCTGATAAGCATAAAAGAAATCCCTATAAACAGTATGATATAAAAAGAACAGCATGAATAAACTATTGATATGGCAATATATTTAAACTACCGCATTTTAATTATTTTTTTCATACAGACAAAATTATTCATAATAGTACGTAATATTTAAAAATATTTGTACTTGTTTAGTTTGTTATAGAGGCCTTGACACTTTTTTAAAAAGCTTTTGGTACAATTCGAGCTTAAGAAAGAGAAATTTGTTGCCAACTGATATGAACAGCTATTGAAACAAATTCGATGCTTGTTTATATGTTACATAATAAAGTTGTTTATATCTATACTAATAAAAGAAAGTTTCGCTCTGTGTGTGTGTGTGTGTGTGTTTGTTTGTATGCGATGGCTAACAAAATCTAGCCCACCTAGTCTGAAAATTTAGGTGTAAATAGTCCTGGTGCATTTGAGTCACAGAATTTTAATACTTTTAAAATTAACAAAAATATTAATTAAAAACTGATCAATAACTCATCTCTTTTTTGCGAGTCAGCTTTCAGAACTTGCCCAGAATCCGATTTATGGCATTGCACGAGAATGAAGAACCATTTACATGAAGAATGCATTTATTTTGCAATTTTGTTTTAAATTCTATTGACTAAACTGCTTGGTTTATTTAAAAATGAAAAGCATATTCTGAATAAACGAACTCTTGCCTCTCCAATGCCGTAATCAATGTTTTAAAAAAATTATGTTAACGCATTGAAAAACATTTTTGAAAAAGGGTCATTTTTCCAGGCTTATGCTCTCTCCCTTACGCCAAAGCCCCCCCAATAGCACTATTTTAGAGATACAGACAAACCAAACACATGCTCTTAGAGCTGAAACCTTCTTCTAAGAGGCTGTATAATTTTTTTTTTTTTAAATAAGAATTTTAACCCTTTCAAAATCACCAGGGAACACAGGTCATTTCGTGCGTCACAAGAAGATCTCTTTTTTTTTTTTTTTTTTCTTACACTAAAAGTTACTATTTCAACGCAATCTTTTTAGAACATCTCAGTAGACCAGATTTACATCATCTACAACATTTTCGAAGCATTCGGACGAGAACAAGTATTTAAAAAAAAATAAAATCTGAAATATTTTCGGCGAAAACCCATAACAACATTAAAAACTGTTTTAAAATTTAAAAATATAAAACTTCACCTTTTCTAAAACATATACACAAATTAAAAACATCTTTTACTTAAGTAAGGTGTCAAATAAATGTAAAACACAACTATCCAAACTTGACATGTTTCGGTTTAAAGTATAAAACCATAATCATAAGTACACATACATCGTCAAAAAAAAGAAAAAAAAACCACTAATCATAAATACACATACATCGTCAAAAAAAAAAAAACACTAATCATAAAAACACATACATCGTCAAAAAAAAAAAAAAAAAGTTTTTTTTTTTTTTTTTTTTTTTTGACGATGTATGTGTACTTATGATTATGGTTTTATACTTTAAACCGAAACATGTCAAGCTTTAATATTTGTGTTTCACATGTATTTGACACCTTACTTAAGTAAAAGATGTTTTTAATTTGTGTATACCCGTAACAACAGGATGTTTTCCCACGGTCATGCTTGGCTTCGGGTAACGTTTTCACTTTTTAAAATGCATATACCGTAATTTCGGGTAGATAAGCCGCGGCTTATACGTGTTTAAAAGTTAAATTTTATCTTTTGCGGCTTATCTGCCGGTACGGCGTATACGAAGTAATAACAATTTTTCCAGAAAAAAAAATCGGATCATGTACATATTATAGAGTGAAAATCTGAAAAACAATATTAAAAATGCTTCACGGATAAAAAATAACAATTGCTCAAAATATATCGGGAATTTGGTAAAGTAATCGCCGCATCCTCTTTACTATTTCTGTTACTCAGATTGCTTTTCTAAGCATGTTATAGAATATCCCATTTAAGTTCTTTTTATTTCATTAAAAAAGAAAAAAATCTATACATGGTTTCTTTTTGCATAACGAAACGTATGCCTATAATCTGCGTCGGCATATAATCCACAGGTGTCAATCTCATAAGATTTTGAAAAAAAATCATCGTATAATCCGCAGCGGCGTATAATCTGCAGGTGAAATTTTCACTTAAAATTTTTTTCACAAGATCTACAGGACTAACGTTCAGCCTAAAGAGAAAAAATATTGAATTTATTGTAAAATATTTTAATTTTTAACTTTTGTACTTAATATAACACTTGATAAATAAATAAATCTGAAATAAAAAAAATGATAATTCAGTACAAAGATATTTGCAATTCTATTACACATAAGTAGAATGAATTCAGAAGATTTACATTACTTAGTATAAAATTATAATTAAGTAAGTTAATTACTTAAATATTTGTTTAAATTAAATATAAAATCCTTGTACTAGTTTTTTTATTCTTTTGTCTTATTTTTAATTTAATATTATGAGATCAGTGAATCAGACAAAGATTTGTCTGGTGCCATCTGTTGAAGTTAAAGGTTACTACGTCATTCGATTATCGTTTGAATCGAATATTGCCGTATGCAGAGAATGAATACCTGTAATGGATGAAGCATAGTTATTTTCGGAATTTTACGTTGTTATTTAATTGATGGATTTGAATAAAAAATAGTGTTATTTGTAATTCTAGTGTAATGTTTTATATTAAGAATTCCATCAAATATATTTCTTCTTGCCGATCCAAGGCTGAAATGTGCGATGCAATTGGATAAATTCACAAACTAAAAGTAAGTTATTTATTTATTTTCATTATTTGTATTAAATTTAAAATTCAAATTTTTAAAGTGGTTTAAAAAAATACGCGAAAATATTCAATATGGCGTCTACAGTAGTATGTACACCACTTTCAATAAGTGCGGCTTATACGATGGAATTTCAGCTTTTCTTTACCATTTTCGGACGTAGCGGCGTATACGCCCGGGCGGCTTATCTACCCGAAATTACGGTACTTTCACATAATTTTATAGAGGACTTGGAAACAGTTATATTTATAAACGACTAAAATTTCAGAGAGATCGGACAACGAATACTATTTCTTTTTTTACGTAAACGGACCTGACATGAAAAGAAAACATATTTATTTTACAACCAGATAACAATATTTCTGACATAATTTTTACACGGGCTGTAAAACCTTTATATTTATGACCATTGAAATTTTCAAAGAGTTTGGACAACAAAAGCTTTTTTTTTTTTAACTATACAATGACCCTACTTGAAAAAAAGAAACAAATGTTTTTTTTTACGATTTTGTTATTAAAGATATAAATTCATACAAAATCGGGTAAAATATATAAAATAATACAAATCTGGGGTTTATTTAAGGTTTTATCACCGGCTTGGGCAATGCTGGGTAGGTCAACTAGTATATATATTAGGGATGCACTGAACAGTGATTTTAACAGAATACCGAATATTCGGCTAGCCAAATAGCAACTATTAGGCTGAATACTTTTATATTTCAAAGTGTAAAGATATTAAAAAGTTAAACTTAAAAAACAAATTTAAATAATATTTAACACAAGATGCTTCCATTTTTATAAACAAGACCTTTTTACATGTAAACTTTACACTAAAAAAAATCTCTGCTTTGAGTTATTTAAGAAGAGGAGAGGATAGTTTTAAAACTTTTGTAATTAATAAAATTTTAACATTTATGGCTTCTTCTGTGAACTAAAACAAATGAATAGAATTTTCTTATATTCTAAAACAAATATTTTTAAAATCAAAACGAATTTTTGAAGGAAATTGAGGAAAAATTTTACAGTTATACACTGTTGGTTAGGAAGGAACTAAAGTAAAAAAAAAAAATTAATACAATCTATTCTTATGATGGCAAATCAGCAAGAATAAAAGTTCCTGTTCCTTTTGATACGATGATTTAGCAAGGAAGTTTTTAAATGCATCAAAAAGCAGTGTCTGAAGTGGATGATCATTTTCAGAGGTTGTAGTTGTAAACATACAGATTGTTCCTAAAATCTTGTAACTTTTAGAAAATATAATGTGGTCGATTAACATTTTTTTAACTAGATCTCAATCCACTTTATCCATCAAAAATACAATACATTGGAAAAATACAGGGTGTGTCACTACAAGCAGAAACTGAATTTCCATTCACACTTTAACAATAATGAAGATATTTTAGCAAGATTTGCATAATATAATTTTACTCGCATGAAATGTGATGATATCATTAAAAGTGAATGAGTTTTGGCCTAATGAACTGTATATCCATTTGGAAGATAATAATGAAATCTACTGGTGCTTCGATTCAATATGCATATACACAGGCATAATTAAACTAAGCATGACACACCATGATTAAACTATGAAAAAAAATAAAGAATAGGTGATGCCTATGTCAAAATTAAATAAAAAACTGATTAAAAGCTCAAGATTTTTTTTTAAACAGTACATGAAAGAAGAAAAATAATAATCGTCTTTTAACTGCATTAGAGGATGACGTCATCCACTTTTGGGGGAAAACACAGGACAAAGAAAAATAAATTGAATAAATAAGAAATACAATTTTAATATAACAAAGCATACATTTTAAGCTACATGTGAAATTCCACTCAATCGATCGATGGGATCTTTTTCTTAAATATTTGAATTTAAATTTTTCTTTTTAATCATAATAAAATAAACACGTGCAGAGACATCCCAATTTATCTTTTTTGTACTATTAATTTTTTTATAATCATTTATTAGTACAATATAATGCAGTATTTTAGTTGGCTAGGATTGCTTATACGCCCTCAGATCAGGCGGCCATTTTTTTGGCGAGGTTTGGCGAGATTTGGCGGCGATGTATTTGCCGATCTGACTACTGGGCGGACTTTTGCCTTCTGGCAACCCTTAAATAATCTTCGACCAGGCTTTTTTTTTTTTTTTCTCACTTCTTCTGTGAGGGTACAAGTGAGAGGTTGTATTCTTGATTTCTTGACTGCAGGTTGACTGGATATACACGTGGTATCTTTGATCAGGTTGTATAATTCCAACTTTTTATTATTATTATTAATATTTGATTATTTTTCTGGATTGATAATGAAAGTTTACCAGTTGTTAGTGATGTGCTGAAATATCAGCAAATTTTGAAAGCAAAAGCCGGTTTCAACCCTAGGCCTATTTTTGGAGTGCAATTGCATTTTTCACTATTTTAAGTTTTATTTTTTATTTAATTTTGGAATATATACAGATTAAACATAAAAAAGGTAAATTCAAGAAATTTTCGTAGAAACGTGAAGTATTTTTTGCAATTTATGCACGGAGATTCGATTTTTTAATGGATGTATCCATGTTTGATTTTTCAAATTAATTCTGCAGGTGTTTTTCTGGTGTTTTTTTTTCTACGTTTGTTTAAATGTGTATTTTTGCAATTTATGTACGCAGGTTGGATTTTTCAATTTCTGGTTTTTTTTTTTTTTTTTTTTTTTTTAATAGAGGTTTGTTATTAAGATGTATTTTAGAAATTTATGTACGGATTTTTTATTTTTCTATTTGTCGATGTTTGTTTTTTTCAAATTTTGTATCGAGGTTTGTTTTTTAAACGATGGGATATACGTTTTAATGCCTTTATTTTTAGAGATACGTTGGTTTAATAATGAATCTTTGCGGTTTTTTTAAGTATCACTATATTTACGTTTCTGCCGTTTGCTCAGTATTCAGTGAAAATTTCTTGAATTTCCCTTTTTTATGTTTAATCCAGGGCTGGGTTTTTGCCGGCAGAAAGTGGTTTCTGCCGTGCCAGTGGCAGAAAGTGGTTATAACTGGTTTTAACCGGCAGAAACTGGCAACAACTGGTGTAAACACATTTCGTGTCATAATCTGAGACTTTTTTAGTAGTATTAAATTCCTTAAGTATATTTTATTCAGGATAAATAACAAATAAAATACTGTGGATAGTTTTATTTTAAAATTAATATATTTGTATTAGAAAAAATGAGTAATGTATCTAACAGATAAAATTTTTGTTATAATAGGGTTGTGTAATTTTATATATAAACAATTATTAGAGTATTTGAAATCTCAGTTTAAAATTCAAAATAGAAAACTTATCCAATACTTATTTTAAATTAAAACTGAAAAGAAAAGAAAAATAATCAATACTTACTCAAAATACTTTTCTGTAATTTAACATAATTATTTAATAATAACTGTAAAAAAACCTTTCTCATAGAAATGTTATACAGCTTCAAATAAAAAAATTAGAATAATTAATTCCATTTGTATTTGGAATTGCATTTAGCTTTATTTCACTGTAGTACAATTGAAAAAAAAAAAAAAACAGCTGTGGATGTTTTAATGCATTTGCATGTTATTAAGGAAAATTAAAACAAATTTTGAGTGAATATTTTATTTTTGTAAAATTATTTTTATTATTTAAAATATTAGAATACTTATGAATTTTCCTGATTGGTTCAGAAGGTTGCATAAAATAAGCATTTTTGGCACAATAAATATTGCACCAAAAAACAAAGTTGAGCTTCTTTCCACCATAAAGTCGGCATGGTCATGTCTGGGCAGAAAACATTGTAAACCACTTCTAGCTACCTTGGTAAAGCGAGTTCATGCTGTTATAAAATGTAAAGGTGATGCTACAAAATATTAAAGAATAACTATTTTTCCTTTTTTTTAAACACATATTATTTACAATGCATTATTCTAATATTTTGAAACAGGTAAATGGTTATTCTAATATTTAGATTTTTTCCAAGTATGAATAATTATTTTAATTTTTGTATTATTTCTTTTAATTTTAATGCTAAAAGATTCTACAAACTATCTAGATTCTTACAATATTAAGTTTTATCCTGTATTACTTTTTGTATAAGCGATACATAAAAAAACCTTTTTTCACAATTCCTTTTTTTCTATTATTCTAATTTTTTTAACTTGGAGCTGTAGTTATATGTGGATCTTGTAATTCTGTGGATTTAAAAACATTTCATTTAAATACAGTATTTAAAGGAACAAATCTTTCTTTTTTTTTTTTTTTTTTAATTTAAGACTGTTAGTTGAAAATGTTCCAAACATACATATATAACCAT
Source organism: Maratus michaelseni (assembly GCA_963931845.1). NCBI lineage: Eukaryota > Metazoa > Arthropoda > Arachnida > Araneae > Salticidae > Maratus > Maratus michaelseni. The sequence goes on from OZ007589.1 coordinate 333,791,158, forward strand.
ATTCCATATAGTAGATAATCTTTAAGTTATTGCATTATATTATTTATTTAAAAATTCTCTGAACAGTGATTTGTTAAAATATTATAAATTTTTTGTAAATTTCTTTCTTTTTTTTTTTTAAACTTTTAAATAGAAATTTAACTGTAAATAATAATATTAATAGTTAAACTTATATAACATCAGATTACCATTATGAAGAAAATTTCTGTTTTTCAAGTAAAAGAAAATTAGTATTATATAAACAAAGTATATTTATATGATCATTTTGAAGCATTTTGCTACTTTGATTAACATTCGTTATCTTTAGTGTTAATTTTTAATTTAATTGTTTACATATCAAATACATGTGTGAATTATGAATCATTGCAGTTAAAATTCTTCTTCATATTATTTCTTAGTTTCTGCCAGTTTTTGCCACTTACTGGCAGAAACTAGTTTCTGCCTTGCCGGTTTTAACCACCCCGGCAGAAACTTGCCAGCCCTGGTTTAATCTGTATATATTTTAATCTGTATATATTCCAAAATTAAATAAAAAATAAAACCTAAAATAGCCCAAAATGACCACTTGACGACCAATTCTTGTTGGCGATAAACGGTTTTTCGCCAACAAAACAAGATGGCGGACCTGAGGGCGTGTAAGCAATCTGTTCCTTTTAGTTTTGTGGCGATACTGATTTGAGATAAACTTTCATTTCATTTATGAAAACAAAGCTGATTTAATTTTTAATTAAAAGAACATGTTGCAAAGACATGTGAGTGTACCATGTCAGCAGCCTGTTGAAAAGCCTTTCATATGGCATTTTATTCATCATTCTGTGTCTTGTATTTTCTTAGAAAAAGGGATTTTGACAACAGAAATAATATCTATCTATGATTACATCAAATTAAAAATCATCTGTGGTAATTAAATTAGTAATCTGTCCTTTAAATCTGGTTCAGTTTGTTTACTTTTATTCGAATCATTTCTATCCTCTGTAATGGTAGAAAAATGGCAAAATGGTTATGTGTACAGGGCTCTGATTGGGGAAAAATTGGGTCCTTTAAAGGACTCTTCACAAAATTTTTCATTTAAAAAAAGGACCTTTCACAAAAATATTTTCCCTAAAACAGGACCCTTCACAAAATTCTTTGTCTTAAAAATAGGTTTTTCACAAAACTTTTCTATCTTTAAAACAAACATTTCACAAATTAATCATTTAAAAATAAAATCTGACCTGTCACTTTTACATATATAAAGAAAATTATGTATATCCATATATCTTCTTAAAAATGCATAAACAAGAACCTAATATAACGACCATTTCAAATTCACAAAATTATGAATAGATTTTTCACAAATATAAAAAGCTCTTCACAATTTCACAAAAACAGGACCCTGTGAAAAAAGTCTGGACAGACCCCTGGTGTGGTATGTAAATAGTTAAACATAAAAACACATACTATAATTGAAAATGTACTTTCAGCAATATCGCTAATAGACTTAGACAGCACTGAAACTGAAATCAGTACTTTTCAGTTATACGGACACCATGCCAAAATGTATATGCTAATACATAATGTATGTAAATGTATGCTTGGTGACAATGGTGTCCATATAACGGAAACATACCCTGAAATATTTTATGTGCCCCCCTGTAAATGAATAACTGCCATGCTGGTTGGTTGTATAGGGTTTTATCGCGCAAGGTCCCATTGGATAACTGCCATGCATGTAATGTTCTACAGTAAGCATCTTGTAGTGCAGCTGAATAATGTACTATATAATTTTCATTATGTTTGAAATAAAGTAACATTATTAAAATATCCTCCAAACAATTTTTCACCAAAGACCATGGCTTAGATGCTTTACACTCACGCTAAAAAAAAAAAAAAAATTATCGGTTAAAAAAAAGAAAAAAGTCGCCAAATTTAGGGGATTTTTTTCTTTAATGGCAACCTAGCCATTGTATTAAGTTATTCGTTTGGCGCAGTCTTGGAAATCGCGCCAAACAAACAGTCGCCAATCTTTTGTTTACATTTTAGCGTGATAGTAACACATCTGTTCCTAGACCATTGTGTACTCTAAATATTTTGAATGGCCCTTTAAACAAAAGATATGTTTTAGTGCACTTCATAACTGCATATTGATTTCATTATGTTTGAAATAGTGTAACATAATATACAACACAAACATTTTTTCCCCATTGTGTGTAATGTAACAAGATTCTTTTTACAGCCTATAAATGCTATACACTTCATTTTTAATAGAAAACTAAGGGAAATTAAGGGAGAATTCAGACAAACAAGGAAGAAACAGTCAACAATGAAAGCTCACACACACTGAAGGTCTTGTAAATTGAAAGATATGAGTAGTACCTTTCCCCTAATACCATGTATGCCACTTCCGTCTGCATCATCTGGTGGAAAAGGCAATTTCTTAAATTGCATATGTGATTCAAGAATGTCTAGGTGCTTTCTGCTGATAATTTTAGAAATTTGCATTATTACAGTAACATTTAGCAACAGACATATTTAAAAGAGAGAAAGGGAAATAAAACATCCAGGAATATGACAAAATCTGAAAATGAGTTCTCGTTCTTTATTACTTTATTTGTTTCTTTTTTCCTCATTTTTATTTGGGGGTTCACGTGTATGAAATGAGGAGAAGCCACTGACTGTGAACATAAAAAGTATAACATGCAATATACCCATGAATAAAATTACTGTGTGTCCACTGAAAGACTAACAGAATATTGTTGAAGTTTTAAAATGTCAATAAAAAAATTTTGAGCAGAATTCGGTTGCAAACGTAGTCATCTATAAATATGTTGTGTTTGTTATTCAGACATATCTGAGACGAAAAAATATCCTACAAGAAGGTTCGGAAACAATTTAGATTTAACATTTTATAGCCACAAACATAGTTCACATTAAGCCACATTTTATTTAATTAGACATACTTAATTGAGAACAAGTACAGAAAGTCACTTGTTATAGATCTACGAAATAATGAAAAAGTATAATTAATAAATTTTGAAAGCAAATAATACTAATTAAATGATTATTTTTAATGCACACTTCTTAAGAAGTAATACATATTTATAAAATTTATCTGTTATTGAATAAAATCAGAGCTACTTACGATCATATCGGAATGACCGGTATCAACATCCTGAATGACGTTACCTGGAAAATATTAAAGATGTATAATTAAATGAAACTATTATTTTAGTTAACTAAAGTAATAATCAATATCTACGCAAATGGTAAACCCAAAACATGCAATAAAATGTTATAAACAAGAAAGCTACAAAAGAGAAACTAAATAATTTAGTCACAGAAGACCTTTAAAAAGAAGAAGAATTTAAAGTAATTGACTTCTGTACCTGATGACATGTTGAAATATAAATACTGATAATGTAAAATAATTCTCAATTACAAAACAGATGAAAAACACGCAATACTTTTAGTAAATAAACATATTTTACGTGTATTACGACGAAAGTCAACAAAAAAGCGAAAGAAGATTACACGCGGCGCGAATTTCCGAATGTTGCCATTTATAAGAAATTACTTCAACATTCAACTACATTTTCGCAAAACGCAAAATCTTCGTCTGCAGGAGAATTTTTAGAGTCGGTACAGGAAAACCGTCCTAACTTATGGGAAAGTGGAAATCATTATTTGTTAAAGACACATTTCACCATTGCAAGCGCGAATTCAAACGGGAGGTCATGGGGGGGGGGGTCATGACCCCCCCTTCTAAACGAAAAAATATTTCTATAGAACAATACACTTTTTTAACTATAAATATGTATTAAAGGTGTTTTCTTTTTTTTTCCTGCTTCAAATTTATAATCTTTCTGATACATTAACGGAGTTATTTTTATGTAGAAATCGATGAAATTTGCAGGCATTGTTGTTTAAGCACCAAATACTTGAACATCGTTTTTAATTTTTCTATAAATGTAGTACATTTTGAATTGTGTTTGATTACTCCCTCCTTTCCATAATTGTCGAGCCTAAAAGTCATCTTAAAATGCGAACTTTGAGAAAAAAAAAATGTAATTTTTTTTGCTTTTATAAGAAAATGGGAAACTGATATCTTGGTATCTGAATAAAACATGCAAAATTTATACATTTACGAATATATCTGCAAATTTCATGCGTTTACTAAAGAAAATGAATTCGGATATATGTCAGAAAATAGTCAGTTTGGATCTAAGATATAAAAATTGTTAATGAAATGAAGACATGTGACGCCCCAAAAATAAATAAATAAAGGTAAAAAACAGCAACATGATCCATGACTAATAGCAGGGCCTCCGAGATCACGCTGTGTGTTTTCTTAACCGGGCCTGCTACAAGTATTAGCGACGTCACAAGAGTGATCCATACTACTTAAAATTTCCCATGTACTTTGTTCGTTTGTACGGATTGTTTACGATGGTATTTTGATATTATTTATTGTTTTATTTAGTAATTAATAATATTTTTCTGTGTATTTAGATTATAACGCTATCAATAATTATAGATTATAACTATTAAAGAAAGTGTAGATTATATCTATAAAATAATGAGAAGAAAATGTTATGCTCCTAGTTTCAAATCTAAGTCTTCAAATTCGCTATTGATAATGAAAAGAAGAAACTTTAGCTACGAAAATTACATTGTGATAATTTTACTTACATTTAAACAGCAGTGGTCTACATTAAACGTTTCGATATACGTTTTATAATTCGTGAAGCTAGAATTAATATGATGGTACTGAACTTGTTGTGCAGAGAAAAAAATTAACCCTAACAACGAATGTCTATCATACTGTAATGGAAATATTCAGGCATATTTGAATGAATTTATACTTCCAAAACGAAAAGAGACAAATGATCTTTGGAAAAAAATAAAAGAAACAGACGATAAACAGTTTAAGGGGACAGATCACCTTTAAAATAGTCAAAAATTCAATTTCAAGGTTTTGATCTCAGTAAATAGTGCATTTTATTCTGAGTAGAAAGGTACCAATGATTTCCAGAGGCGATAATTATTGACGAAGATATAAAGTAAAATGCAATCGTCATTCTTTGATTTTGAATGGAGAGTGAAAACTTTAAATGCATTTAATTCACAACACCCAGATAACAATTTTTGATTTTTAAAACATTTTTATAACCCCAACATGTAAATGACTAGATGCTTTTTAAAGGCTTTGTCTGAAAGGTTTGCCAACATTTTAAAAAGCATTATAAAAGGTTGCTAGTTGACACAATCTGAGGTACTTTGTAAGTGTTTTAGGACAAGCATAACAAAATGTAGAAACGTAAGGCTGGTTACAGGATTTCATATTAAACATTGTAACAAGAATTACAATCAAAGGCAGATAATAATGCTTTTATTATAAGCATCTATAAAAGAAATTAAAAATGTTTTGATAACCTGTTAGTTTTAAATCTTAATTGCATTAGATTTTCATCAAAATTATCTGACTTAGAAATTTTCTTTGTTTCTGTGGGACACTAAATTTTAGCTTAATTTCTATATACTGAAGAAAAAAAATGGAAAATAGGAATTTTTATTAGCTGATATTATATTTAAGAACTCATAGTAAGTTATATATTTTAATTAATATATTTCATATTTCCTTTGCTAAAATTCCTTTCCTATGTAATTGCTAAAATTTGAATATATTTGATTTTTTATATTTTAATTAATGTATTGCTTCTAAAAAAAATATTAATTGTTGATTACATTAAAATTTTTAAAATCTAATATGCATTTTGTTAGAATGAACAGTAAGAATTAATTTACAGAAGTTTTCTAACTTTTGTTTGAATTTGACAGAACTAATTAAAACAGATAACTCTTTTTGTATCTTCTACCATTCAGTTTTAAAAATAAAATCTAAATTATACCGGGGATAATATTTTCCTTTTAAAGTGAATTCGGGCAACAAGAAAATTTGTATTTGTATATCATATTTTTTCTTAAGCCCTACTACATTATCCTGAAAGTTTCACAATAGTTTAAATTTCTGAGTTGGGAATTGTTTATGTCTTGGTTTTTATGTTGCCTTTACTTTTGTGTTTTTATATTTGGAAAGTGATAATGGTTACCCACTATCAATTACTCTTATTTATTAGTTGATTTGCAAACTAAAGTAAGTTAAACATTACTGCATAATTTAATTTCATAAAGATTTAAGAACTATATAAAACCAAATTTTGGTGTTTAAATAATTACTAGAAAAAAAATGCAATTTCCATATACAGTCGAAACTCGTTAACACGAAATCGCTTAACGCGAAATTTCGCTTAACACGAAATAATTTTCAGGTCCCGTCAGATGAGTCTGAAAATCAATGTTAATTAATTCGTTTAACACGAAATAGAATTTCGGAAAATCCCGCTTAAGGCGAATTTTTTTTTTTTCGCTTCAAAGTCAAAACATGATTTCTTATGCAATGTTTTTGATATTTCAAACTTAAATGTCACGAACTCGTATTAAAAGTGGAATTTTCTCATGGTTTGAAAACGATTTAAAGTGAAAAAGGGTTTCAGAAAATTCTGAAATACTGAATTCTTGAATAATCCCTGCTTTTCTTTGATCTCTGATATGCGCAAGTGTTCCCACATTTACCATATGAGCAATAGATTAGTCACAATGAAAGTTTGGGGAAGGAATTTCTTTTTTTGAAAGTCTCGGTTGACTGTATTAAAAGTAACATAAACTATAAACCGTGGGTCTGAATTCTCCTATCTGTGAGTGAAAGAAGTGACTATCTCTACTTCACTACTTAACTAACATAATGGAAACGCTGTTCACATTTGCTCTGTAGAATTCTGTGAAAGGTGAGTCAAAATCAGCAAGCAGTATCTTAAGAAACCAAGCAAAAAAATTAAACAAAGTTAGTGATAAAGTGCTGAAAAAATCACAAAATGCGGCGAAGTATGGGATACCTACAATTCTTCTACAATTTTAAAAAATCGCAAAAAGATTGAAGCGGTTTATGCTGCGAGTTAATTCAAACCAGTAAGAAAACGAATGTGTAGAAGAAAGAATGAATAAATTGAAATTGCTCTCTTGTGGTGGATAAAAGAGGCAATAAGCCAGAACATTGTTTTAACTTTTGCAGTTTTGCAAGATGAAGCAGAGGCTTTTGCTGATGCTCTCGGTGAGAGCGATTTCATATTTTCTAACGGATGACTGACAAGATTTAAATAGCGTCATAGACTTGTCTGCAGAAAGATATGTAGCCAAAATCGGTAAATTTTTTCTTAGACATTGTTTTTTCCAGGTACTTTTGCATAGATGAAGATGTGCTGACTTTGGATGTGACGACAGATGAAGAAATAATTGCTGAAAAATAAAGATGACAACATTGAAGTGTCAGACGAGGAAGAAGAAATTGACACAGAACGAAAAAGTTTAGTGTCAATAAATGAATCTACCGCAGCATTGAAAACTGTACAACGTTTTCTTATGGATCAAGAGGATACTTCCCGAGCTTTGGACAAATTAGATTAGGTCCATACGTTCCTAAAAAAAGTACTCTACAAAAATAGAAGCCAAAGTCAATAACGGACTATTTAAAAATATGATTAGAATGTAAATAAAATTATTATTGCCTAAAAAACGATAGTTAATTTGTTAATGAAATTTACTATTTCTTATTAATTTATGATTTTTTGAGCAGGGATATATTTGTAGGTTAATTTATTTAGTTTCTATATCTAATATAGATGGCGCCACTATTATGACGGTTAACACGAAATTTCGGATAACACGAAAAAAATTCCCAGTCCCTTCAATTTCGTGTTAACGAGGTTCGACTGTATAATATTTTTATATCATAAGCACATTACCTATTTGTTTATTTTTAGTCTACTTTAAGCATGTTTTCATTCTACTTAATACAGAAGAACAATAATTTTTCTGAATGATTTATCTCTGAATTAAATCTATTGATGCTCCGTAATTAAAAATAAATAATAATAATCGGTTAACATTATTTAGACTTTTTTTATTTTCCCTTTTTTCTTTAAAATATAAACCTTCATTTTTAAAATCTTTCATAACTATTAGTATGTACATTGAAATGTCAAAAATTTAAATAGTTTGATTTCATTAATACTCATTTTTTTAACTTCATGAAAATAAAATGTATTAAACAAAGTAATAAAATAACAATACTTTAAAATATTGTAGCGACGCATACAATAAAAATTTTATATCTTAAACGTACATGATATAAAAGCAATTGTCATTGAATGATATTTTTAAATGAAATTTTATACAACATAAATTACTAAAATATAAGAAAATAAAACGTATGCGCAAAAATAATTAACTTTGACTAAATTACAGTTTAAATACTAGTACAAAATCTATTATTATTATTATTACGCAATATTTCAAACTTTTGACGGTAATTTTTAAGCACATGAACTATAAGATGAATATTTTAAAATTGGGGAGCATCAATAGATAATAACATAAACAATAATAATATATTTTAAAAGATAAACATAAACAAATGCTATTCTCTATTGTATTTTGTAATGAAAATATGTGTAAAGAACTCGCATTAATTCGTTAAGAATAAAAACATATTATAAATGGAAATTTCAAGAACTACAACAGAAATATGCATGTGTATATAGTTCTTACAACGAGGTAAATCTTTATGAAATGAAATTAATACAAAATAGTTTAACATACCTTAGATGGAGCATGATTGCAAATATGCAAATGCAAAGCCGGCACTTTCAGACCGGTGCTACGACGTGACCTGCTCGCCCATCATATCACCTTCAATGAGTCATGAAACGCAAGCACAAGGACAATTTGCAGCGCGAAATAAGTTGCGCATGCGCGGAAAATGAATGTGCAAAGGATGATTTTAGACCGTAGGTTTTCTGACGGTTATTCCAAAAATCTAATATTGAAAATATTACTGTGACCGTGGTATACGGTAAAGATAATATACCTTTGCAGAAAAATCGAAAGAAAAGGAAAAAAGACCGTTTTCGGAACCTTGCTTGCTATCTGGGACAATGATTTTCAAACTTGCGCGCACGATTTCTCCAAAAATAATTTAGATAGAACCTACATTTTTTTCAAACTTATTAATGTTGTGACAATGAACAAAATGAACTAAAATCTTTTAATTTGGTCAATAAATTAAAAAATAATTAACTGTAATTAAATTAAAAACGCATTTTGAATGCACTTTTCGATGAATTACAGTTACTTATTTTTTTAATTTATTGACCAAATTAAAAGATTCTAGTTCATTTTGTTCATTGTTACAACATTAATAAGTTTGACAAAAAAATTAGGTTCTATCTAAATTATTTTTGGAGAAATCGTGCGCGCAAGTTTGAAAATCATTGTTGTGAATTAAATGCATTTAAAGTTTTCACTCTCCATTCAAAAACAAAGAATGACGATTGCATTTTACTTTATATCTTCGTCAATAATTATCGCCTCTGAAAAACATTGGTACCTTTCTACTCAGAATAAAATGCACTATTTACTGACATCAAAACCTTGAAATTGAATTTTTTACCATTTTAAAGGTGATCTGTCCCCTTAAAAAATTGTACAAAGATGACAACACATCTTTCAAAGATTTTTAAATAAATACTGTAATAAATTGAATGAAATCTGGATACACTTAGCTAGAAGTGAGTGGGCTTTGTTTATAAAATTAAAAGTAACTGATTGACCCAACTTAGTAGTTTGATTTAACATTTTAGCTAACTTAAGTGTACAAATATATTATGAAAATAAATCTTTTGATAAGTTCATTTGAGTGGCTATTAGGTCCTAGACCCAAGTACAATAAATAGACAATTTTTAAAATATTGCAAATAAGTTATAAAGTTAAGATAGAAAATTTGGTACTTTTCGGTTAGCCGGGCGCCAGTGATATATATACATATATATACACACCAGTGTTCGAAATTAGCAGTCGTTAGTCGTCAAATGCAACTACATTATAGCATTTGACGACTACAAAATTATTCCCGGGCGTCAAATTTTACGCCTAGTTTTTTAAACTCTTATTTTTTGTTTAACTTAGCCAATGAATCGCTTTTGAAAATTTGGTCTCGCACCAAACAAACTATAATGTGAGACAGTTTGACAGTGATTTTTAGCAGAGTGTACGAATCCAAATGAATATATTAATTTATGCAAACTTCTAAACTTTATATTGAATCTGCTATTTTGCACTTCTGAATTTGGAAAGGGATTTAGTTTTGTGAATTTTAGAAATTGCAACTAGAAATTTTTATTTGACGCCTAAAATATTTACAGTAGGTGTCATTTGACGCCTACCTTTCATTTTCCCATTTCTATCACTGATACACACATATATCTACACACACACACACACACACACACACACACACACACACACATATATATATATATATATATATATATATATATATATATATATATATATATATATATATATATATATATATATATATATATATATATATATATATGTGTGTGTGTGTGTGTGTGTGTGTGTATACATATACCCAGATAGCAAGCAAGGTTCCGAAAACGGTCTTTTTTCCTTTTCTTTCGATTTTTCTGCAAAGGTATATTATCTTTACCGTATACCACGGTCACAGTAATATTTTCAATATTAGATTTTTGGAATAACCGTCAGAAAACCTACGGTCTAAAATCAACCTTTGCACATTCATTTTCCGCGCATGCGCAACTTATTTCGCGCTGCAAATTGTCCTTGTGCTTGCGTTTCATGACTCACTGAAGGTGATATGATGTGCGAGCAGGTCACGTCGTAGCACCGGTCTGAAAGTCAAAGTGCCGGCTTTGCATTTGCAATCATGCTCCATCTAAGGTATGTTAAACTATTTTGTATTAATTTCATTTCATAAAGATTTACCTCGTTGTAAGAACTATATACACATGCATATTTCTGTTGTAGTTCTTGAAATTTCCATTTATAATATGTTTTTATTCTTAACGAATTAATGCGAGTTCTTTACACATATTTTCATTACAAAATACAATAGAGAATAGCATTTGTTTATGTTTAACTTTTAAAATATATTATTATCGTTTATGTTATTATCTATTGATGCTCCTCAATTTTAAAATATTCATCTTATAGTTCATGTGCTTAAAAATTACCGTCAAAAGTTTGAAATATTGCGTAATAATAATAATAATAGATTTTGTACTAGTATTTAAACTGTAATTTAGTCAAAGTTAATTATTTTTGCGCATACGTTTTATTTTCTTATATTTTAGTAATTTATGTTGTATAAAATTTCATTTAAAAATATCATTCAATGACAATTGCTTTTATATTATGTACGTTTAAGATATAAAATTTTTATTGTATGCGTCGCTACAATATTTTAAAGTATTGTTATTTTATTACTTTGTTTAATACATTTTATTTTCATGAAGTTAAAAAAATGAGTTTTAATGAAATCTGGATTGGTATTATTTAAATTTTTGACATTTCAATGTACATACTAATAGTTATGAAAGATTTTAAAAATGAAGGTTTATATTTTAAAGAAAAAAGGGAAAATAAAAAAAGTCTAAATAATGTTAACCGATTATTATTATTTATTTTTAATTACGGAGCATCAATAGATTTAATTCAGAGATAAATCATTCTGAAAAGTTATTGTTCTTCTGAATTAAGTAGAATGAAAACATGCTTAAAGTAGACTAAAAATAAACAAATAGGTAATATGCTTATGATATAAAAATATTATATATGGAAATTGCATTTTTTTTTCTAGTAATTATTTAAACACCAAAATTTGGTTTTATATAGTTCTTAAATCTTTATGAAATTAAATTATGCAGTAATGTTTAACTTACTTTAGTTTGCCAATCAACTAATAAATAAGAGTAATTGATAGTGGGTAACCATTATCACTTTCCAAATATAAAAACACAAATGTAAAGGCAACATAAAAACCAAGACATAAACAATTCCCAACTCAGAAATTTAAACTATTGTGAAACTTTCAGGATAATGTAGTAGGGCTTAAGAAAAAATATAATATACAAATTTTCTTGTTGCCCGAATTCACTTTAAAAGGAAAATATTATCCCCGGTATAATTTAGACTTTATTTTTAAAACTGAATGGTAGAAGATACAAAAAAAGTTATCTATTTTAATTAGTTCTGTCAAATTCAAACAAAAGTTAGAAAACTTCTGTAAATTAATTCTTATAGTTCATTCTAACAAAATGCATATTAGATTTAAAAAAATTAATGTAATCAACAATTAATATTTTTTAGAAGCAATACATTAATTAAAATATAAAAAATCAAATATATTCAAATTTTAGCAATTACATAGGAAAGGAATTTTAGCAAAGGAAAAAAGAAATATGTTAATTAAAATATATAACTTACTATGAGTTCTTAAATATAATATCAGCTAATAAAAATTCCTATTTTCCATTTTTTTTCTTCAGTATATAGAAATTAAGCTAAAATTTAGTGTCCCACAGAAACAAAGAAAATTTCTAAGTCAGATAATTTTGATGAAAATCTAATGCAATTAAGATTTAAAACTAACAGGTTATCAAAACATTTTTAATTTCTTTTATAGATGCTTATAATAAAAGCATTATTATCTGCCTTTGATTGTAATTCTTGTTACAATGTTTAATATGAAATCCTGTAACCAGCCTTACGTTTCTACATTTTGGTATGCTTGTCCTTGAACACTTACAAAGTACCTCAGATTGTGTCAACTAGCAACCTTTTATAATGCTTTTTAAAATGCTGGCAAACCTTTCAGACAAAGAATTTAAAAAGCATCTAGTCATTTACATGTTGGGGTTATAAAAATGTTTTAAAAATCAAAAATTGTTATCTGGGATATATTTATATATGTACATGTATCACTGGCGCCCGGCTAACCGAAAAGTACTGAAAAGTGCTTATGGCGAGAGAAGAAAAGTTGGCAACATATTTTCTGGCAACCTATTCGTAGTTTCATATAAATAAGCATTTTTTTTCAATATTTATACAGTTTATTTCATACAAATGTTACGATGTTTTTCAACATTTAAATTTTGAACAAAAGACCCATTACTTAAGTTTAGTGAAAAGCCAAATAAAACAATAAATCCCTTTAAAGAATTTTCCAAAATAAACCAATACAAATTCTTTAAATAAGTTAAAACTTAAGTATGAGTTTAACAATAAAAAAAATATCAACAATCACCACCAGTAATTTTAGCATGCGTTGTGTTCAATGACGCTTACATTAAAATTCTAATAACCCAATAAAATCTCCCCTGAAAAGAACAGGAGCTTTGTTTCATTAATTCACTCATTTGCTCATACCATTATAGATGAGAAGAATGCCATTATCATGTATATATAATTGTAATTAATTACTCTTAAAATTCTTCAAAGTTTAATTACAAATTAGTACAAATCTTAGTAACAGTGCCTTAGATTAATTAAATTTACCGCTTCAAATTGGTTATACTTCAACAAATCTTACTATTTTCAGGTCTATATAATATACTTAGACAAAATTTACTTTCTTTCTATTAAAGTCACCTATTAAAAAGTTCTATTAAAAAGCTATGGATTTATTAAAATTCATATAGTAAATATAAAAAAAAGGAAAGCATTTAGTTCACCAATCAATACTTAATTTCTAGTAATAACCAAACTGCATAATCCTTAATTAATTAAATTATTTTTACTTTAGAGAGTTAAATCTTAAACATTTAATCCATCATACAAAAGAGATATTTACCAAATCATAATTTTAAATCTTCACCTTTAAAGAAGAACTAGGATTCTTCAACTTATTTTTCCTTTTAAATAAATAATAAAGACAATATGATGTCTTTTCTGAGTCAAATTTGAAATCGATTAAAGTTATTTATTATATACAACAATAAATACACAAAACTAAATAAAATAAATACTATTGTAAAGGATAAAATTTAATACATTTTATTAAGTTATATTTTGAAGAGAAATATAAAAAAAATAAGGAAGGGTACATATGACAAGATCAGTTTAGGTCAAAGGTAGATACTTTATACATACTTATAAAGTTTTCATAACAAAAATGATTTAAATATTTTAACATGGAAAACAAATTTCTTTTGGAGACTTTCATTAGAAATTGCTCAAGAAATTAGGTAATTAAGATTTTCACATGTATATAGTCATTAAGTTCATTAATTGGATATTTCAGACTTCCGGCCAAATTATTATTACACAATAGACAACCAGTTCTATTGAAAATTATGCTTTCTGCCGAATGTTCTTCTGCATTAATGGGCCCTCAAGTTAGAAATACGTAAAATAACTTACCAAGGTGACAGAATCTCTTAGAATGGCACAATAAATACTCATCCCGGTGAATCAGGGATTGTTTCTGCTTATACCGGTGATTTTCGTGGCGACACAGTAAGACTTTGGGGCCTTAATTTCTACAGCTGGCCTCAGGCACGTACTTTACCCTTCAATCTAGGAGCTTCAAAACATAGGGAGTTTCTTCGTTTGAAATCTTTGGTTACTCCGCCGGAGAAAAGTTTTTTTTTCAACTCCTTCTTTGCAAGCATCAGAAAGGAAATCTCTGGACTCGGAGCGTTCACCCCTAAATTCTCCTAGGTACTATATCGGCGATGGAGGGGAAACATCTCTCGGTTAAATTGGAGCATAATGCTGTAGTTGAGGGCTTCTCCCGAAAACTCGTACGGCTCAACACTTGGGAATATGGCTTCCAAGTTCACTCTAACTCATACCAGGACGTTGGTTCGTCGCTATAGATCCTTTCCCACAACCGGGGGAAAAAAAGGGGGCTAGTGTCCGGGCATCATCCCCCTATCAAACTTTTCAGCCAACAACTCCTACGATTTCTTTCGAAAAATGATCGCTACCTAAAAAACTAAAAACACGCAACCAACAAAACTGGGGCTACTCTTGCCTCCCACTATAAGGACACCTGTCCAATCACGAACCAAAGGGCGTAACATTCTAGAACCCCTTGCATTCCCACATTGAATACAAAAACCAAATGGCCCCCACTGCAAACTGCACTTCGAAAACAAATCTAAAATGTTTATTCCAGACATCCTGGAAGACGCGGGACCTCCATGAAAACCCTTCAATTCTGGGAAACGCATCTAGAAAATAGCCTGTTTTTCTATTTTGTTGTTTACGAAAAGTTCATTAACCGCCTCAAAGGCCCCTACCGAAAAACACTGCAAAAATACTTAACTCCCTTCTTCCGAGCGGGAAATATTTCTGCCCTGGGTTCCTCGGAAATTCCGGCTCAAAGAACCTTACTCCCATCTTAAAACGGATATTTACTTTCTAACAAACTTACTGACTAAATATTTTTATATTATTTTTAAATACCCTTAAATTTTGGAATATTTAAATTTTTCTTAAAAATTCATTTATTTAAATTTATCTCATCCAAAAATCGTATGAATTTCCACCTAACACAAAGAAGTCATTTATCTCTTTTTATATACAGGCAGAACAGAATTGTATATATAAATAATTTTATACAGTCGAACCTCGTTAACACGAAATTGAAGGGACTGGGAATTTTTTTCGTGTTATCCGAAATTTCGTGTTAACCGTCATAATAGTGGCGCCATCTATGTTAGATATAAAAACTAAATAAATTAACCTACAAATATATCCCTGCTCAAAAATTCATAAATTAATAAGAAATAGTAAATTTCATTAACAAATTAACTATCGTTTTTTAGGCAATAATAATTTTATTTACATTCTAATCATATTTTTAAATAGTCCGTTATTGACTTTGGCTTCTATTTTTGTAGAGTACTTTTTTAGGAACGTATGGACCTAATCTAATTTGTCCAAAGCTCGGGAAGTATCCTCTTGATCCACAAGAAAACGTTGTACAGTTTTCAATGCTGCGGTAGATTCATTTATTGACACTAAACTTTTTCGTTCTGTGTCAATTTCTTCTTCCTCGTCTGACACTTCAATGTTGTCATCTTTATTTTTCAGCAATTATTTCTTCATCTGTCGTCACATCCAAAGTCAGCACATCTTCATCTATGCAAAAGTACCTGGAAAAAACAATGTCTAAGAAAGAATTTACCGATTTTGGCTACATATCTTTCTGCAGACAAGTCTATGACGCTATTTAAATCTTGTCAGTCATCCGTTAGAAAATATGAAATCGTTCTCACCGAGAGCATCAGCAAAAGCCTCTGCTTCATCTTGCAAAACTGCAAAAGTTAAAACAATGTTCTGGCTTATTGCCTCTTTTATCCACCACAAGAGAGCAATTTCAATTTATTCATTCTTTCTTCTACACATTCGTTTTCTTACTGGTTTGAATTAACTCACAGCATAAACCGCTTCAATCTTTTTGCGATTTTTTAAAATTGTAGAAGAATTGTAGGTATCCCATACTTCGCCGCATTTTGTGATTTTTTCAGCACTTTATCACTAACTTTGTTTAATTTTTTTGCTTGGTTTCTTAAGATACTGCTTGCTGTTTTTGACTCACCTTTCACAGAATTCTACAGAGCAAATGTGAACAGCGTTTCCAGCGTTAGTTAAGTAGTGAAGTAGAGATAGTCACTTCTTTCACTCACAGATAGGAGAATTCAGACCCACGGTTTATAGTTTATGTTACTTTTAATACAGTCAACCGAGACTTTCAAAAAAAGAAATTCCTTCCCCAAACTTTCATTGTGACTAATCTATTGCTCATATGGTAAATGTGGGAACACTTGCGCATATCAGAGATCAAAGAAAAGCAGGGATTATTCAGGAATTCAGTATTTCAGAATTTTCTGAAACCCTTTTTCACTTTAAATCGTTTTCAAACCATGAGAAAATTCCACTTTTAATATGAGTTCGTGACATTTAAGTTTGAAATATCGAAAACATTGCATAAGAAATCATGTTTTGACTTTGAAGCGAAAAAAAAAAATTCGCCTTTAGCGGGATTTTCCGAAATTCTATTTCGTGTTAAACGAATTAATTAACATTGATTTTCAGACTCATCTGACGGGACCTGAAAATTATTTCGTGTTAAGCGAAATTTCGCGTTAAGCGATTTCGTGTTAACGAGGTTCGACTGTATATAAATAAACATAAAAGTTCATTAGGTTTGTTTTCATAACTGTGTATATAATTTGGAAACATATCTAACTTTTTGAAGCCCGGATTGCGCGAAAGCGTTAAAAAAAGTGCCAAGTTCTCTATAGTTTAAAAATGTCGATTTCTCTATTTAAATTGACATTTATTGTGTTTTGGTGGTTAAATTATGGTATGTAGAGGTAAAACGGGAATGAGATTGATTTTGTAAAATTTTTTGGCAGATTTATTATATTTTTTGTACGTATATTTACTGTAAAATAATGTTTTTAGGGAAAAGTAAGTCAATGTGTTCAATCTGATCTATTAATCTTAGCATTTTTTTAATTTAAAACTTTTAATTTCCTTTTATAAAACAAGTTTATTAACTCCCTTTTATTTCACGATTATGAAATTTAGTATTATTATTTATGTAATGACAAATGTTAAGACAGGAAATTCAAAACACATCTCTTTATTTAATCTTTCTGTTGGGATACATTGACCAAACTGGATCACTCTTGTGACGTCACTAATACTTGTAGCAGGCCGCGACCTACGTTATACACGGCCGGTGCATGACGTTTAAAACGTCACATGGACTGGATAGTTTTTACACGGTGATTGGAGCAAAACGGTGGGCGCGCCGATTTTCACTAATCGTCCTTTAAAAATGATCTACTTCATGTGACGTTTTAAACGTCATGCATCAGCCGTGTATAACCGCGACCTACGTTATACACGGCCGGTGCATGACGTTTAAAACGTCACATGGAGTGGATCATTTTTACACAGCGATTGGTGCAAAACGGTAGGCTCGCCGCTTTGCACCAATCGTCGTGTAAAAACGATCCATTTAATGTGACGTTTTAAACGTCATGCACCGGCCGTGTATAACGTAGGTCGCGATATAACGTAGGTCACGAGCAGGTCTGGATGAGAAAACACACAGCGTGATCTCGGAGGCTCCGGCTGGATGCGCCTCTGCACCATTGTAGATATTTAACTTCGAATAATTTTTACATAACTATGTGTTATGGATAGGGCTGGACGATATCAGAAATTTAATATCGCGATTTATCAGGGACATTTGTATTTTCGGAAGACAAATGATATAGTAGCAAAAATTTAAACACAAAACAGAGTAGAAAGCAATGAATCAAAGTTTTTATATATATTTGCCCATACAACATAATTTCTATTTTTTTTAACAAAATATTGAAAAAAAGAATCATTTGTTCAACAACTATTTGCATTTTACATCATTACTTTCATAAAGTTTTTTAAAATATAGTGTTTTTCCTCTTCTTCTTATTTTATTGTATTAATCTTTTTTAAATGTTTCATTTTCACCACAATTTAACTCATTTGATAGAATAAAATTAAAAATTGTCCACATAAAAACATATAAAATATTCTTTCCATAGAATTTTAATTTTGTGCTATTGTGGGTAAAAATATCAAACTTCTTGTTTATTTAGTTCAAGTTGAGTTTGGCCGGACTGAGCCTGATTTCATTTATTTTGAACACGGGATGAGCCGGAACCTCCGAGATGGCGCTGTGTGCTCTTTTTACAAAGATAAAAACTACAAACAGCGGTCATCCGCGAACTACGTTATACATAGGGTATAATACATAGTATAACGTAGGTAGCGAGTCATCTCGTAGACCCCGGATAAACCCGGACAGAATCAATCATCGGTGCATGTCGATTCCTTTGGCTTATGCCCTTCGTTTAAGCTTAACATAAACAAATCACTCCATCTTGAAAAACTTTATTTTATCAATAAGCATTATCATTTCTCATTTCGCAAAGGATTGCCTTATATGGCTAAAAATATGAATTTTCGAAATTTAAAAAATATCGCATATTTTGAAACGGAATTAACTACAAAAATTGATCACAGCAACCTTGTAATTTGAATTTTTCTTCAATTCTTTGAGTTAATTATTATCTAACGTTGTGTAAATTATTTAATGTATATTTTATTGAAAAAGGAAAAGATTCTTGTTCACTGAATAACTGAGATAGCCATTGCCCGATACAGAAATTGAATTTAATAAAATCCACTAGAATAAACAATACTTAATTTCGATAATAATTCAAATAAGGAAAGGGTATGTTTACAACTAAACTGTTCCAGCAACCAATCTACCACTACATTTTTGTCGTAGCCAGTTTTGGTCGAATGGATCGATGCAGGAATCGTCAAGGCGACGTTGGATATTCAAATCATAGACCAGTTTAACGTAGACCAATCAAATCGCCCCACCTCATGTGCACAGCAAGAGTCATAAAGAACAAACAGGTTTTTCTTGCTAACCAACAGTGACGTCAGCTGCCTTTACATTGACTTCAAGCTTTATGCAAAATTTATGTTTTTTTATTGTCTTTTATATTCACTCATTAAAATAAACAATTTCGAAAATTTTATATACCTTTTATCAGAACGAATATTTCCGAAAAAAATAGTTCCGGATAATCGAGATTACTGAAATTCAATAAGCTTCTTCCCATTATAACATACTAAGTACATACCAGATTTCAAGTCGCTATCTCAAATTTTTCGGGAGATCGAGCGTTTACAGACACACAGACGGACGGCAATTTTTTTTTCTAAAAATATGTTTTTCGAAATCTCCAGTGTCTGAAACGTGTAAATCCGTCAAAAATGTTTTTCGATTTTCAAAACGATTACAAGACTTACCCTATACTACGTATGATGGGTAAGTAAAAATACATCAACATCGTTAATGCAGAGTTTATTCTAATCGGCATAATCCTATTTCACTCCACCACTTGGCGCTTTTTAAAAATGATGCCACATTGACGATTTCTAAATTGTGTACTTAAATTTATCATATTGTAACGCCCAATAAGGAAGTGGTAAAATATTGCCATTCTTAATCTCTATAATAAAACCGTATGTCATGTGACTGTCCTCAACAGTTCCGGGATGCCGCTTCACTGTTTCATATGCCAGGCAGCCATTTTTATTCAAAATTATTTTTTCTAATAAAACTGCATAAAAGTTACATTTTTAGAAAGATCGTTCAAAATAAATTAATATTTGAGAGATGACTTACGTTCAATTATGTATACATTCTGCAATAACTTCAGTTTCAATTAGGTTCGCTGTTCAAATTCTCTATCCATGAAAGTAAACAACAACAAAAAAAAAAGATTCATTCGTTGTGAACGTTTAAAATATTAAACCATGAATTTTTGGACCGCTGCCTGGTGTAAAAAAAAGTAATCAGCACCAGTGAGACAGTCAAAGTTTACCATAATTCTGTTCCATACAACTCAACTTCCTTCGGATCTTTTCTTGATGTAAGTTGAACTCCGTGGTTGAACTCATGTAATAATATTTAATGGATCAAATTTCGAAACAAATTGTCAGCTTTTATTTTTCGTGTGTATTAATTAGAAACGATATTTTAATTTTGAAATCAAATGTTTTGATTTATGATAATATTTCTTCTTTATCTATTTTCTATTTTAAAGAAAAATGTGAACGTCATGTATTTTAAATTGGAACAGCTGTCACGGACGCACCAGGGTTGGCGGAATTTTTGTTTTGCGCCATTTTGGCGAGAAAATCCCATTTTCAGGTACCTATTAGAGATTACTAAAACAGCATATACTTTTATTTTATTATGAAATAGTTTATTTTATATTAAAAACACACACACAATGATTAATTTATTATAAAGTGGGTTAAGCGGTTTTTGTCAAGAAAGATGAAATACATAACAACAAAAAATATGCGAAATGCCACCACGATCGCAAAAGTTCTTGATTTGTCTATTAGATTTTTCCGGTTTGGCGAAGGATTAAGGAAAAAAATAAATTATGAATAAAAATAATTTGTTACAATGCTTAACATACATTTAAGGGCGACCAAACTGGTCGCCAGTGGCGGCTAGTTTTTAAATAGTTAGACATAGACAAAGTAATGTATTTAGCTATAAAAACGTCACTGGAAAATAGATTGCATTTATACGAGTAACAACGTACCGAATGTAAAATTTGATTCGTTCAAAAAAAAATTGGACAAAAGAATGATAATTTAAATACAGAATAATTAAATTAAACCATAAATACACAGTTGATTTTTTTTAGATACTGCATTTATGAGTGAAATAAAATATTTTATTTGACAAATTTAATAAGATAGATATAAAAAAAGATAATATGAGCAGTAAAAAACAGTATTTTTATACACATTTCATCGATATTACATAAAAGTTAACGATTATTGTGAAGTTGAAAAAACAAAAATATACGAAATTCGTTTATGCCGCGATTACTGTACCGCATGTATGATCGCTTGGTGAACATGAAACCGAAAAAAAAAAAAAAACCCATGACCTTTGCATCGGACAGTTGCATCGGAATCCCCAAAAATGCACAGAATTCGTTAACGCCGCGATCACTGTACCGCACGTATGATCGCTTCGCGAACATGAAACCGAACAAAAAATACATCACTGGATACAGCAACCTCGTTGTATCGGAATCCCAAAAAATAAACGGAATTCGTTAATGCCGCGATCACTGTACCACATGTACGATCGCTTCGCGAACATGCAACCGAAAAATAATCACTGGATACAGCAACCTCGTTGTATCGGAATCCCCAAAAATACAAGGAATTCGACAAAGCCGCGATCGTTGTACCGCATGTATGATTGCTTCGCGAACATGAAAAGAAAAAAAACATCACTGGATGCAGCAACCTTATTGTATAAGGATCACTAAAAATGCACGAAATTTGTTAATGCGGCGATGACTATACCGTATGTATGATCAGGGCCGGCCCAAGGGGATACATCACCGATAAAAAATAATTTTAGATTCCGCGTTTTTTTTCTTTTTCTTTTTCATTTTTTCCAGGCTGCGGTCAGTGGGGGTGGGTGTACCTTGGGTTTAAATAACAGTTCAAGGACACTGAAATCTTTCCATACAGACCATATGTTTGGTTCCTTTATCTGAGAAAACGAGGCTATTAACACTCAAATTACATTCTGGAAAGACATAACCAAACCTCTATTCAACACCAGGACTGAGGGAGGTTAATTAATTACTACTGACATTTTTACAATTCTGAACTCTGTCTTCTCCCGCTGGTCGGTCGACTCTCGACGCTGGTAAGTTCTGGGTCTCCTAATTGGAGATGGTTACTAATGCCCAATTACATAAACTCTCTACATTAGCTAAAGGAAGCACGGGTTAATGCTTCTTCCGGAAACGTTGGGTGTTGAATTATCAGATTAAAGGTGTGATCGTTGCTTCTGGACGTCGGTGAAAATTTATAATGATCCCATAAAAGTTACTCATAGTATTGAATTTAATTAATTACTCTAATAAAAAAAAGATCAGATTATTACGTTGTGATTATTTACGCCGCCCTACGTCTTATGAAGCCGGACTAGATAAAGTATATAAATCCCTAACACACTCATAAATTATAAACTAGTCCACCTGATAACTCTACTAAAACTTAATAAACAATAAAATTAAAGAAAAAGAGGAAAAACACTACTCGATGACCTATGGGTGTTATCCCATATAAATTAAATACAAAGAATTAAAGGTAAACGAAAATATTTATTTACATATCTATTTACAAAATCATAAAAATAAGGAAACAACATCCATAACAGGAATTATGGAATTTAAGTATAAAAAACTAAAAGAAAACACTGAATAAATCATTAAAGTATTAATGAGTCATTACCGACTCTCATTACCGCACCTACGTGCATTAACTATATTTTAGAGAATGAACAATTTCTCTACATTTACTAAGTAATATTCAAAGGAATTATTCCTCATTATAATACACCGTACAATCTAAGGGAATAGTGAAGTTATACCTGTACTTCAGAGCGCCACTGGTCTGCATTGCCTATTCTCGTCAAGTTCCCAACGGGATAAGCCACGATCCCCTGTTAGGTCCACATTTACAACTTTTGTCACGTACACCTGTATGGACTTTACCCATGCCACGTCAGATGCGGGTATATAGAAGAAAAACACCAATAAGCGTGAAGAACATTTTAACACTGCTTCCCCTTCATCCAATAAACAGTCTTTTTCAGAGGGAATATACCCGCAGAGGCATACGCTGTTGCCACTCGTGGGTAAAGTCCATTAGCGAACTTCCTTGGTTCTTTCACTCTCCAAGCACACTACTCTTTTTTAGATCTTCTCCATCGGACAGGACGTCAGGTACTTGAATGAATCTCTTCTTTTGGATCTGCTCTTGGGGTTCACTTTTCTTTTCCCCATCAGTGGGCCTTCTATTGGTTCTTGTGTTTTGTAAAGAAGTCTCCTCCCTCACCTCTTATTGGTCTTGCTAAGTGCTATTCGGGACCACCTCGGAGAGGGTCCTAAATTGTAAATTTGCTATGCACTTAGCAACCAAACAGCTATAAATTTTTCAACTCGTAAAACTGTCCTCCGTAAAAGTTATACTTGTTAGTGTCACAGACCAGCGGCTCCTAAAGTAATAAAACTACTATATGGGTGGTCGTATCTATTTTCCCATACGAAAAAAAAAAACTATGTACACTAATGAAATAGACTCAGCAAATAGTCCACAGAAATTCCTGGTTATACATATGAATACATGATATACATGAAAATACATATTAAAAAAATAAAAGTAAATCAATTTAGTTATAAATTAATGGGGGGGGGGGTGGCTCATATCTGACCACCACTCGACTGTCCGCTTGATGCAGCCGATAGTGGCAAGTGTCCTTTGGCAGGTAACATCTTGTAGTTGCAGAGAATCGTACAAATGACTTATTCAAGTTTTTTTGCATTAAACAATATTAATTTAAAGATTATACTCAAAATGTCGTGCATGAAAAAATCGGGAAATTATTACAGATCGAGAGGGCGCCGAAAAAAAAAGAAAGAAAAAGTAAAAACCATGATGAAAAAAAGGACTTAATCGGAGCGCCAAATCTTTTGTCGAAGACGCAAATGAAAGGTTAATAGAGGTAAATTTCTCTAACTAAAAATTATATATGTAATTAATCTTATTAAAAAATTAACTTCAGCACATCGTTTTATTTAGTTATTTTTAATTTAATCTGTATTAAATTAATAATAGTGTAACGGTATTTGTATTTCAATAAATGGCCGAAACTAGGAATTTTTCAGTCGCAAGCATTTTGGCGCCCTCTCCAATCCTTTTCCAAAATAAATGTATACAGAGAAGTTTTCAATCCATTCCCCTAATTTTTATTTTAAATATGAAATAATTGTTAGGAAGCATATTTATCTTAATATTTTTATATTGCTTTCTTTAGAAATGGACCTACTGTAATCGCTTCGTTTTTATCTATCTATATATAATCCATATTTTGTTAACACGATAATGTTCGAAAATTGAATCATTTCGAACCTAATTAGAACAGTGTATTGATCTTATAAGTATCTTGGATCTAGGTGTGTTCATTAATCAAGTATGTAAATCTTATAAGTTGTTTACAGAGACACACAAAAGAAAATTTTGTCATCACGATGTCCGAAATATTGAACCAATTCAAATATAATTGGGACAGTATATAAATATTACAGGTATCTTAGATGAATTCGTTAATCAAATATTATTCTCTGGCGCCTCTAAGCCGTCCCTTAATGGAAAAATCACGCCCTGTTCAAAACAAAGAGTATAAAATTAACGAATATATCTATTTTGGGTTTTCCGATTCCATGACATTTTTTCCTAAATTTCGTTATTTGTTTTGTACCGAAGGACGAACCAAATCTTCTTTTGGCATCCCCTTCTACTCTTGTGCCCAGGACATCCCCCCCCCCCCGGCCTTGCTTCAACCAGTCAATGAGAAATGCACCAAAAATAAGTTTAAAGTCGAAACATTTATTGATATGAAATTAGGACTATGTAACTATTTCTTCGTGGTCCGTACTTTCTTTCTTTCTTTCTTTCTTTTTCTCAGGAAATAAAGGAGATAAATTTAGTTCATTTTAGAAAAAAAAAAAACATTTTTCTAGTTCAAATTTTAGAAAAAAATCAGACAACGTCGATGGAAACTTATTCTTAAAAGAGTGATTTTATTAACATTGAAGAAAACAATGCATTGTAAAATTTTTGTCAGTTCATCTTATAAATTTTAATATTTATATTTTTTCAAGAAACATATCAGTGATTTAAAATTGTTAAAAAAAAAAAACTAGTCGGATGTGCCAATCCCAAAACTTTCTTCTATCTCAGTCATGTTAATACTTCAAAATTCGCTATCACACCGCCAATAAAATCAATATTTTTCGTCATTCTGTTGTACGTCAGCTGCTTGCGAATCGTCGGGTTACAGGGATACGAACAACCGATGTATACTAAACTACGAAAAGTCCTTCTGGCCTGAACCGACAGGAACAGATAGCCTCCCTATTCCTTGGTTTTACGATTTTAGCTAATTTTACTGGAAAACACGAAGGTAAAATGCGTGGAACCTAAATAAAGAAGATTCAATCCCAGTTCTCGTCAACATTGAATTTGAATGAGAGTATTGTCGGCGGCGCAGTTAATTGAATGTGTAAAATAGTTTCTTTAATTGTATAAAACCAATACTTCATAAATAGAGTTAAGTAAGCATGCATTCGCTTACCTGATTATAAGGTGAAACCTTCGTAAAGAAATGTATATCCGAATCGAGCGCTACGTCTCCGTTAATTCACACACAGTTGTATTCCTTTGTGTAGTCGCACGTTATCGTAATCCATCGATCTGAAACTTTATTACTTTGCTGAAATTAAAATGTTTATTAACATGTGTTTTAATTAAATTAAGCATCCTTCACTTTTATATTTATATTATATTTAAACATTTAACGGTATCTTGATTACAAGTTAACAGAGCATTTACATCGCTCTGACATTTTCACACGCTACATTTAAAAGAAATTCACACAACAACTGACTAAAATCTAAAGAGTTTTTTCATGTCCTTGGTAGCCTTGGATGACGTCACTGGGAAAAAGCACATGATAGCACGTGGTAATCATTCTTTCACGTGGGCGTTTATTCCATGTACTTAGCTGAGTTGAAAACAGTTTATGAGTTGGTATATCCGACGAGATAATTAAAGTTGTTTACTGCAAATTTAAAGTACTTTATTATTATCTGACGATTGAAGAGTAGTTGATTCCGAATAGAAGATTACCCTTTAATTGCAATTTCCGTCACTCCCCCTTAATCTTCTATGTAGGATAAGGAAGTAAGTTCAGATTGTTTCGGTGTTTAATGAATTCAGGTTTGGGGTTGGGCTTGGTGAGTGAATCTGCGGTCATAAATTCTGTGGGACAATACTTTAAATCTATTATTCCATCTTCCTTGAGTTGTCTTATCGCGTGGAATCTGATATCTATATGTTTACTTTTTCGAGTATGTTTGTCACTTTCAACCATTTTTATACATGGCTGATTGTCCTCGTATATTGTTATGGGTTTCTGTTGCGGTAATTTTAAATCTTCCAGGAGTTTTATCATCCATAGTATTTCCTGTGCTGCGTTACTTACAGAAATGTATTCAGCTTCTGCTGATGACAGAGCAACGCATGTTTGTCTTTTCGTTGTCCAATGTATGGGACATTTTCCTAACATAAATATATTTCCGCTGGTGGATCGTCTAGTTTCTGGATCACCTCCCCAATCTGCATCTGCGTAAACTTCGAGAATAGGCTTATTTTTCGAACTTAGCGTCAGGTTGAGGTGTTTTGTGTTGTTTAAGTATGTTACGATTCTTTTGACTGCTTTCCAGTCTTTTTCTCGAGGGGTTTCATTTCTACGGCTGAGTATGTTGACCGCTGCTGAAATATCGGGCCTGGTTAATGTTGAGATGTAGAGTAATGTTCCCGTTGCTTGTCTGAATTTAATATTGTTAGGTAATAGATTTTCATCATCGTTGAGTCGATTGTAACCTGCTTCCATAGGTGTGCTGTAAGGTTTTGCGTTTTGAAGATTGAGTTTATCTACCAATTCTTCAATTTTTGAATTTTGGTTTAAGTAGAAATTTTTATCGTCTCTTTTTATATTTATTCCGAGATAGTTATTGACTTCTCCCAAATCTTTCAATTCATATTCCCTTTTGAGATTGTTTATTAATTCAATTATATCTTCGTTTTTTCCGGCAATTAACAAATCGTCCACATATACTATAATGTATGTCCAGTTTTCACCATTTTCGCGTATAAAAAGACATGAGTCAGATGTACTTTGTATAAAATTTAATGCTTTAAGACTTTCGGAGATTTTCGTGTGCCATGCTCTGGCGGCTTGCTTGAGCCCGTATATTGCTTTTTGTAATTTACATACTTTGTTTTGTTGATTTGGAGCTATATAGCCTTCCGGCTGTTTCATGTATACCTCTTCTTGTAGGTTTCCGTGTAAAAACGCTGTATTCACGTCGATATGATTAACTTTAAGGTTATGATTTAATGCTGCTATGAGAAATGCACAGATTGTGGTATGAGAGACAACTGGAGCAAAGGTCTCGTCATAATCTACTCCGAATTTCTGACTGTATCCCTGTGCCACGAGTCGTGCTTTATAGGTTTGCACTTGGTTTAGGTTGTCGCGTTTTAATTTAAAAGTCCATTTTGAACCTATCACTTTCTTGCCTGGTGGCGGATCGACTAATGTCCAAGTTTTATTTTTAGCTAGGCACTTGATTTCGTTTTCGGTGGCTTTGAGCCAATTTTCCCTATCGTGTGGATTTTTCATTTCCATGATATCGTTCCAATTCTTTGGTTCATTTGATTGTGTGTCTTTAACTAAACAGACAAATCTATCTGGTGGTACTCCTCTGTTAGATCTATTTGACCTTCTTGGTTCTATTTGTGTTTGTTTGGACTCGCATGGTTGTTTTTCATTATCATTAATGTCAATTTCAATGTAATTTTTATTCTTCTCTTCTTGATTTCTATCATCAGTGGAGATTTCTTCGAGATTTGAATCTTCCTCAATGTTGTTTGAGTGTTTTATTTCATGTTCTATGAATTTTACAGTCCTGGCAATTATTATTTGTTTGTCTTTTGTGTGTATGCGATATCCTTTGGAACGTGTGTCGTAACCTAGAAAAATACCTTCTTGCGCTCTATTATCTAGTTTTCCTCGATGTATTTTATTAATATAAACAAATGCTTTACATCCAAAGGTTCTTAAATGTTTGAGATCAGGTTTGATACCTTTCCATAGTTCGTATGGAGTTTTGTCGTTCGCTCTTGTTGGCAATCTGTTCTGTAAATATGTCGCTGTGTGTATTGCCTCTCCCCAAAATTGTTTATTTAAATTTGCTTCTAAAAGCATGCTACGTGTCATATCGAGTAGGCTTTTATTCTTCCTTTCTGCCACGCCGTTCTGGCTCGGGTTGTGTGGAATTGTGAATTGGTGTAATATCCCGTTTTCCTTTAGATAATTGTCTATTTCGTTGCTATTATATTCTCCTCCATTATCGGATCTTATTTCTTTTGGTTTTCTACCGAATTGATTATTTACCATTGCAATGTATTCTTTTAATTTATCAATTACTTCGCTTTTCTTAGATAGTAAGTATATAGTTGTATATCTCGAGTAATCGTTGATGAATGTGAGAAAATATTGTTTTTCTCCTAGTGTTGGTGTACTTATAGGTCCACAGACGTCGCTGTGTATTAAATCGAGAACTTTGTTTGCTCTATTTGTAGCCGATTTTGGATATGGCGCGTCGTTTAATTTAGATTTGATGCAGGTTTCGCATAATTTATTATTGTGTCTGCAGTTTTTAATTTTTATTCCGGTAGCTAGCTGTTTGTTAACAATTGTTTTGATTGCTTCATAATCACGGTGTCCTAGTCTTCGATGCCATACTTCTAAACATTCTTTATTATTATTACAGCTTAGTGTGACGTTTGCATAGTTTTCTGCATTTTCTGAGTGGTTTGTTTGTTCGATTATGTATAAATTATTTTTGTTCTTCGCTCTTATATAAATTTCACCGTCGAACGTTAAATCGCATTTGTCATTTTCAAAGATTAATTTGCATCCATTTTTAGTTGCTTTGCTTACGGATATTAAATTGGATTCTAGTTCTGGGACGTATAGGACTTCCTGTAGTCTTGTGAGTTTTATTTCTCCATTTGGGGATTTCGTTTTTATTAAAACGTCGCCTGAACCAAATGCTTCGAGTTTGTTGCCGTTTGCGATGGTGACTGATGATTTTTCAAAATTGTTAAATTTATCAAATAACCTTTTATCATTTGCAATGTGTGAGGTACTGCCACTGTCGAGTATCCAGTTCTGTTTTCCTAATTTTTCTGTTATTAGTACGCGATCTTCTGATTGATTAGTTTTTGAGCTTATTTTCTGATCATTCGCGTTATCGTGAAAGTCAGTATTCTCTTTATAATTCTCTGTGTTTTCATAGCATAGTGATGATGAAAAAGGTTTAGCTTTATTTTTATTATTAAAGTTATTCACATTTTGATATGTGTGTTTGTTTTTGTTGTGCTGTGTGTATCTGCTCTTGAGGTGATAGCACTCGCTATTATTATGATTTGTCATCTTACAGTGACTGCAATATTTTGAATTTCTTTTGTAGTCGTTATAAGTGTGTTTTCTTTGTGTTTTAAATGCCTTTTCAGAGCTGTTGTTTTGTTCAGACATTTCTTGTCTGCGATTATACTCATCTATGAGTTTACTTCTGATAAAATCTGGGGATAATTCGGCTTCGGGCCTTGCCTCTAATGCTGTGATAAGCGTGTTGTAGCTGGGCGGTAATGAGCATAGAAATAGTGCAGATATGTGTGAGTCATTTATATTCTCGCCTATGGCGGATAATTTATCTACTATTTGTAGAATATTTGTTATATGAGTAATCATATTGCCGTTTTCGGGCAGTTTAGTACTGTACAGTTTTCTCAATAAATACAGTTTGCTACTCAAATTTGCTCTTTCATGCGTACTTTTGAGACCTTCCCAGGTTTGCCTGGCTGTGGTAAAATTTTTTACATGCACAATTTGTGCATCATCTATGCTTAGATTAATTAAAGCTCTTGCTTTTCTATCTTTTTTGTTCCAATCCTCATTTAAAGGAGTTGGCGGTTGATCACTTATTACTTCGAATAAGTCTTCTTTAATGAGAAGCATTTCGAGCTTAAATTTCCAGTTGGAATAATTGCTCGAATTTAGTTTCTCGATGAATTGGCTTTCTTTAAATGTAGCCATTTTTATTTTCTATCTTTAATTATTTTTAAAGATATTTAATTTAATTTTATACGAATCGCTTTTCTTTGCGTTCGTTTTATTTTCTATAAAGCGAGTTTTTTCAGCATATAGCTAATGTGCTTAAAATTTTTATTTAATACATACTATCAGTCTTTCATAATCTGTCGGCGGCGCAGTTAATTGAATGTGTAAAATAGTTTCTTTAATTGTATAAAACCAATACTTCATAAATAGAGTTAAGTAAGCATGCATTCGCTTACCTGATTATAAGGTGAAACCTTCGTAAAGAAATGTATATCCGAATCGAGCGCTACGTCTCCGTTAATTCACACACAGTTGTATTCCTTTGTGTAGTCGCACGTTATCGTAATCCATCGATCTGAAACTTTATTACTTTGCTGAAATTAAAATGTTTATTAACATGTGTTTTAATTAAATTAAGCATCCTTCACTTTTATATTTATATTATATTTAAACATTTAACGGTATCTTGATTACAAGTTAACAGAGCATTTACATCGCTCTGACATTTTCACACGCTACATTTAAAAGAAATTCACACAACAACTGACTAAAATCTAAAGAGTTTTTTCATGTCCTTGGTAGCCTTGGATGACGTCACTGGGAAAAAGCACATGATAGCACGTGGTAATCATTCTTTCACGTGGGCGTTTATTCCATGTACTTAGCTGAGTTGAAAACAGTTTATGAGTTGGTATATCCGACGAGATAATTAAAGTTGTTTACTGCAAATTTAAAGTACTTTATTATTATCTGACGATTGAAGAGTAGTTGATTCCGAATAGAAGATTACCCTTTAATTGCAATTTCCGTCAAGTATCGCCAAATTAGTCCTCTACAGCCAAATTGGCTTCATTTATGGCAACTTATTTTGGTCGCCAAATTTGACGATATTCCGCCAACTGTCGCCAAGTTTGGCGAGAATTTGACGTTGGCGAATATAAATATATAGTGATAAGCATATAATAGGATTAATGGTTACAACAATGAAAGAAAATTTGCCGAAACCATGTTAACTAAAACTCATAAATTAAATCCGTTTATGGATGAATTCTGCTGTCCTGTTTGAAAATGGTCAGCCACCCTAAAATTTCAAACCGCTATATCTCAGCCATTTTTTAAGATAGAGGCAAAATAAAAATTGTTCCGAATTCTCCGGATCAAGGCCGAAAATTTAACAAAAAAAAGTTTTAGGATTTACAATTTTTTTTGAATTTGCACATCTTTTTGAATTTGAAATCTTTAAATGGCTATCGCAGCGCCCGCTTTCGTCGAAATATCTCCAAATTCTAATAGAACCTGCTTGCCATACCCAAAAACATTGAAAAAAAAATGTGGTTCAATTTGAAGCATAACTTCATACATTTTTCGATGATACAATGAAGACACATAGACGGACAGACGGACAGACAGATATTTTGTAAAAACATGTTTTTCGGAATATCTGACCCCTAAAACGTGTAAATCCGGCGAAAACCGGAAGTCGAAAAAAATTTCGATTACAATACTTTCTTCTATTATAGATAGAAGAAAGTAAAAATTAGGTTCAATTTGAAGCATAAATTCAAAGACTTTTCGATGGTACAATAGTGAAAATGGAACAAAACTATCGATCACAGCGCCCCTTTCGTCGAAATATCCCCAACTTCTGATAGAACCTGCTTGTCATAACCAAAAGCATAGAAAAAAAATTAGGTTCAATTTGAAGCATGACTTCATACACTTTTCGATGGTACAATAGTGAAAATGGAACAAAAACATCGATCACAGCGCCCCCTTTCGTCGAAATATCCCCAAATTCTGACAGAATCTGCTTACCATAGCCAAAAACATAGAAAAAAATTAGGTTCAATTTGAAGCATAACTTCATACACTTTTCGATGGTACAATAGTGAAAATGGAACAAAAATATCGATAACAGCGCCCCCTTTCGTCAAAATATCCCCAAATTCTAATAGAACCTGCTTGCCATAGCCAAAAACATTGAAAAAAAATTAGGTTCAATTTGAAGTATAACTTCATACACTTTTCGATGATACAATGAGGACACACAGACGGACAGACGGACAGACGGACGGACGGACAGACGGACAGACAGACATTTTGTAAAAACATGTTTTTCGGAATCTCTGAACCCTAAAACGTGTAAATCCGCCGAAAACCGGAAGTCGAAAAAAATTTCGATTACAATACTTTCTTCTATTATAGATAGAAGAAAGTAAAAATCTATTCTGAGCAGCTTTTTCCGATGAGAGAGAGAAGGTTTATTTTAAAACTCGTTGTGTAAGGCCAAAATCCAAAATGGCTGCTTTTTAGAACATTTTTTATCCCAAACGTGTCAAATTGGCAGATGTTCTTATTAAAAAAACTAATGTAATCGAACCGTTTTTCAGTTTTTCGGTGAAAGCAGAAAAATTTTCAAAAAATGCCGTCAAAGTTGGCATTTTGAACCGAATTTCCGGACACGACAGCGCAGGAAAGGAAAAAAACTGCTGTCCTGAGACAAAAATCACTTATAACTCAAGATGCAATTCTTTTAACAGAAAATGAAAAAAAAAAACTTTTTGATTTCATATCACATCAAAAAACATACCTGCAAGTCTCGTGCTTTTATGCTTAAAAACGAGTCAGAAAATGTGTCAGATAGTTTTGTGTTATTAAACGGGGAAATATATTTTAAATATTTTTACATTTAAATTGATATATTTAAATTTATATGAAAGATAAAACCATGAAACTTTGTACATTGTTTTTCAGCTATAGTTTTGTGTTGTTGAGCGGGGAAATATTTTTTTATCAAGACTTTTCATATTTTACTTTATATGAAAGATAAAACCATGAAACTTTGTACAAAGTTTTTCAGCTATGTAATCTTTAAATTGGTTTCGGAATTTTTTATTTAAAGTGAACATTTTTAAAATTTGTTCCTCGTAGTAAAAAGTACTCATAAAGAAAAAAAAAAGTATGTTCTTTTAAAAATTTGTAATTTTTTTAAAATAAATATTTCTGTAAATCCCTTAGTCAAATCAATATTTATAATTTCCATATCAAATCTGAAAATGTATGCA
Organism: Maratus michaelseni; assembly: GCA_963931845.1. Classification (NCBI taxonomy): domain Eukaryota; kingdom Metazoa; phylum Arthropoda; class Arachnida; order Araneae; family Salticidae; genus Maratus; species Maratus michaelseni. The sequence continues at coordinate 333,824,591 of OZ007589.1, forward strand.
AAAAGAAAAAAAAGATTAGAAGATAGAATATTTTAGAAAAGTTTTAAAAAGATAATTCTCTTTAAAGAATTTACATTTAAAAGGGAATAGATATATAAATTTGTATTTCAAGAAAATAAAATTAGAAATATATGATTATGAATATAAAGTAAAATCATATTTATAAATATTTTGTTTCCCGGCCATCACACTTTTTTTTTTCAAAATAGAGCCAAAGAATTTTGTCAAAGTTTAAAAGTAGAATGGGATAAAAGCATAGACGTAACTAGACGGGAGTGCGGGGGGGGGGGGGGGGGCGGCCCAGCCTAGAATTTCAAATTCAAGTGAAAATGTTATGACACTGATTACTCAAAATTTTAATTTACAAATATTTGAAAGATTACACAAACAAATACAATTATTTCTGATTTGAGAACTAATGTAATCAAAACGAGTACACACACACATAAGTGAGTGTGTGTGTGAGGGAGGAGGGGGGAGTCAAAGGAAAAACAGTTGTGGCCTGGAGCAATAGGGAGCCAGAAGAAATAAAATCAAATAATTTCTGAAGGCTCCGAATCTGAGCGAGGGTTATCTTTTTTGTCACGAGGGTGATGGTAAATAATCAGTTTTAAGAATTCCAGTAGTCTTTCAACAAAGCTGTAAAATATTATGTGCTGTTGTCAGAGCCGGTGAGAGAGGGGGCACTTCGGGTAGGGAAATGACCAATATAAATATTTCTAAGAAGTGATAATTAATCTCTTTCGGGCAAACCAGGATATAGTTGTCAGTTGTTGGTCCATTAGTTGTCCAGGAGTAGGTAATAAGAACATCTTGGCAGGGGCATCCTTTCCTTTGAGGAAAGACGAATTTTTTGCAACTTCCCTGTGGCTTTAAGCGTATGGGGTAATTTCAGTTTCCATGCATAATTATCAGTGCACAAATAAATTCTGTAGTTTAAAATACGGGAAACTTTTTTTTCCGTGGTTCTGCCACGTAGGCCTATGCTTCAAGTTCCAGAGTGTATTTTTTGTGAGTAAATTTCTCCTTATCAGATCTTTTCAAATTTTGTACAAATGGAAGAACTTTGAGGAAGATGTTATGTAACAAAAATGAAATTGCGAGAAAATTGAAATAAAAACTTTTTGTCGTAAATTTTCTTGTTTTTAAGATATCCAGAATCTATGATGGCTTTTGAAGATAAAATTTTGGTAATATGCTTTCTAAGAATATAAACATCAGATCGGATGATTTTTTAAAATTTTCTGCCCTTGCCCCTCAAAGGAGGGGGGGGGGGTGGAGGAAGGCAATTGGTTGTCTGTTGGGGATCTGTATCTTTGCCTCGTTTTTGTCCGCGTCCCCAGATTATTATATTGTATTTCAATCTGAGATCGTAATATTACATAGTAAAACTGTTATTTATTGTAAAATTAAAATTTTCCTTTTGAGACATTTTATTATTTAAAGGACATTTTATAATACAAAAAGGGATTGAATTTTAATGCCTTTATGTATTCTTTAAATAATATCATAAGTAATTAGTAATAGTATGTTTAAAAGTAACGAATATATAAAAAGTTAAGAATAATCCAAGAGTATTTCCTTTTTTTCGGGGTTTGGGGGGGGGGGGGGGGGGGAGCGCCCGACGGATACTCACACGGGCGCCAAAATACCGTTGGGCCGGCCCTGTGTATGATCACTTCGCGAACATGAGACTTCCATGAAAACTGCAGTCAACTGAATTATACTGTTCTAAAGTAAAAGAGTGGCCACTCACATACATAAAAAAAAGAACAAAAAATCAAGCTTTAAATAAACAAGAAGATGATTAAATTTTTTCAATGCTTTTTTTCTTTTAATATCATGCCGTAATGGTCACTGACGGAAGTGTTATTTAATTGTATAAAAAAGAAAAAAAAACATGTTTTAAATAACTAATAAATCATTAAACATCATTAAAAATACAGATAAACTTCGAATAAAGAATCATTTGATGACGTAACCAATACGTCATACGTAATAAACGCGTCATCACAAAAAATATCATTGCTCAGCCTTTCCAACAATAAAAGAGCTACATCTGGTTGACTTATAGACGATTTGGCATGATTTAGCCAAATGGTGGAGGCAAATAGGAACCAAACATTCTATTCTATCAAAAAAAAAAAAGAAAAAAAAAAAAAGCGAAATTAGGGACCTAGCTAGATAATTTTATTGCACTCGATTTTGAACTGAAAAAAATTGAATGAAAATCTTTACACTGACTTCCACCGCCCCCTGAATATTAGGTCTGCGCGCTGAGACAGAAATGGTGGCTGTCGTAGGCGAACTTTTTTCAGCGATTATACGGTCCCTTGAATTTGAACACCAGTATTTGGCAAAAAAAAAAATCCCTTTTTCTGATATTAAACAAGTCAATGAAAATTTTTGAAAAATACTGGTGCCCAAATTCAGGGGACCATACAATTGCTGAAATAAAATCCGTCTATGACATCCACCATTTTTCTCTCAGCACGCAAGCCTAATATTCTGAGGGTGGGGGGGGGTGTCTTCGATATTGTCCATAATCCTGTTGTTGATCATTGACCAATATCATTTGTGATAATTCGTATTAGTCAAGATTGATTTCGAAAATTGTCTTAAAACTTATGAAAACTAATTTTTCAGAAATCGAGACATAGATAGACAATATTTTGTGCTTGATTTAGAACAGAAGGCAAATTTCCTCAAAATCGCTAAGCAGTATTCGATACCGCCCATAATGGTGTTGCTGATCAATGACCAATGTAATTGGCGAGAATTCAGATTACTGAAGATTAATTTCGAAAATTACTTAAACTCATTAAAACGAATTTTTCCGAAGTCGAGACCTATTTAGATAGTAGTGCTGAAAGTTATCCGGTCAAAACTAATCTTTTTGAATTCCGGACATTGCTAGACCATTTTCTCGTGTTCGATTTACTATAAAAGGCAAGTTTCGTGAAAAACCGCTTTTGCCGTTTTTGGTATGATTCGTAATCAAGAAAACTACTTACTCGTTTTACATATACAATACATTAAAAATCAAGATAACATTTTAATATCGAAAAAAAATGTTTATAAACAAATCGAAGAGCCATACCAAAACGAATAAAAAAGATGTAAAAAGAAACTAGTCCAAAAATATTTTGCATTAATATTAATCAACTTGAAAAGTATACTGTAAAGATAAATATACTCTACAAGCTAGTACAATACTACAGTACAACTTTTGTTTGCTCGTTGAACGATCTGGGCATCATGTTATGAGAACGAGACTATCGACAGACATTGAAGACTTCTTGACCAGCGCTTTCAAAAGGAAATTTACTTGGAAAGTCAAATATACAGCTGCATTCCTTTTTGTACTTCTGCAACTGCTCAAGGCACTCACTGTACGAAACTTGATGTACTATCAAGAGTCCTGGTAACTTCAACGTGGCACAGATGTCATATACGCACCACATTGGCGCGATTTCTTCCCCCACCAATTTGGCGAAAGCTTTGTTTTTGAATATTAATGTTATAATGTATATTAACAGTATAACACTCACGTTATAACATTAACGTTATAATATTAACGTTATAACGTTTTGAATATAACGTTATTTCATTTTTATATCGAAATAAAAAATCACGAGCTATTATTGCATGCTATTTGTAACTAATATTCAAAGACAAAGTTTTCGCCAAATTGGCGGGTGAAAAAAATCGCGCCAATGTGGTGCGTATATGATATTTGTGCCGTCGTGGATGCTATTACTCCAGAAGACATGATGATACATAAATACTCAACAAATGATTTAAAATACAGCACATAAAATTTTCAATTGTTTTTATCACACAAGACAGTGGAGGGTTTTCTGCTATTTTTTTAAATTTTGTTAATATATAAGTGCTTCTTTGACTTTTCACAGTTATGATAAAAAGTTCTTCTCCGTTTATTCTTTAACCTTCTGAATTACTTCATATTTTCGACGGCCTACTTCGCCTGATATTTCAATGTGCCCTTTTTTAGTGGCTTTAAGCAACAAACTTAAGATTTTTACCTTCGTATCCGGCACATTGTTAATTTCCATGTACAGTTTTATATCACTCAAGCTTGCCGGTTCCTTGTTACTCCAACGACGCATTAATCCTATGAACTTTCGATAATTCAGACCCTCGAAATCGTATTCATCACTACTGGAACTCATCTGAAAGTTTAAATCAACACAAAGCGGAATTTGCTTCAATAGAAAACCGTCAGTGTATGATTTTTTATAAATATTAGTACAAACGTGAAATTTTTTTCATGTTAATATTGATGCTTTTTTGTGCACGTTCAGTAAATTTAATACTTTTTAAAATGAACTAATTTTTAAGAAAGAACTATTTAGTCCATGGACAAATGGACAATGATCTCGAAACGTGTAGTATTTCCACCAGAAAAATGATGCCAAGTTCAAACTAGTCGGATGTGTCAATCCCAAAACTTTCTTCTATCTCACACAGGTTTCGCATACACTAAAATGAATCAGCACCAATTTATATTAAGATCTAACTGAAACTCAAGTTTTATTAAATTCCGTGAATTATTTCTTGATATATGACTATCGCTAAAATCGTGTAAATGCTGCATAGCAGCGCCACCTGCTGGGCGATTTTTACCAAAAACTAATCAGTCGAAAATTTTCATGAATCCAATACTTTCTTCTTGTAAAAATAGAAGAAAGTAAAGAGATAGGTAGTGAACAGTTTAGGAAACATCTAACACATTTAAAAATCCAGTTTTAGTAATTACCTTCCATAGTCAAAAAGGTAGTCAAATTATTTTGTGCAGCCCTGTATACGACCCATAGACTTGGATATATATTATATAGCATGATAAAATTTAGTTCAGTTAGAAAATTCACGTATAGCAATTTTCGTCAATCGATGGAAATGCACTCGAAATCTTTTGTACAGTCCTGTACATTATCCAAAGACTTTTGTACACACACCAAATTAAGCTAAAATTTAATTCAGGCAAATAACGCATTAGGCAACTTAAAATTCACTTCCAGCAAATTACCAACCATAAACGACAAAATATCTTGTTCTTTGCGTAGATCTGTATATGAATTTATTTATATTCCACAAACTTCTATAAGTCTACTAAATATAGTTGAGCAGGGAAATGCGTAACACAATTAAAAATAGCCTTAAGCAATTTACTCTCATAGTTAGTAATACTTACGAATTCCTTTATGTAGTACTGTATATGATCAACAGAATTCGTACACACCACGTACTACGCAAACATTTAGTCAAACCTAAAAATCTAAACCAAAGTGGAAAACCCACTTATCACACATAGACTGTAATCATCGAATAAAGACTGTAACCGAATTCTTTTGTGTGTCCGTTCAAATGAACGATAAACGCAATGCACATCATTCAATTCAGTGAACAATTTACAGTGCATCTCAGAAATACATATAAATTTTATTCTGTTTTAAATATTGAAACATCATTAAATTACATTGCAAACGATTTTTCCCCATAGAACATTGCGTGACAGAATTATCTTGTGTGACCTTGTAAATGAATAATAAATGCTTTGTACACCATATTTTAGAACAAGTTGGAAATTGTACGTTAAACGTGACATATGACGTGCTTTGTTTTATAACTAGTTTCACAATGTAAAAAAATCATCCTTATTATTTCAGTGAAATGAATTATATCGTCTGCTATGAGAGAAATGAGCATGATTTTTAATATTACGCATGCCAAGTTTACAAATGCGAATTTTTTTTTCTTCACCAAACAGCGCTTCAAAATTCACCATAGAGATCTTGCTTTGCGAATGATTACGTCCATGGTTTAATATTTTTACGACTGATAATGAACGAATCTCCTGTGTTTATTTACTCTAATTGATTGAGATATTCGGCTGTTAACCTAATTTCCACTGAAGTTATCTCAGAATCTATACATTTTTTAATGTAACTCATCTCTCAAGCAAACATTTTTTTAACGATCTTTTTCCAAAAACTGTAACTTTTATGCAATTTTATTTAAACAAATAATTTTGAATAAAAATGTCTGCCTGGCATATGAAAAAAGAAGTGGTTAGCCCGTATTTGTTTTCCTCAGTCACATGACTTGCGCTTTTATTATACAGAATACCTGCGATAGGATTTAATAGAGTAAAGAAAACTTTTATTAATATGCAGCGACATTGCTTACTTAACAATTTTCACAAGTTGATTTTCAAATGTTTAATTAATCTCATTTTATCAATCACGAAAACAGCTGTTAGCTGTCTCGACAGCAGTTGATTCGGCCTTAAAATCCCTCAGTCAAAGGAAAATGAATGGAAACCCGATTACAGCAGATAGTCACTGGTCGTTTAATTATAATTCAATCTTCCGCAATCGTTTTAAAGTTGATCAAATCAGAGTGTTTTTCAAGTTTGTGGTGTCAGAACGGGGGTTGGCGAGCGTAGCTCGTAGGGGGCAGAGTCCCAAAAAACAAAAGTGTTTAGCATGGATAAATATGCATGCTGAACAGCGTTTCAGTTAGTAGCTCTTAACAACGCAACAAGCAGCAACATGGAGTGATATGGATACGTTTATACGATTGAAGAGGATAATACGACTTTGATGACGAAATGCATTCATATGAGTCGAAAAAACTCATCTTTTATCAAAAATTTAAAGGACTGCATCAATGATGCATTAATGTGCGATATCCTTAAAGTGGGAGAAAAGCGTTTTTATATAAAACTTCTAAAGATTTCTGAAGTTGTTCATCACGTTGAAAATATTTCAAAACATCATTAGTATGGATATGTTTATTTGTTTCTAAAAAGTGACAATAATGATCAACAGATTTCTTTGTATGATGGTGCACTTCATCTATATGATAGTATGTTAGACTGTGTTGCTGACGAAAAGACATATACAGAATGTGAACTAACAAAAACCGGTGAAATAAAAGTCTCTTATTATATTTTATTAGATAATGAGAGCATTATAAGAGAATTAAATCGTCGCTATGTATAAAATGAATGAGGATCTTCTCTGAATGTTTTTATTATTTACATATATTATAGAATTTTATATTATGTGTGATCAACTTTGTAATGCACATGTTTATCTATATAATGCATATTTTTTATCTCTGTAATACATCTTTAAAAAAATAAATTGTGTGTGAAACAATTTGAACTTCGTTTTTATTTCTTTTTCAATTATTTATAAAACAGAATGAAAATACATTTTAAAAAACACACGTAAAGTATAATACAAAATTCTTACCTTATACTGATTTTTGATCAGCAGAAACAATTTGGAATAAATGCATTTTATACCATTTCTCATTCTAGTAGATACAGTAAAAGCCCGGTTATCCGAATAGCATGGGACCAAAGGATTTTCGGTTAACCGAGATTCCGTAGGAAATTTCGGATAACCGGAAGGCTTCCTATATTTATTCTACCGGATGACACTACTTCCCGTTATCACTCACGCGCAGTCAGGTAACACGTTCGTGCCTGGAGATGCAGCTAGAGCTCCTATAAAATAGCCTTATATGCAGTAACAGCAAGAGTCCGTATTCTATGCGATTTCCCCTTCCTGTTTACACGTGTTTTAATTTCCTCCAAACTTTATTTATAATGAGTAATACTTTAACCTTTTGATTACAGGGTTGGAACGAGGCTAACGAAAAAGACAGGCCACCGCGGTGCATTCCACTTATCTTTTTTTACAGACCGCTAGAGTGACGTGATGCTCTTTTCGTATACCTGTATTGGTGGACTCGAGCATCACGTCACTCCCGTGGTCTGTAAAAAAAGATACGCGTAAAGCACCGCGGTAGCCTTTCTTTTTCGTTAGCCTCGGTGTTGGAACATATGTCGTCACAGAGACTATTTCTTTATTCTATTCTCACCATATTTTCAATACTAATACCTGCCAGACTCTTATATAGCAAGATAATTTCAAGAGAAATCTAACACAAAGAAGTTCTTTTGTAAATTGTGGTACGAGTGAACATGAAAATAGTCGCCAGTCCACGTCCTTAATAAGATTAAAGCGTAAACGGGTTTTTATAAACATGAACATGTTGAAAAGTGGGTTTTTATAAGCTTAACATGTTGAAAAGTGTTGATAATGGCACTTCAGTATATTGAAGTGCAGGAAGATGCAACAACAGCATCAGATGTGTTGTTCTTTAAATGTAGCTTGATAAGGCAGCAAATGTAAAGTTGAAAAACAAAACACACCTATTTTGTAAAAAAATGAAGTGTTGTATGTGTCTATGCAATAAAATGCCTGCAGTTACGCAATGTCCATATAAGTAAGTTAACTCTTTAATTATTTCATAAACAACATGCTTGCATAAAAATAAAATTTTTCTTAAAAAAAAATAAAAAAGACAAAAAAAAAAAAGACAAAAAAAGAGGTTTAAGGTGTTTCGGTTAAGCCGATTTTCGGATAACCGGGAATCGGGTAATCGAGGTTCTACTGTATCTAAAAATAAAAATGAAAACAAAAACATAAAACATAGACATGTAAAAATATTTATAATTTAAAAAACGTAAAATAACTTACCATTTGAAATAAACTCTTTTTTAAACATTAATATTCAAACTGCTGCAGAAATCATATGACTTGTAATTTCTCAACTGAGCGAAAAAGTCCAGACGAAGATTCGAACCGGGGATTTCTTGATTGAAGTAGCCAATGCTCTGCCAACTGAGCAAGTCTTTTTTTCATCTACATCATGGTAATGAAGTCTTGTGTTCTTCTACATAAACTTGTTTTGGACTTTTTTCAATCCAGCAAAGCCTCCTCCACAGAGAAATGACATTTTTTATATACATTTCCCTATGATGGAGACATAGCGGGACTTTTGTAGTTCTTTATTTTTTAAGTACAGCTAGTTAAACAAATTAGCATACAAATTACAAATATGTTATAACATTTAGTACTATATAAGATTACAGTAACAGCAAAAATACTAATCAAATTATAATTGAGATTAAATATTGAGAATAATAACTCAACAATATACTAATAAAAGAACATTGATATAGTTTCAAAATAATATTTTTTATAATAAAACATATCATGCATCACAGAATGCATAAGTCATTACTGTCATAAACTACTTACATATGAAGCAATTAAAGCGCAACATCAAAAATCAATTCAACAATATTATATGAAACAGTAAAAAAGTGTAGAAAATTATTTACAAATGCTATCCGCTTCAGAATTTGCAAAAAAATAATTCACACTTCTTATTTTTAAAAATGTCCATATACAAATCAACTAATTCACATACAATTTTATTTTCATTGCTAATGGATACTAAGAAAAATATATAATACAGTATAACATGACAACAACAACTGCAGAAAAGATAGCAACAACAATAATAAAAAGCAATAAATGTTATATCAAAGTAATTAAAGCCCATAAAAACGTTATATGTTGAAAAACGTATTGAGATTCTTTTATTATTTTCTCAATGGCTTTCATGCCTTCTTTGACTTTGGGGAAGAGAGTCAGAGGTAAATTAAACCGATATTTCGATTTAACCCCGCTTTCATCACTTCTCCCAAAGCCAAGATAACGAGCATTTTTAAAGGGCTTTATGTACATTTCCAAAGTCTTGGATAAATTAATTCTGTATTCCGGCATGATACCAATCACTTCTTCATCTGCAAGATCTAAATCGTATTACTTTTTGAGATTCTTTTATTATTTTCTCAATAGCTTTCATGCCTACTTTGACTTTGGGGAAGAGAGTCAGAGGTAAATTAAACCGATATTTCGATTCAACCCCGCTTTCATCACTTCTCCCAAAGCCAAGATAATGAGCATTTTTTGAAGAGCTTTATGTACATTTCCAAAGTCTTAGATAAATTAATTCTGTATTCCGGTATGATAGCAATCACTTCTTCATCTGCAAGATCTAAATCGTATTACTTATTGAGATTCTTTTATTATTTTCTCAATAGCTTTCATGCCTTCTTTGACTTTGGGGAAGAGAGTCAGAGGTAAATTAAACCGATATTTCGATTCGACCCCGCTTTCATCACTTCTCCCAAAGCCAAGATAATGAGCATTTTTAAAGGGCTTTATGTACATTTCCAAAGTCTTAGATAAATTAATTCTGTATTCCGGTATGATAGCAATCACTTCTTCATCTGCAAGATCTAAATCGTATTACTTATTGAGATTCTTTTATTATTTTCTCAATAGCTTTCATGCCTTCTTTGACATTGGGGAAGAGAGTCTGAGGTAAATTAAACCGATATTTCGATTCAACCCCGCTTTCATCACTTCTCCCAAAGCCAAGATAATGAGCATTTTTAAAGGGCTTTATGTACATTTCCAAAGTCTTAGGTAAATTAATTCTATATTCCGGTATGATAGCAATCACTTCTTCATCAGCAAGATCTAAATCGTATTACTTATTGAGATTCTTTTATTATTTTCTCAATAGCTTTCATGCCTTCTTTGACTTTGGAGAAGAGAGTCAGAGGTAAATTAAACCGATATTTCGATTCAACCCCGCTTTCATCACTTCTCCCAAAGCCAAGATAATGAGCATTTTTAAAGGGCTTTATGTACATTTCCAAAGTCTTAGATAAATTAATTCTATATTCCGGTATGATAGCAATCACTTCTTCATCAGCAAGATCTAAATCGTATTACTTATTGAGATTCTTTTATTATTTTCTCAATAGCTTTCATGCCTTCTTTGACTTTGGGGAAGAGAGTCAGAGGTAAATTAAACCGATATTTCGATTCAACCCCGCTTTCATCACTTCTCCCAAAGCCAAGATAATGAGCATTTTTAAAGGGCCTTATGTACATTTCCAAAGTCTTAGATAAATTAATTCTGTATTCTGGTATGATAGCAATCACTTCTTCATCTGCAAGATCTAAATCGTATTTCTCTCTTTCAACTTTCGAAGTTGATTTGTTTTTAAATGAATTCTCATCGGAATCATCATGGACTCGTTTTACAGACGATTTATTTTTTCGAGAACATGTGGCTACATCATTATTTTTTGATGAGTCCTCATCGGAATCAACTCGAATTTGTTTGGAAGTAAGTCTTTTCTTTTGAGGGGTAGGACTGATTTCCTCTACGTCGGAATCATCGCCCAAAGAAAATAATTTTTTGGGATTAACTCTATTTAAAGAAACTATTTAAAAAAATATTAAATAATATCATTAATATTTTAAAGTAATCATTAATTTTTTTTTTAATTTATCTAAAAGCATAAAAAGCAACTCACCTTGGGCGCTCATGATGGTAACTTGTTAGCACAGTTAGCAGAATTAAATCATACTTCGCCAGACTATGTTTCCTCTATATATACTTTCAATCGAACATAAGAAAAGCATTATTTTTAATTGTATTCAATGTTAAGGAAAGTTATTTTCAAGGATTTCTATTATTATCACCTAATTACCTTCATTTACATATAAAAATTCATTAACCCCAAGAAATATATCGTCCATCAAGGATGAGAGTCGTTTTTGAACAACTATTACGTAAGTTCTGGCTCATTCATTCAAGGTTATTTAATAAAAAATAAATATCGAAAATTGCATCACAGCCTTTTTACTTTCCTGTAATCTCTCTCTTACTTACGTACTGCTACATCGATAAAATTCGAGAAAGTACGTTCTAATTTGCATGCGTCAGTAATTATTATCTTATATAATGCATTACATAATGACATATTGTTTCTGATAACCTTATCTATAAAATATCTCTCTCTCTTATAAATCGAAATCTTCTTTTTACTTTGTTGTCATCTCTCTTGCATACACTTGCTATTATTATTTTTTTAATTTCTACCATCTTAACTATGATTAAGCAAGAACCTCAGGAAATAAATTATACATTATTCACTGAAAACATTTCTTTGTATTCATAACCTTGAAATATAAAATGATTCGCATAGATCTTGGAGAAAGAAAGAAGCAGAAACACGCTTCCTTATCCTTGAACTTGGAAAAACCAGTTTCATTTATCGTTGGATGTCAGTGATATAGCAAAAATATGTATTCACGTTAGAAAGTTTTGCGTCTAATGAGAAAAGGATACGTTTTACGAAATATCGGAAAAATGAGGTTGAATTCACGCATTATTATTATTATTATTATTATTATTATTATTATTATTATTATTATTTGGGGGGTAGGGGATATTTAGAAATTATGAAAATTTTGTAAAAGTGAGGTCGAAATCAAGCATTACTATACTACTAACACGAATCTATTATATTAAAATCTGATCGTCTGTTTGTATTTCGCAACTACTCCTCTTAGATTATAGAACCCAACGTGATTTAGTTAACAACCAGCTATCATCATTGATCCGAGAATATCATATAAACTCTCAGAATTTAAAATTTTAAATTAAATTTCCATATATTAATTTTTTTATTTTTATCTTTTATTTTTTGCAAATGTTAACGAAATTTCTCTTAAAACGGTAACTAAATTACTCCATTTTTGTGGATAAAAAGTATAAATAAAACGGATTAATGTATTTTTCACGCCATTTTCACATTAAAACGATTTTTTTTTAAAAATTTGAATAGATGGGGAAAAAAATCTTGATTACAGTAAAATTTTCGAAAAAGAAAAACATAATTCCACATATTCAAACTTTATGAATCAAGTTTTTCTGCAGAACAAAAATCGTCTGTCAACATATTGTCATTTACAAATCAAGATTTGTTTCAGTTATCGGTTAAATAAAGGTGGCAAATTTAAGCTCCTTGCATTTAGGTGTATAAATTATTGCTCCCTATTCACAAGAATTGAATTTAAAGAAGAAGAATATTCTATTTCCAATTAATTATTTTTGAAGGATTGCTGTTAAAGCGTTTCCCAAAGTCGTTAAAAGTAAAATGGTTTATCAGGTAAAATTGACATTTGATTTTACCCAGTTCGTCAATTTCCACGACTTTATTTGACTCTTCATTTTTTATTGGTTGCAGTTTCATTTTCAAGATTGTTTGGCACAAAATGTAACTTTTTTAAAACTGAGTTAGGTCAAGGCCCCTATAACAAAGAAATACCGTACTGTCTTCTATGAAATGTGATAAAGGATTAAGTAATTATTTACGTTTTTAATTATCGGGAATGAAATATTTTGCTTAATTAATGCATTTATTCTTCTTTCAATGTTACGTGAACGAAGTCACGGGTAACAGCTAGTTAATAATATTTTGCCGTGTATTTAGACTATGATGCTATAAATAACTATAGATTATAACTGTTAAGGAAAGCGTATTGATTATATCTCTAAAATAATGGGGATGAAATTTTGGGCTTCTGTTTTCAAATCTAACTACGATACTAAAAAGCAATATGCTACAGTCTTCACATTCCCAGCGGATAATGAAAAGAAGAAATTGTAGCTAAGAAAATTATATCGTGATAATTTTACTCCTATTTCGACAGCATTGATCTGAATTAAACATTTTGATGAACGTGTTATAATTAATGAAGATAGAATTAAACAATATGTTGTTACTAGACTTGTTAACCCTCAATGAAAATATTCCGACATATGTAAATAAATGTTCGTCTTCATAACGAAAATAGCCAAATGATCCATGGAAAACATAAATAAAAGAAGCAGACGATAAACAATTTAACAACTGGTGCAATGATGACATAATATCTAAAGTATTGTAAATAAGTTATCAAAACAGAAAAATATTCGAAGAAAAAATACTATACACAGTTGAAAATGTCTTCATGATATTGACTATAATGATGTTAAATATTAAATATTTAAATTTACTGAACATCAACTTTTACTTTTGTCCATAAAACGACTAAGGTATTCATGTAAGTTTATTCTGTGGTGCTCAAAAAATTATTTAACCGGCGTATCATCCTGCATAAATTTTAATTCGTAACAATAAAGTTTTGATATTACCTTCTCCATCTTTTTAAAGAAAATTAACTAATTTAGATAATAGTGCAATAAGCTCTTGCAAAAGTTTACAATCCCACCTATCAAATAAAGTTTTAGGTTTGAATGATTACGAAAGAGGATATAGAAAATGTCCTTGGCGAGAAAAATAAATTTGCCAACATATTTTATGACAACCTATTAACTATTTCATATACACAAGCACTATTTTAAATATTTATACAGATTAATATAATAAGAAAAACAAGTAACTGAATTCTCATTAGATAAAACTTCGATAGTTATAAAGCAATTTCGTTTGTTTCGCCTTAGGAGCTAAACTTTGTGACAAATGTATTTATTTCTGCATGTTGTTATGCTCTTTAGAGATATGCAAATAAAATCTTTGGTTCAAGTATTCACCAAAAAGATTATTATAAATATTTTGCATAACTAACTTTATCATTGTCAGTTATATTTAAGGTATGGAATTTTGTTGGTGAAAGATCTATTATGGAATTAATAATAACTTGACATTATTTAATGGGGCGCGTAATTAACTTTGTTTTGTGACTAACTCTGGTACATTAGTTACATATCGTTGCCAGCACTTCTAATGTTTGACGTCAAACTTGGCTATGAACCCGATTACGGAATATCATCGCTGTTTTCTCCAGGTTAACGTTACACGAATGTAACTGTTAAAAAAAAAAATGAAAAGGCAGTGAAAAAGACGTCATTTTAATTATATTCAAAATAGTCAGCTTTAAAAATGCACTTTATGTTTTACCTTTTTAAAAATATATATATGAAAGTTAAACACTGTTCTTTGTGTGCAAATAATTTATTAAATTTTTGACTGCATTTACTCTGCTGTAATCGAAAGATGAAAAACCGTATTAGACATGCCAGAAGAGGACATATATTATGAAATATAATTTAACATAGAGTGAGATTGCATTTAAGTTACCAGAACCACACATAGCGCCAAGAAAAGAATTGGGAGTTCAAGAATTAACAACGAAAATTAATTACTTGAACCTTATTTAATTTCAATGGTCAATCTGGTTCAATGGAATCATTGTAATGATTCCTATTTTAGTAGTATGTTGACTAAAGAGCATTTTAATTCCTGTTGCCATAACGGCCTCATTTACCGACCAAAATCTACTATAAAGGATCACCTAAATGACTTGCTTCTTAATAGCCTAAATTTTGTACAATTAATGAGATAATATAGCGCAATGGCGTTCGCATCGTTTCAGCAATGCGGATGGACATTCCAGGTGAAAATCCATATTGCTTTAAAATGAATGGTCATTTCGTTTGAATCAAGGTTCATTGGAAAAATGGACAAATGGACAAGCGCAGCGGGAGTAGCATGCTAGTTTTTGAATAAATTTCATTTTTCTGTTCGTTTTCATACATAATTTGTGTTTATTTTAATGACGAAATGACGTATTTTTCTATTATGTTTTATTACTCTATCATAATAGTGGGGTTGCATTGTCTTATCAGGTTTGTAAGGATTCTTCAATGGTTTTAGGTAGCTTTCAATACAAAAAAGTATAAAGCTACCTATTGCAGCCGTTCGGAGGAAAGCAGTTCCGGAAAATTTCAATATATTTTCACCGATCATGACCCCCAGACCCCAAAACCACCCTCCGTCCAAATGTTGATTTATATATATAGATATATCCATATATATATATATATATATATATATATATATATATATATATATATATATATATATATATATATCTGACCTATGTCATACGATAACGCCCGTAATTATGAATCGATTTTGATGAAACTAATTGTGTGTATTAAGGTCACTAATGTCTCGACCGAGTTCGTTGGCCAGCTTGGTCCGCCATCTTGTTTCAAGATGGCGGCCATTTAAAGATGTAAAATAACTTAAAATCTAAAATAAATATACAAAAAATTTAAAAATTCAAATTTATTTTTTAATTACGTGTTAGACCTTGATACAAGGATTCCAGAGCTTTTTTTGGTTTACCTCTATCTTAAAAAATGGCTGAGATAGAGCAGTTTGAAATTCTAGGGTGGCTGACATTTTGAAACAAAACAGCACATTAACGCGATTACTCGCAAATTATTTTCTTTCATTGTTGTAATAATTTTCCCAATCATACGCATAAAACTATATATTCATATCCGTTAACGCCAAAATTGACGACATTGGCGACAAAATTGGCAAAATTGGGCGACATTTGGCGAAATATCGCCAAATTTGGCGATCAAAATAAGTCTTCATAAATGAAGCCAATTTGGCTATTGCTCAATAATTTGGCGAATTTCTTATTCAAATTCAGTATTAACGAATCTTTTGTAAACGTTTCTTTGCATTTTAGCTTGCTGTTTTCGTGTAACATTAGCTAAAATTTTAAAACGAAGATATAGGAAAGCTACCTTTTCCTCCCGGTACAGGCCGGAAGGACTTTTTTAGTTTTGAGACAAAGTAACCCCAAGCCAATGTGACTTTGGTCCAGTTAAAAAAAAAATAAAATCTGTAAAAATACTAAATGTGAATTTTAAAATTTACAATTGGTATCTTAGAACTGTAAAAAAAAAAAAAAAAAAAAAGTTAGGATCTTTAAAGATACCAAGAGGAGGCAAAAAATTAAACAAAGTCACCCCTGTTGACGGTAGTGATATATTTTCACACGGCATGACATATCACTTCTTTTTATGGCTGACATTTTAAGTTTATAGCGTGGCGAGACCATTTATAACTTAGTTGCTTTTTGATGAGATACATTTTTTGTAATTGAAACATATATAAAAAGTGTGGCTAAGGTAGAAATTTTTTTTATCCGGAAAAAAAAAGGCAATATAAACGAGATGAAAATTTCCCAACTGAGTGACCAAAAACAACTACCAACTACCAACTAAGCTATCCTTGGCCATTGCGGCAGACGCAATTTACTCCGACCTCTAGGACGACATTTCATTCATTAGGATGCAAAAATTTCTTTTGACCTTGTTGCACACAGCTTGGAAGCAATTAATACAGTTTTAATCTCACATATGTTTTGAAATTTCAACCAAAGTATTCATTGATGATAAATATGTCTCCTTTGAGAAAGTTGCATTAGCAAGACTTTAGAAAATGTTATTGTAATTATTAGAATCTAATGCTGTTCCCATTTTCATCAAACCTGACAAGTTATTTTAGCTTCCACGCAATTTCTGAAAAAAAAAAAAAAGAGTCTGACCTGTGATTGATACACTCTGAAATATTAAATGTCTTGAGTTAAACAAATGCCCCCTCCCCCTCTTGCCTACCCCAAACGGCACTCCTGCTAGATCAATATAACGGGGGTGGGAGTGGGGGTACTGTATTTTTATGTCTAATTTCTTTTATGTATAATCGTTTAAGTTATGTATTTCCCATAATTTCCCCCTTTAAAATAGAAAATTTAGACGCAGATAAACACTAAATGATATAGTGATTATTCACGCCCCCAGGAAACGATTAAGCAAAACTTATGCATTTCACACAAATGTGCCCGCATTCTACTCTGGCATCCGCTAGTGTACAACATAATGCAGACAGAAAATAGTGTAGAACTCGATATGCATCTAAACTAAATCAAGTCGCATTTCCGGTAATGATCGAAATCTGTTCATCTGTTTTTGATTTGCTTTTGTTATAATATTTATAACAATTTCACTTTACACTATATTGGACTGGTTTAAGTTTCCACAACTGCATGGATAATAGAATATGATATTGAAAAAAACAACAACAAAAAAAACAACAACAGAAAACTGACATTTAAGGACTTCCTAGAATCTCTCTGCAGTTCTATTAATAATGGTGTGGTTATAAAATAATGATACGGTAAACACAAGTGAAGGGCACAACGATTATTTTGATTATTCGAATGAATCATTCGGGCATGCACAGAAGTTTGATGACATTTTAAGTTTATAGTTATCTGTCAAACTTCATTTTTTTTTTTACTCTATTACTACCAGATTTTTTTTTTTTTTTTTTTTTTTTTTTTTAAATGGAAAATTTTGATTTTAATTAGAATTAGATTAGACGTCAGATAAAAATGAAAAATGTGTTTCGTATTTTGGAAAAAAAAAGAAGTTTCTAATTTTAATTAGAATTAAATCTAGATTAGACGCTAGATAAAAATGAAAAATATGTTTCGTTAAAAAAAAAAAAAAAAAAAAAAAAAAAAAAAAAAAGAGTTTTTGATTTTAATTAGAATTAGATTAGAAAAATGTGTTTCGTACGAAACAAATTTTTCATTTTTATATGGCGTCTAATCTAATTCTAATTAAAATCAAAAACTTCTTTTTTTTTTCCATTCAAAATTTCTGGTAGTAATTGAATAATAATAAAAAAAAAAATGAAGTTTGACAGATATGCTTCTGCGTATGCCCGAATGATTCATTCGAACAATCAAATTAATCGTTATGCCCATCACTAGAACAGATTTTAAACAACGATTTGTCCTTTAAAGCGGCAACGACATTTGCAAAATCCTACGGAAAACAGCTGATATTAAAGTAATTTTTTCTTGGGCGAAAATATTTCGATGATTTTCTAAAAATAATTTTAGCAGAAACTAAACTTCAAATTAATTGAAAAATAACAATAAATAAAAAATGCAACAGTTACGCTATTTCCCGAACAAAATATTGCAGTTTTTGACACTTTCCAACATAGTTGAAAAGTATTTATGAATTCAGTTTGCATGTCTGTCTGTCCGACCGTCCGTGCTCTAACTCGCGTAAATACACTGAAAATTCTCAGCACGCATTGGGAACACATTTGGAACACTTTGATTCAAAAAAGTGTTCCAGTTACCTTAATGTGTACCGAATGTGTTCCTTAATGTGCTCCGAATATGCTACACTATAAAGAAAGTGTTCTGAAAGTGTACCAAAAGTGTTCTGCTCACGGTATTTATTAAATCTAAAGTTAAGAACACATTTGAGAACTGATTGGGAGCACATTTGGGCACACTTGTGAAATCATCGCTTTCAAAAAGTGCGCTAGAAAGTGTGCTGAACAAAAGATGTGTTCTCAGTAGTGTTCTAAAAACTGTTCCAAAAAGTGCGCTTCAAAGTGTTATAAAAAAGGTGACACAGCAAGTGTTCTGAAAAGTGTATAAAGATTTGCAGTGTATACGCGGACCGACATGTAATTACTACATCAAAGTGTATAAAGATTTGCAGTGTATACACGGATCGACATGTAATTACTACATCAAAGTGTATAAAGATTTGCAGTGTATACACGGATCGACATGTAATTACTACATGTCAATGATGTTCACTGTAGATTGTTCGCAATTGAAAATGAAGTGTGTAGTTCGTTTACAGCGATACACAAAATAATAACGTTATATTATGGTCTATGAAGGAAAAATTCTTTGCGGTGTATTTTATTTAAATTGCTAATTTCGCTATCTCATGGAAAAATGAATTTTCCTACACCCAGAAAAAAGTTTTGTTGAATAACAAAAATTTGGTTGACCCAACAAAACTTTTCGTTTAAATATTGGTCAATGGAAATTTTGTTTGAATCAACAAAAAAAATATTGTTGATTTTTTTTACAATTCCAAAAAAAAAAAAAAAAAAATTGTATCGTCAGCAAAAAAAAAAAAAAAAAAAAAAAAAAAAAAAAAATGTTTTGTTAATTCAAGTAAAATGGTTCAATTGTACTTGAAATACTTGCTATATGTTATTTTAACAATCTATTTCCTTTTTTCAACAAAATATATTTTGTTTGTTTAAATAATAAAATATGCTATATTACGAACTTGTTTTGTTTATACTACAAAACCTTTTGTTAAATGGACCAATCTAAATAAGCAATTTTAACTATTTTTTAATTCATTTTCAGCACAGAATTACGCCTGTAAACCTTGAATAACAACAAGTGAATTTTTATCCTGTTGTATTCAAGCGAAAACCAAGAGAGTGAAAATCGCCCAAGCCGGGGGTCGATCCCGGGTCCTCAGAACAGCGATCTGAGCCTCTACCACCGAGCCACAAGAAACGATATCGGAGCTCAGCATTTCTCCCTCTTATATATGTCGGCACGGCTGAAACCACAGCACAAGATGGAAATGTCATCAGGAGCACGCAAATTTCTGCGGCAAACATGAGACGACAATACAAAGCCCAGCATACGGCAACACATAGTTAATTTTTAATTCAATTTCAGCAGTAAATTACGCATGCAAAAAGCAGGATAAAAATTCACTGTTA
This sequence comes from Maratus michaelseni, assembly GCA_963931845.1. NCBI lineage: Eukaryota > Metazoa > Arthropoda > Arachnida > Araneae > Salticidae > Maratus > Maratus michaelseni. The sequence goes on from OZ007589.1 coordinate 333,844,782, forward strand.
TATTTTACCAGTGTACTTTCTTCCAGTACCAGAGTACTTTTTTCTTGCAAAGATAGAAGAAAGTAATAAATGGGACAGGGGGATTTTTAAAACTACCTTGGTCCATCCCAATGAAAAAAGTTTTTATTATCCAAAAATTATGTTAATCCTTTAATTATATAGCTATATAAGTCAAATAAATCGAGTTACGTTCAAAGATTACAGGCGTAATTCACAGCTGAAAATGAGATAGAGCTATTGCAGAAATCGCGAAAAATGCAACATAGCAGCGCCACCAGTTGCGCGAAATTTACCAAAAACTAATCAGCAACAATTTATATCAGGAAGTAACTGAATATAAAGTTTTATTAAATTCCGTGCATTAGTTCTTGAGATAGAGCGCCCACAGAATTTTTGTCACATACAGACAGACAGATTCATTGACAGTCATTTTCTAAAAACAGTCAAATCGTGTTCAGGACCTTCTAAAATCCGTCGGAAACCGGAAGTCAAAAATTTTCATGATTCTAATACTTTCTTCTTGTAAGGATAGAAGAAAGTAATAAGTGGGACAGGAGGATTTTTAAAATTACCTTGGTCCATGCCAATGAAAAAAAGTTTTAACTATCTAAAAATTATGTTAATCCTTTAATTATATAGCTATATAAGTCAAATAAATCGAGTTACGTGAGAGAGTTATGGCTACTACACAACAATTTAAATTTTGCAAAAACAACAAAATTTTGCTTGAATTACAAAATTATTGTAAAATTAAAAAAACAGATTTTGTTAATTCAAGTAAAATTGATGAAATTTTGTTAAAATTTTGTAAGAGTGTTAACAATATTTTTTTTGTCCAAGCAACAAAACCAATTGTTTTACTTCAACTAAAAATTTTGCTAAAACAATCAAAATGTACTCAACAAAACATGTTTTGTTGTTTTAATCAATTCCTTTTTCTGGGTGTAATAATATTCAGGTAGTGTTGGAACGTTTTTTCATAATCTATGTCTGATGCATGATTTTTCGCTCTTGTTAAAATTACCGTTACTAAAAAGTAGTCGATTTTCACCAGAAAAACAAAATGCTCTATATATTACAGTAAAAAAAATATATATATATATATAATTTAACAAATTACAACAACCATTGGGTAATGTTCCAAAAACTTTAAAAAAAATTTTTTTTTTTAAATTAATTAAAAATATTAATTATTAAAAAATATTCATCGGAACCATCTATAAATAAACGCTATAGTTGAAGAGATCCTGGCATTCTCTGTCCTCGCAAAAATATTCGTTTGAACCATCCCCGCAGTTATTAAAACGCATTTTCCATTAGTATACCTTATCCTTAATATATACCTTAATATTTTGTCGAGTCCTTCCTACAATAACTTTAACTCTTGTTTAGATTGATGTCTGAGCTAAAGGTATTTTGAGGAAATTAAAGTTGAAGACCACGTTTTTTGCTTTATAAGACGATTTCTCATCAGACGTCAATTTTTGAATTCGGCTTTTTTTCATATCTGATAATTTGCATCTATCCTTTTTGTAACTTTAACATTTTTATGCATTTCTATTGACCTATTCAAAGAAAAATTCTTCTAAAGTTACAGACTTTCGTTAAAAATGCTTAAAAAAATGGACGACGCCAAGAGGTCCATTCTAGACCGAAAACAACAACCATTTTCCCAATGGTTAAAAAAGAAAGAAAAAAAAAAAGAAATCACTTCACTTGTTCACGATATAAAGGAACGACAATATCAATTGTTAGGATTTCGCCGATCTTGTTACCCTTTAAATGAATCTAGATGACTTTAAGTGAGTCTGATGTGCTGAATTCAGATAAAAATTTCAGATTTTTTTAAAATCACTTATCATTTTACAAAATAATATACTCAAACACGTCAAACTTCAAAGGATATTGCATCATTTCAATGAGTGTTTGTAAGAAGAGCCTATGTCACAAGTTTAAAATTTCGAGAAACGAGGAAAAAAACTATTATTATCATTGATTAACGATGTCCTGAGCACATAGTTCAACATAGACCATTCTTCCAATCTTATTTACCGTCCATTTTTGCTTTCGTGCTGAGAATTGACGAGTAATAAAAACTAGTTAGGTGTGTAAAGAAATACCATTATTTTAGTTTATTGCTTTAATTTTTTATTTAAAGTAAACAAACTTGTCTATTATTAAAATGCAATTTTATTTACCCATCATACGTAGCATAGGGTAAGTCTTGTAATCGTTTTGAAAATCGAAAATTTTTTTTAACGGATTTACACGTTTTAGACATTGGAAATTCCGAAAAACATATTTAAAAAAAAATTGCCGTCCGTCTGTCTGTGTGTCTCTGTAAACGCTCTATCTCCCGAATAAATTCAGATAAAGACTTGAAATTTGGTATGTATTTAGTATGTAATAATAAGAATCTTATTGAATTTCAGTAACCTCGATGATCCGGAACTATTTTTTTGGACTCTTGAAATATTCGTTCTGATTAAAGGTACATAAAGTCTTGTAATCGTTTTGAAAATCGAAAATTTTTTTTTGACGGAATTACACGTTTCAGACTCTGGAGATTCCGAAAAACATATTTTTAGAAAAAAAAAATTGCCGTCAGAAGCACATATCAATTTCATTATGTTTGATATAATTCAACATCATTAAAATCACCTAAAATAAAGTCCCCCGATAGACCATAATGTAACAGAATTTTTTGGGAATCCCTGTAAACGAATTATAAATGCTACACATTTCATTTTCTATGCCGAACATGTCATAGTAAACGTCCTTAACATGTACCAATTACATGGTAATCCGAGTATATTTACCAGAGTTAGAGTGCTGCCAGACGAATAGACAAATCAAAGTTATAAACTCTTTTCTATCATGTTGGAAAGTGTTAATAATAATTGTTTTGTAGAGTTTTAGATTTAAAAGTTTTGTAATTTCAAATTCAAAAGATTTTTTTTTAAATTTTTTACTAACCCATCATACGTAGTATAAGGTAAATCTTGTAATCGTTTTAAAAATCGAAAAAAATTTTTTTTGACGGATTTACACGTTTTAGACACCGGAGATTCCGAAAAACATATTTTTAGAAAAAGAAAATTTACCGTCCGTCTGTCTGTGTGTGTGTCTGTAAACGCTCTATCTACCGAAAAAATCGAGATAGAGACTTGAAATTTAGTATGCACTTAGTATGTAATAATGGGAATAAGCTTATTGAATTTCAGTAACCTCGATTATCCGGAACTATTTTTTTCGGACTCTCGAAATATTCGTTCTGATAAAATGTACATAAAAATTTTCGAAATTGTTTATTTTAAGAAGTGAATATAAAAGACAATAAAAAAACATAAATTTAGCATAAAGAATGAAGTTAATCGGATAATAAGTTGCCGATATATTTGTAATCCTATTTACCACACTCTTCGATTTTTCATGAACCTGTATTTCATTCAAATTTCAATTCAAAGATATATTTTAATTGGAAATGAGACGCTTAATCCGAAGCAGTAAACCGTTAGTTAATATGATTATCAATTTTGGAGTTATAAGGATGTTTCTCTTACGCAATTAATAGTTTACACATGTTTTATTTTCATATTTTATATTATGCATATCCATGATGGGTAAGTATTACGGTGGTCCCCAACGACTAGTTTTTAATTGCTTTAAATAAAAAACAATGTAGTTACTGAAAGTAGAGGTACCCCTTGCTTCAATAACTTTTTAAGGCTTGTGTAGTTTTATGATAATAACTGATTAAATACGATATATTATAACTTTATACATTTTTCTTATGTATTTTCTTGGGTATTTGGTTTTCTTTCTTTTTTCTTTGGTTTCTTTGTTTTTTTTTTATGGATAGTACTTTCGTTATGTATTCTTTGAAAAGTTAATATTTACGACACACGTTTATTAAAACAAACATTCTCCTATACGGATTTATTAATATCTCAAATTGTCCGTTTTTGAATACCACTATTTCGAACGAAGAAACGTTGAAAAGAAACAGTGACATTGGTTAGTAAGAATTTTTACAACATTTGCAATAGAAATAACTTTCGGAGTAGGTGTCTGCAAAATTTGATAGAAATATGTAACCCCTTGAAGGGCACCGGTATATTATATATACCACTTAATTTTAATCCCAAAATGCCACAATGACACCAGAATTTTATAATTAAATTTTGTATTTATGAGGTACATGAGGAAAAGCTCTTACTTTTTTAAAAATAAATTCGTTCGTGAATCCTAGTGTCAATCTATCATTTCAATACTTTAGATACAAGAGACTTTGCCCCTGAAGGGGTTAAAGAGAATATATTTTGTATGAAAAAAAGTTAGGTTAAAAAAAGTTACTATTTGGGAGCTTTGTTATTATAACTACTATTATTTTGCATTTGCCTAACATTTTGTATTTTAATCTACTTAAAGCGAATTTAGATATAAAAGGGAAGATTTATTTCTACGTTAAAAGAAAAGTATTAATTTATATCATTTATCATCATTATTATGCTATAAAAGTACCAACGTTTTAATTGAATAACTAATATACATAGAAATATTTCGCCTTGAAAAACAACTATTACAACCTCAGCATTCATAATTATGGGACAGTTTATGAAAGACGACAGAGGAAATAAAAAAGAGTAATATCCTAAACCGAAAATGCTGTCTGTCACAGAAAATACAGATTAAGAGTTTTCTGAATAGCTGAACTGCAACAAAAAACTAAATACACCAAACACGTTCGGCAGAGGGCCAATAACAAAGGCCACCACTGTCGCGTGCAGTTGCTGTTTTTATACTTTATGTTCAGGAACTTCGATGCATGTGCATTTAAAAAATGGAAACGATAAAAATTCGGTTTTTAAGTGATATTTGATTGCTCTATTGACATATTTTGTTCAACACGCCCACTACCGAAGCAGAACTGAGTAAAAGCTTTCCGAAATCCATTACTTTTGTTGTGACATATAGGTGAATGCGTGTTTTACGCGGAAATTGGTCCAAGTATTTATAAGTAAGTTTCATTCCATTAGTTGTAACACCATAATACCACTATGGTCGAATGTCTGAGAATAAATGGTTAATGCAATGTAAATTTATCATACATCGAGATATTTGTGCAGACTTTGTGAAACTTTATGCTTATGGTTTCTTAATATCTTCGACAGTATTGACGAAAAGCAGCGATGTAAAACTGTTTCAGTTGTTATCAAATAATTCCGAAAAAAAAATGACAACTTGGAAATGTAATTTAAGAGGAAATTAAGAATAGCTGTAATAAATACATTTTAAATACACAGCGTTTCATATGAATTAATCTCACTAGAATAGTAAAGTTATGCATGCGAGAAAAGATAAATTATTTTTCTCTAAAACAAATCTAGCTTTATTCTTTTTTTTTAAGAACTTCGTTAAGCATATTAAATAAAAAGTACAACAATAAAGTACAATATTTACAGTTTCTTTAACAGAATGTGTGAAGAAAAAACTCCAAAATATTTTACATGTGCGACTTTATTTATTTTCTGCTTACTCTTTCATGGTGAAACAACGACTGTAAAACGATACAGAAGAGATTTCGATTTAGTAGAGTTTCCTGAGCCATGTGATTTTGGTTCAATAATCAAACTCACTATGTGTATTTGGAACGTTCCCGAAAATATTACCAACGGTAAAATAAAATGGAGACCAGGAATGGGATCATCTTCTTACTGGATCGGAGGTCCAAGAACGGACCACACTGAAGGCGATAAAGAGAGTGGCTATGTATTTTACGAGACTTCTGAACTAGCATCAGTGAAAAATTCTTCGAATTTTGAAAGTCAACTTCTGAGCAGTCCTGTATATAATCATACAGGACCAATGGGGCTTTGTCTAACATTCTTTTACAGTATAGCTGGACTGAGTGCTAAATCACTAAGGGTGCTCTTAAGAAATTCCTTGGATAAAGATACTGTTTTATGGGAGAGTAAAGACAATAATGATGGCATATGGCATTTGGGAGAAGTGGCTTATAGTTATAGTGATAAACACAGAATTTTGTTCGAAGCTGTACCAAACAATCAGTCAATGAAAAAACTTTCTTACAGGTATGATATTTTACTAAATTATTTTTTTTATTCATTAATTGTATTAATCAAGGGCATCCATAGAGAAGGAAACTTGTTCCTCCTCCCTTTGTAATTTTTAGATCACATAATATTGGAAAAAAAGTTTGTCGAAATTCGTATTTTAATATGTACATTAAATAGCAAGGGGATTGTATGTTTCATTGTTCTTCGCTATTCTTTAAATAAAAAAAATGTAAACTCTCAAGAATTGGATTTTGAAGATGGTTTAACGGGAATTGCCCAGTATCAAATCCTACAACCCTGCAGATAGTAAAATATTGTTACTAAGGGGATTATTACAGATAGCAATCTATCTATCTATCTGTCTATCTACCTACCTACCTATATACATACACACACACACATATATATATATATTATATTATGTAACAAAAACAAAAACGTATATAGAGCAAAAAAAAAGTAAATATACAAAGAACGCTGAAAAACTTTGATCTGATTGAAAATAAGGAACAATAAAATATCAATTAAGTAGGAATATTAAATATAGCACTACATAATATATAAGTGAGATTAAGAATAATGAGAGTATTTTTGTAGTTTTACAGAAAAAAAATAAAATTTTGTGTAATGATAACTAGTTTAATAATTATCAATAATTATATTGATACACATATTTTAAAATTTGCCTTGCTAAATTTCCCAATGAACAATTCGATGGAATAAATTGTTGCTCACCTTCCAAAATTATTTATATACCTCATCCTAAATAGGGGGTTTCTCTCTTGGATACATCCCTGGAATTTGCCCTTACTTCAAAAATATTATACGGAGACCATGGCACTAATACTACCGGGTTCAGATAGTACTTTCAAGCAGTGGCAATTAAATAATTTTATATTAATTAAATAATAAGAAAATTGCATTGATACTTAAAAAAAATGAAACGTACAATTTAAACGGAAAAATTACATAATTCTTCAACAGTTGTAATATGAGTGAAAAGAGAAGAATCAGATTAAGGGCACAGGCCTGGGCAAGAAGTACTACTATTTTCGAATAATAATCGTCACCTTATTTAAATGCAGTATATCTTCCATAAATAAGGTTAAAATTGCTGTACGAAAATAGTAGTGAATGTGTGCCGTGGTCCCAAAAAGTAAATAGCCCCCCCCCCAAAAAAAAAAATACTACATGGGAGACCATGGCACTAATACTATCGGTTGAGATAGCAGTACTTTGAAGCAGTGACAAGTAAATAATTTTATATTAAGTAAAAAATAAGTAAATTGTATCGATACTTAAAAAAAAAAAATGTACACTTTAAACGCAAAAAATCTATAATTCTTCAGCAGACACACAATCCATAATCCTACAGCAGAGTAAACTGCTTGAATTTCTTGCATAACGGTATTTTGAAACTACATACCATATGCAGTATCATACTGTACCGTGTCATACTATATATGCAGAAGAAATGGTAGAAAGTTTTGTCCGAAACGTGTTGAGTTTGTTTTATTTTTTGCAGCATACACACTGTAAAAACGACATTTTAAAAACTGAGCAAAAAATACTCAAATCTGAGTATGTCGCATAGTCAAAATGGCTCCGAATCAAAATTAACATGTATATTATACTCATGTCTGAAAACATGCACACACTCAAGAATAAAACACCCTGTGTTCATATTTGAGTATATCCATGTTTCAAAAATAAGTATGAACTGACTTCTATGTGCTCATTTTTGAGTATTTCCATGTTTCAAAAATGATTTTTAACTGATTCTAATCATTTTTGAGTATGTCCATGTTTCAAAAATGAGTATGAACTGACCTCTATTTGCTCAGTTTTGAGTATGTCCATGTTTCAATATTTTGAGTATTTATGGTATTTCAGCATTGAAAGCATTGGGTGGTCGTATTTGAAACAAAAAGTTTCATAACAAAATGAAAACATCGATTTACTCAGATTTGAAAGTGTCATTTTTCTCAGTGCAGTAAAACTGTAAAAATCTAACTTGTCTATAGCGGAATCCTACTTTGTATGGAAATATTTCACGAAAGGAATACCATGCAAATATACCTTATAAGACGGAAACCTGTATAAAACGAATAAAGTTTCCAGCTTCTAGCATTTCCGTCTTAGCAAGTTTTACTGTAGTTACAACTTTTTGCTTGTTTTTTTTTTTTTTTATGATTTTTCAGAAGTTTTCTTTTTGTGCCTGTGTGTGATTTTCTTTTGATTTTCATAATCATGCGATCATTCACATACTCTGTCCATAAATATCTATGCATATTTTCACACAAAATGTTAGTGAAATAGATATACTCGCTTTATACAATTTTTATACGCTTCAAAAATTTAAAAATTAAATATTTACAAATAAATAATGATTAATAAACAAATACAGTCTGATTTTCTCATTATGGCTTAGTTATCAACACACTTTGAAAGATGATATATATTTAATTTAATAAAAATGTTAATTAGGGATCAATATCAGAGAAAGACATCACGAAGTTTCAAATAAGTAAATAATAAAAAATTCAGCCTTTAAAGAAAGGTATAGATAAAATAATTAACTTTCGTAATAGTAAAATAACTTTTGATCGAAATAATATAGAAATTTATCAAAAGTTTTAATTTCGAATAAAATATAAAATGAACAAACATACAATAAACAAAGGGGGAGGAATAAAAAAGTGAAATGGAATGCTATATTTAATCAACGCTTTTCAAAATTACTTATCAACAGTTAAAGCTCGATGAAATCTATACGAAATACTGCGCTATAATAGAATATTTAAAATGCTACAATATGCTACTGTTGTTATTATAATAGTTTTTGTGTTATTTTAATAGCGTGTTAATCTAAGCGTACCTGAAAGATGAAACAAAGTACGATTTTTGGTTAAATTGTTTATGAAAGCTCTGGGAAAAAGAGTAACTTGGAAAATATTGGATACCATCATATTGTTATTCCTACAAAAACAACTAAAATTGCTTTTATTACTCCTATTTCTACTACTGTTACTAATTAGTAATAAAAATACTATATTAATCATATATATTATTTCTCCTGTCAACATCCCTTTTTCTAAGAAAATATGAAACGCAGAACAACGAATGAGATACCATATGAAAGGAGAACCGGCTTCTGACATAGCCCACTTAACAATTCGTTAAAACATGTTTTTGATTAAAATTTGCTGAAAATTAAAAAATAAATCGGCATTGTTTTCGTAAAAGAAATGAAACGTTTGCCTGAAATTATTGTTGCCAAAAAAATAAAATACCACATTGTATGATGCTCAGCAATTATTATAAAAACACCGCACGGGTTTATTTTATACTTATGATTAAAAAGCGAAATTGAAATGTTTAGATTTATATTTCGAAGTCCCATGTTTTTCCCGATGCAGTCAAATTACGATTGTTAATTTTTTTTTCTCGGGCGTGCATTTAGCAATATTGGATCAGTTTTTAGTCTAACTTTAATGGAATAAATTAGATGATATCCTGGCTTGACTAACAACTAAATGTTGTTTGCAGATATTTTTATCCTTGCTTTTTCTTTAGAAGTTTAAACCTGCATCTAATAAATGTTACATATTGATAAAAAATGATAGTTCTCTATTATCCCGTCGACCACTTTTCATAACAAAAAACTATCGCCAAATAAACGGGAGAACGTTGCCATTGGAATATCAATAAATAAATAAATAAAATATAAGAATTTAAGGACACAATTGTTATTTTAATTAATAAAATAACTACTAAATCAGTAAAACATAATGAAAAATACACGCAAATGTCGAATGTAAAACGACTAGATGACGTAACAAACACGCATAATGATTCTGACATCAAGTAAATGGGACTGCATTTTTAGCTTTTAATCTTACAGTTTGGCGGTAGTTTTTTGTTATGAAAAGTGGTCGACGGGATAATAGAGAAGTACCTAAAAAATATTAGATTTCGGTGCGAAATCTTCGCACGAGCCCTCTGGTCCTATATATTATTTCTGTTGTCAACATCCCTTTTTCTAAGCAAATAAAAAATGCAGAACGATAAATGAGATACCATATGAAAGGATTTTGAAGCGACTTCTGACATAGTACACTCACATTTCGTTAAAACATGTATTTCGATTAAAAATTGCAAGTAATTAAAAATTAAGTAGGCATTGTTTTCATGAATGAAATGAAAGGTTTTCCTCAAATTAGTATTGTTACAAAAATAAAATATCGCAACAATGATTATGTATAAAAAAATGGTCAATAAAGATAAAGTGGGGAATAGTTGCTCCACGTGTTTATTTTATATTTATGATTCAAAAGCAAAATTTAAAATCAAATGTTCAATTTATTTTTCTGTATCTCATGTTTGTTTTCCGAAACAGATGATGTGTATTTTCTTTCGTTTTTTATATAGTTTAAAAATTTTAAAGTAAATTTGGCTGAACATGTGGATGTTTATAAACGACACAATGGACCATTATAAAAACCATTATCAAATAACCATTCGGGCCATACTTTTGATTCCCACTATTTCCGAAAATAAATCTTCACCTTATTTAATCTCCGAAATTAGGCAGAAATCATACAAATTCTGAAATTAAATAAGGCGAAGATTTCTATTCGCAAATAGTGGTACTAAAACGTAAGGATCGTAATGTATCCTGCATAAACATAAAGATTGAAATTCTGTTTATTCAGTTTTTTAACATTTTAACTTCGCAATCAATATGTTAATCCAAACCGGCTACTTTTTGACACACTTTAAATTCATTTTTGTTCGCAAACTGCATTCGCAAACTTATCAATTGGCAGATGCACTTATTAAAAAGCTATGCAATCGAACTGTTTTTTCCTTTCTTTGGTAAAAGTATAATATATTTCAGAAAATGCTGTCAAAGTGGACGTTTTGAACGGACTTTTAGAACACGACAGCGCAAGAAAGGAAAAATTACCATCCTGAGACAATAATCGCTTATAACTCAAGATGTAATTTCTTTATCGGAAAATTAAAATCTGTTCGATTACAAAACACTTTATCATCAAATCACTTCACACATGCCTGCAAAATGGCTTTTATGTTTAAAAATGAGGCAGTAAATGTGTCAAAAACTTTCGTGTTGTTGAGTTGAAGAAATTATTTTTTTGAAAACTGTGTAAACATTTTTGTTTTTGATTTCTGCGTCTTTTAAATGTATGTTTGAGCCTTTACATAATGTAATACAGTACAAGATAGTTACGATATATATTTTTTGCTACATTAATTGTAGAGGATATGTGGCGCTGGACGATATAAGGTTTGACACAATTCCTACTGACGAAGGCTGCATAGGACACTGTACATTTGAAGGTGGATTTTGCGACTGGGAGAACTTAGAAGAAGACGATTTCGACTGGGAACTTGGCCGTGGTAGTACTAGTTTCTTAACTGGACCACCAAGAGATCATAGCAGCTTTGGAAAAAATGAACAGACAGGAGGTATGTGTCGTGTATAAACATTTCGTAATCTGTAACTCTGTTCATGTAACTTAACCGCATTATTAGTTATTCTGTGTAATTCAAGTTACTCTTGAATTTTGCGAGTATTTTTAGCCTATCGATATCGTTTTTTTAACCGGCTTTCAACGAAGGGAGTTATACAATGTGTTTATTATCTTTTCATTTTCTATGTATGTGCCCACATAACTCTTAAACGAAGGTCCAATTTTAGGTAGCTTCCATTACAAAAAGAAAGAAGCCATATTGTAGCTGTTCGGAGGAAGCAATTCCAGAAAATTTCGGTATATTTTCACTGATCATGACCCCTAGACCCGAAAACCACCCTCAGCTCAAATGATGATTTATATATTTTTTATATAACCGACTTATTGTCATGCGATAGCACTCGTATTTATGAACCTATTTAGATGTATCTGAGTATGTATACAGGTTTTATTAAGGTCTAGACCATGTTCGTCGACCAGCTTCATCCACCATCTTATTTCAGTATAGCAGTCATTTAAAAATTTCATATTAAAAAAAATGTACAAAAAAATTAGAAATCCAAAAAGTTTTTACCTTTAAAAGTTTTTAGCCTTGATACAAGGATTCCAGAATATTTTTTAATTTGCTTCTATCTTCATAAATGGCTGAGATATAGTTGTTTGAAATTCTAGGATGGCTGGCATTTTGAAACAAGCTTTAAGATTAAAAATAAGGGATTCCTCCATAAACGGGTTTAGTTAATGTTTTATTGAACGTGATTTCAGGGAAAATTTCTTGTATTGTTGTAACCATTGTTCTAACTCTCATACACTTAAAACTACATGGTCATATCCGCCAGCGTCAAACTTTCACCAAGCCTGGAGATACTTTGGCTGACTAATTTTTTGATATTCCCATTCAAATTCAGTATTGATGAAAAGTGGGAATCTTCATTATCGAGTTCCGCCTATTTTACATTAGTGCGTTTGAGTAAAATTAGCTGAATTTTTAAAAACAAGGAATAGGGAAGCTACCTTTCCTTGTCGGTACAGGCCGGAAGGACTTTTAATACTTATTTCTTTGTTGGAAAGTCCTAGGTCAACAGATAATCTCGTTATCAATATTATTAGAATCTAAAAATTATATATTTATCTGTCTGTCTATTTTCATGTCTTTTTTTGACTTTATAGGCTTTACCTTTCGTCAAAATTGACCAATCATCACGAATTTTATGGTTTTAAGGTTCACAGCACTACTTTACGTTTTGGAAAATAGTCGTGATATCGTGTATAGTTCTTATACAGTGATACCTCAAAAATGTAATATATCGTCGTCTACTGCGCGTCAAAATAAGCGATATTGACAACAAGGAGATTTATAAAATAAATGCAGATTACAGTCCTGAATCATCTCTGGCAACCCAAATATACCCGAATATATACCCGAACCGAACCTGATCCGATTCTCGGTGTTGGTTGGGCTGGTTAGCAACCGCTCTGGTAAGCCCGAATATATACCCGAACCGAACCTGATCCGATCCTCGGTTTTGGTTGGGCTGGTTACCAATAATTTTTTTCTGTTTTGTGTCGGGTCCACTCTAATTATTTCGTATTCCTGTTGGGGTTTGACTCTTACGGATCGGTATTGGTAACTCGTTTTCGACAAAACAATGTTCACAATATTGTTTACGATACAAAACTATATATTTAAATATAAATGCTTATATATATATATAAGTTTTTTCTGTACTTAAAAGATGAAATTGATATTCGAAATATAATTACAGATTATTTTTTCATACTTATATTAAAATATGGAATTATGTATTAAAATATGCGGTGGAAGTGCGTTGGGTTTCGGATTGGTTCAAACATAATTTTCGGGTTCTGAATGTTATAACCTGAACCGTGCAGGATTCTAATGTGAGTGGAATACATGACTGTCACAAAAATCCGAAGGTAAGAAAGAATCTCTTGAAGTCGGTTTTATTTTTTTGTTAAAATTTAAATGTTTTAATTTTTTATGAATTTGTATTTTGCTGTATCATATAAAACAACATAAAGACAATTTTGTGGCTGTGGACATTAAAAAAAATATGTCTAAATCAATCTTTATAGATTGGTATTCCACATAAATTGTTATTGCTTTTGCTAGCTGTTTTGAAGAATTTTAGCTTATTTGTTATCTTTTATTTTCTTACAGAATTTTTATCTTAAAATATAATGATTAAATAAGATAAAAAAGAAAACACGAAAAAGTGGAAGAAAGAGGGACGGACATTTTTTGGCATCAGCCAATTTTAGCTATATTTATGTTTGGTTTTGTAAAGATTAGCTTCATGGGCGATTTTTTAGAAAAAAAGAATTTACATTTGTCACGAAGGAAAATCCGCAAAACTTAAAATAGCTACCCTGTTTGGTTGTGTAGGAGGGAATCCATGAACTTCGGATTTGAACGCATGGTATTTGAAACTAAACTGGTAAATCTTTTGTGAAGTGTTGAACCAATTTTTGGTACTGAAGTAGCTGCAACTATAAGATGATGAAATCTCGTTCCAACTTTTGGAGGTCCGGTTGAGCTATAGTTCCAAATGTTGGAACGAAATTTCATCATCTTATGATTGCAGCTATTGCAGCAACAAATTTGGTTCGACCAAGGATAGAATTTTTAACAGAGTAGCTTTCTTTGTTGAGTGGATCTGTTATAAGTAAGGGTTTTTTATAAGCAATAAAGTTTGTTAGAAATAATAGAAAGTATATAATAATGAAGACACAATGGAGAATTATTTTGATAACTCAATTGATATTCCCAACACAAGAAATCATTTTTAGCATAACGTTTTTTAATCCAATTTCGTTTGAATGTTACATGATCAAAAATCACGAGAATTGGTGTGATACATATTTGACTCAGCAAATAAATATATATATATATTTTTTTATACATTTACAACAATATATTTGCGGTAGTAAGGATGTCTTTCATTCAGAACAATGAAATTACTATAGCCAAGCATTTCTGGTGGTGGAATCATATGGATGATGCACGTAATCATCTGATGAATTATTTTATGCTTTGGAAGACATAAACTTTCTTCCGTTTTAAATGAATCGCCAGTTATAATAACAATCAAAGTAATTATTTTTTTAGAAATCACATACTTATACAAACATGTATAGTTAAATATAAAGTAGCATCACTTTTGAACTATTTCGAAATTACTTTTTAGGGATTCCTATTGTCACATAGTGGTATCTGGAAATATAATGCAAAATATGTTAGTTTGTTCAAATGTACCAAATAAATATTAGCTGGATACAGTGATTCAGGAATTCAGGTTATCACGTATACAGGTTATCGATAAAAATATTTCAGTTTGCAAGATTAAACAAAGACATAAATACTGAGTATAGTTGACATTCTGAAAATCATGATTTTAGACATGTTTTGTCACCTCAAAGTGTAAGTTGTTATACACTATTCATATTTCTCTGGAAGTTACTGAACACATTGTTTTATAGGTTTTGCTTTCATAAGTACATCATATCCCAGGAGACCGGGTGATACGGCAATACTTCGTAGTCCTAACTTCGAACCAACAGGAGATAATCATCCTATATGTATGAGATTTGCCACTCATATGTTTGGAAATGGAATTGGAACACTTCGTTTAGTTCTAAAGAATGAAGATGAAAGTGATCGAACCATCTGGGAAATGTCGGGATCATCTGGAAGTAGTTGGCATAAAGCACAAGTTACTTTATCATCGTTAAGTCCATTTCAATTGCTCCTAATTGCTATCGTTGGTAAGTTGCATCATCTATTTTTTGTAAAAATATATTTCAGAGCTTTATCGAAAACAATAAAATAGTACAAAAACGTACATTTGTAAACTAGCATTACATAAAAAATGCAACCACAAAGGTTACTTTTTTATGTGTATATACAGGGGGATTCTGTACTCATGGTAGAAAATTTAATTGGGGAGGGGGTAAAACATATTATAATAACAAAAAAAAAAATTGTACGGGAAACCACGGTCGTAATTCATTTATTCAGCTGAAAATACAGGGTGTCTCATTCCAATGCGGGTGAAAAGTTTTGTTCATAACTATAACTGTAATACAGATACTGTAATGAAGTTTTCAATAGACTTACGAGGGCAGTTTGATAAGTTCTCGGCCTAACACAGAAATGGAACAAGTATGACTAAATGATAACGTTGTTTGTAAAGTATGATCCTTTAGATGACATGCTGCTGAGTTTCAGATGCGTGAGTTTATTGGTTATTGCTGGGCGAGCTGTCATAAAATACTTTGTTAAAAAATATTTAACCCTCACAAACATACAAAAAGAGTTACAGTCTATCTTAACGGATTCTCGTACTTCATATTTGACGATAAAAATGTGGGCTGCTGAATTTAAACATAGTAGGAAATCAATCCACGATGATGAACGCTCAGGACGCCCAAAAACTGCTACGACCGACGAAATTGTCACAAAAATTCACAATGCCGTATTGAATGATCGTCGATTCAAGATACGCGAACTTGATGACATTGCAAACATCTCGACAGACCGCGTCCACCACATTTTACACGATGTTTCGGGAATGAAAAAGCTTTCCGCTCGATGCATGCCGCGCTTGTTGAACGTCGACTAAAAACGCCAAAGAATGAACATTTCTCAAGAGTCTTCTGAAATGTATCTTATGAAACTGCAAGTTGAAAAATAAAATGAAATATTGTCAAAAATCTTGTATTTTCTTTTTCAGGCTGGAAACTTTTCGAACCACCCTCGTACAGGGCTATACTAAAGAATTCACACACAAGACTGCATCTCAAATGTATTGAGTTGCAAGGGGACTACATTGAAAAATGATATGAAATCATGTCACAAATCTTGTGTTTTCACTGTCAGGCCGAGAACTAATCAAACCACCCTCGTACCATTCTTTATATTAAATGTAACTGTATCACAAGAAGTGGTATAATGTCCACTGTGCACATAAAAATAGCATTGTGATAGGCGCTCCATATTTCCAAATGTATTTAACATTATACACGGTCTTATTGACAAAAATACTGTATATTTTCACCACTGTTTTATGTCATTGCATTGTTAAAATATCTTTATTATTATTAAAGTTATGAAGAAAAATGTAGGTTCAGATTGGAGTGAGACACCCTGTATTTTACACTGAATAAATGGTTTACGACCTTGGTTTCTTACACAAAATCTGTTTGTTGTAATGTGCTCTATTGTTTTTTAAATTTTGCACCGTGAGTTCTGAATCACTCTTATATATATATACATAATTAGGTTGATGCAAAAGTTCTGTCGTATTTTAATACCTAATTATAATACCTTTAACAGTGGTAAAATTTTAACACCTGATAATTTTATTATACCTGCTTGCTTTGAACTGATAATATATATAAATTGTGTTTGAAAACATCTCTAAATAATGTTTAATTGAGTTAAAGAGCAATATTATAAACATGTTACAGCTGGAATGTCGACAATATGTTATTACAAAGTCTAATCATATTTTAATACGCCGTTAAAAAAAATTGTGCTGTGTTGAACAAACTTTTGGTGTTGCAGTAACTGCAACCATAAGATGGTGAAATCTCTTTCCAACATTTCGAGCTATTGTTCAATCGGAGCTCCAAATGTTTGAATGAGATTTCACCCTCTTATGGTTTCAGCTATTGCAGCACCAAATTTGGTTCAACCCAGAACAATTTGTTTAACAGTGTCTAAATTAAAGTATATATTCAATGATATGCTCAATTATTGCGCGAAAAGATCTTGAGTCCTTCTTAAAGACGATTTCTCTTCATTCATTTTTTAACATATTAATGAAAACATTTTCTTCCAGTATAATTATTCATATATTTATTTTTTTAGGAAACAATTTTGGAAATATTGCTGTAGATGACGTTTCTTTTAGAGATGGACCATGTCCTGTAATTCCTCAAACAGCTGCTAAGGATTCAGGAGACTGCAGTTTTGAAGAAAATATGTGCAGCTGGAATAATCCTGCACCTCAAGTAAGACACATTGTTCATTATTCAATGAATGATGACATTAAAATGCTTATAGAACGGGGGATTTGATTGCTTATATACACAAATCACAGCCAAAAAAAAAATGATTTAAAAACATTCTGAAAAATTCTGTTTAGATACAAACAGTGAAGTTTTTGAAAAACAAGTATTTCTTTATTAATATTTTCTTTTCTTGGATCTTAAGTACTATAAATGATACAGTATACTCACCAAAAGGAAAAATACATTATTTTTATTAATCAAACAGTAATCTCTCTTTTAGTTTACACAATTTTGGATCGGACAGGAATATTTTTAACACGACTAAATGACAGTAACGCAATTTTTACAAAGTAGTGTAATAATTAACAACTTCGCTTTTACATTCAAAGTATCGTTATTTTTCCCCAAGAGCCACACATAAATAACACACATTTATTATTGTAAATGGTTTATTACGCAATTACTAATTAACAAAGGTTGTATGAAGGCACAAGGTCTGCACATTTATCAAAATTAACTTTAAAAATATAATCTATTTTCATATTGTTACATTCACTCTACTAGTGCAATATTCATTAGATATCTGATATGCATAAAGTGTTAAATAATTTAAACATTTAATAATACGCGTGGAATATTGTGTCCATATATTAAATTAGAAATTATATAAAGCTGCAAGAGCCAAAGGCCCACTATGTTATGAAGCACCGAATTCCACCCTAACACCGGAGTGAAACAGCAAGAAAAGTGAATTTTTTATTATTTTGCGTTGTTTGAATACCTAACTTCTTATAAATGTTCTCTAATTTCATAGAAAGTTCATGTCCTGCTATACATTGCAGTGCAATTTCTGTAAATAAATAAATAAAAAAAATAAAAAAAAATTATTAAATGAAAGGCGAATTCAAATACAATTTATTCGCTTTCAGCAAAAATATTTGTAAAATCTACCCATTGTTTTTAAATTTAGTATAACCGTTGTTTTTTCCCAAAGTCAATAGAAATTAATAAAAAAGCATAAACCAGTATTTATGTTTTACTATCGTTCATTCTTAATACATTTCTGGCGGCTAGTTTTCGTATTTTAAACAGAAAACCCCGCCTATGAGTGTTACTCTTGCGTGTTGCATAATTTAAGAAAATAATTATCTGTGTTCGTGTTTATATTTCAAATAAATGTATATAATAATGGTACTGTTTCAAATTGACGTAGTTATATGCATAATACACTAATTGTATCAGTACAAATATTGTGTATATTTTTGAGAAATAATGTAACATATAAAATGCAAAAGTACTAGTTATACATGTCCAAAAAACGCTAATTAGCATCAGCTGTCAAGAACGTGACAATTTTCATTCTTATTCGAAACTTATTTTGTACTTACATATTTATTACTTACCTCGAAAACAAAACAAAGGGAAATTCTAAAAACTATCCTCAGAAGTTGGTAATGCATATGAATAAAATTATAGATTATCTTGAGATAATGACGAATTTTTTATATTTTTGGTGGATTAAAAAAAAAAAAAAAAGAAAATTGTACAATTTAGCAATATGTATTTTCTAACGTACGTTCACGCATAATTTTTAAGGTGATGCTCAAGTTTTAATAATTCTCTTTTGTTGGATACGACTTGTTTTCATGCTGATCTGGTGTAAAATTCATTAGACTTCAAAATTATAAGTTTTTTCTCTGACTCCTTCTTTGTTCTTCAGCACTCCACATTTCGTAAAATCAGCCAGTTATAATAAAATTTCGATATCTTCTAAGTTACATAGATACTACTTTACATTTCTATCATGGACAGCAATATTTTTCTTCTGAAAATGGTCAGCTTATGCCATAGATTTGTTTTACAGATACTTTTCGAAAATCAAAACGTATTTTCGTTTACGACGATAACTCTTTGTGAAATTCGTATTGTATTTTATACTGTAACATATCTATTGCAATGATATAATGAATATTGGGCAATGTATCTCATTAAGATATGTTATAACTTAAGAAAAAAAAATATTGAAATTTTCTCTACTTTTCTGCTATTGTTTTACCGCAATTATACAGTAAGAAAAATGTTTTTCTTTCTTTTTTCTTTATTTTTTGCAAATGAAAAAGCATATCTTGAAGTTTAAAAAAAAATATTTGGAAATTGGTTGAAAAAATGGTGCTCTTGCAGCCTTTGATACAAGGGTGTGCAAAAAGTGAAGTGTTCCGCGTTACCAGATGAATCTCAGAATCTGCTTATCTATAATAAAAACCAAATAAAAACCTTAAAATTTAGAATATTTTGTAGTCCTCCTCGCATGGGTTTCTGAAGAAAATGGCGGCTGTTCAAATTTCAGTTACAAAAATTTTGGATTTAAATCGCGCAAAACAATATTTACAATTCGAATTTTGAAAAACTCGTCCGTGAAGGACTAAAATATAGTATGTACTAGAAACGCATAAAATTTCAACCAAATCGGTCGATCCAATCTCGAGTTCTACCTGGTACCGATTTGTAAAACAGAGTTTCGAGAAAAAACAGGTTTAAAGTTTTACAACGTCTTAAAACGAACATAGATAACAGTAACAATTTTCAGCTTACATGAAATTATCTATACCATGCGAATATGAAGCTTCAAGGACTTCCTCTTTCTCGATTCTTTTGTTTCTACTTGCGTGTGCCGCACACAATACGATAAAAATGACTGCCTGTTCACTGCAACACCAAAAGGTGGATAATTTTTAAACCAATACGAATAATAAAAAAAAAAAACCTGCTTTACCACAAAGTTTTTGAGAGTTTAAAGAGTGAAAATATGAAAAAAAATCGATAAAAAAAAAGAAGTTATAACATGACTTAAGTGGCATGATCAAAAAAGTGCATTTTGATGGGCAAAACAAAGGTCTGCCAATTTTTAGGTGCGTTCGTAATTATATAAATACGTAGCACCTATTGTCGTCGTCTGGTCCGTCCGTCTGTCTGTCCGTCCGTCCGCCTGTCCGCATATAACAACGCAAAAACTACCCAAACGAATGGTTTGAAATTTAACATATATTATCTTTGCAGAATTTTGTCGAGATATTTAAAATTAGTTGAAAATCGAATCAAAACTTTACAAGATATTAATAAAAATATATATTAAGAAATTTGAATAAAAAAAAAAATCGGTGCTTTCTTGTTATAGGAGCTTCCAAGGTTTAATCGTCAAGCGACCGAGATACTTATTTTAATGGCAGAAATTAATCTGCAAACGACATAATTCATTTCACAGAATTAAAAATCATCAAGATCTGAATATTTATATAACTAGCTATAGTACGAACGCACCTCATTTGTCACGTTTGACGTATGATTTCCAACTTGTTATGATATGTATATGTAACTTTAAATTGTAATTTCAGCAACAAATCACATGCAATTTTTTTTTTAATTTAAGAAAAACACTTATACTGTAAAAATCTAAGAAATTTCTTTTTACGTACAATTAAATACAAGTTTGCACAATTAAGGGTACAGTGGATCTTCAAAATCAACCCTTTCCTTTACCAATGCATCTTTTTGAAAATTACATCTAATGTTTATAGTGTTATTAGGTAACGGTGTCCAAAATTTAGCTAAGATATTTTTAATGGTTTATAAGATAATAAAAGTTTAATCTTTTAAAATCGCGAATAATTAGCATTCTCCAAAATGCTGCATGCGTATTCCATTTTTATATACAAAATAAAAATTCTTTCACAATAATAGTTTTATACATAAGATTGAAAGTTACTAAATTTTTTTTTGTTTATTTCACAAATAAAGTTTTTAGAAATAAACTTAATTTGAATTATATAGATTTTAATTTCAAAATTATCGAAATTTTGAATTCGTTTAATTTTTAAAAACTTTAGTTACCTTTAAATGAAATTATTTTTATTAACTTGTGTTTATAGATATATAATGAGCAAAAAATTCGATAAAATTAGAAAAAATAAAATGCGCATGAAACATTTTAATATCATGAAAATGATGAAAATTTTCAATCAGTAAAAAACAACAGGTTTTAATAAATCTTTCTTTCTTCGTTTTAATAAATCTTTCTTTAATTCTTGAAATATCATGATTTTGACATAGGACATATATTCACTAATATTACTCAAAAAATATGTTTTGAATATGTACAAACACACCACTTTTGTTTCTAATAATCTAAAATCTATATATTTAATAAATTATAATAGTATGGAATTTAATGAAATAACCTGAAATTATAGAAGATATGTTTTAGAAAGAAGAAATTATGAAAATTTAAAAATTCTATAAGTTCATTTTCTATTATTATTCAGTATCTGAAATGATTTCTAATGACATAACAAACTTTTCACAATACTTGATAGTTGTTTTTTTAGTGGTAAAATTTGTAAATATTACAGAATATTTTTTACATAAATGCTTTGTCGCTGGAAAAGTAGAAAAATTAACTTATCATTATAAATGTAGTAACCAGCTGTATTACTAAAATAAAATTTTATGGGCATTTTATATACAGGGTGGTTTATAATATAAGTATCTCTATTTGGAGCTGTCTGTAGCTCGAAGGAATAACGCGAATGAAACCAAAATCGGTACACTTACTATTCAAGAAGGCGGAAGAAGAATAGAACAACAACAAAAAAATTAATTGCAATATATCTCCGAACATATATAACATATGGCGCTCCGAACATATGGCGCGACTGAGTGTGAAATGTAATGTGTAATACAACAACAAAGAATTAAGGCGTCAAACCGGATGGCACACCTAATTTATTGGAAAATGTCACAGTGAATGTGGTTACGCTTTCGCATGGCGGTGCGGATCATGTTCAGGTTCTACATAGCCATTGTGCTGAAGGACAAAATCCAGGAGGTGCATGACGTGTTCAACAGCGGAATGTAACGCATGAAGAGTGATGTTTCACACATGTTGTGCTATGCGGTAAAGCCATTGAGGTTAGCGACACCTCTACGGTACACAATATTACACATTACATTTCACACTCAAAAGCGCCATCTGTTGGTAATTATTGCAATTATCTTTTTGTTCCATTCTTCTTCCCCCTTCTCGAATAGTAAGAGTACCGATTTTGGTTTCATTCCGGTTATTCCTTCAAGCTACAGACATCTCCAAATAAAGATACTTTTATTATAACTACCCGGTATATTTTAATAATAATATACTCCGTGACAGAATGAATATTCATGATAAAAAAATTCCATGGAATCTGCAAAAATAACCCTTTGCATGTGGAATAAATCAGCATTGTCTTGTCAAAGGCATAGCTGCCAACTTTTACACCTTTTTGTTACCACTAAAATTTAATAGAAATTTTTGCTTCATTTAGTCGCAAAATTTAAGCGATTAAATAAGGTAACATTTACCATTACATTTTAGTAGTAAGAAGAAAGCGTAAAAGTTGGCAGCTATCCAAAGGGTGTTTTAAACAGGCGTAGTTGAAATATGTCATGCCCTGTTCAGCCACAATGCCTGCGAATGCACAAAAATTTGCAAAACTTCTTTAAAAAGGATCGTAAACGGATTTTTTTTTCAATCGGGTGATGTGGTCATACATATTATTGTTATGCTAAACTAGAAAATCGATATTTTAAAGGGGTTTTCTGAATTTGAAAGTCTACTGTAACCTTATGTTTCGTATGTGCTGATTTCAGTTCACGCAAGTAAATTGCACTTCAAGGCAGTTTACGAAAGGATAAAAATAAATTTATCGGTATGAAAATACGTAGTTACATACGTTCCTTTACTTGCAGTCTAAAAGACACATAATTAAACAAATGACATCAAATTAGGATTTTCATTTGAATCATTATAATAAATTCAGTGGCCATACCACATGAGCTACATATTTAGCTTGAGGAACCTCAGAAACACTTTTCAAGGAAATCTAGTCCTTGAGTCTTGTAGTCTAGTCCTTGAGTGTAATCCTTACGTCTAGTCCGTGTAAATCTTTGTTTGACTTGAATTACGCATATAGTAAAAAGGCGGTCGCTTAGTTTATAACAGTTTTGTAGTATAGTTTATGCAGTATACTCAGTAAAATCCCATCCCTCCCTATAAACTTCAGAACGTCGACAGCTATAGTTATAAACGTGGTGTCTAGGTATAGTAAAGTGGTTATGCGCTACGCGATGAGATAGAAAAAGCGTACAACGCCACCTAGCGGCAAACTTTTGTGTTAGATTTTCTATCTTAAAAATTGTACTAGATACCAGCAAAAAGTCAATTAGAAAGTTGTAGAGCGTCCTAGATTTAACAAAAAAATGTGTCTTACATGCAAAAAGGTTTTTAGTGAAAGATCTGAAGTGTAATTTTTGCCTATCAATCACCAGCTTATATACACCTTTAATTGAAGTGTTGTATTATAAAGCAGATGCACATTTACTAATAAAACTAACGCATATAAGCAAGGTACAATTTATTTCAACAAGAAAATCAATCATGCTCAATGTGTCCACCATAGGCAGTAATTCATTATGTGTCCGGACAAGTGTTATGTATTATCCATGTGTCCGGACATTAGGGCTGGACGATACTAGAAATTTAATATTTCAATATATCAACGAATTAATATTGATATTGGTGATATAACGCGATAACTACCTTAAAGTGTGTGGGAATAGAAAAAAATGGTTATTTACAAAGATAAATGGTATGGTAGCAGCAATTTAAGTACAGACAGGTGTAGAAAGCAACGAATGAATTCTCTATATCTATTTGCTCACACAGAATCCTTTAAATATTATAGCTTCATATTTATACAAAACAGAAATATTTTAGGAAAAGTACACATTGTTCGATATCTATTTGGGCTTATACCATTGTTTGAATAGTGTTTTTCTTTAAAAATAGTATGTTCCATATTCTTCCTATTTTATGCACTATTTTAACTATTTAATATCCTCGTGTATAACTGAGAATATTATAAAAAATTAACTAAAATAAAATGTTCTTAAATTTAGGACGTTGCTGATTTTAGTATGATTAAAATAAGTAAAAAGCAACAGCAAAAACTGAAATTGGTTTAATGCCACATGTCATGCTAATATAATTGTAATTAAATAGCTTTCAATGGATGACAAATGCTGCAGAAAGGTTTTTCAATCTTTCCCTAAGATATCAATGCATTCTTAATAGAAAAAAAATAACTGTATTTATACCTTCCTTTCTATTTGCTACACATAAATATAACATTGAAATCTTTTTTGAAATATAAATATTCAAATCACATTTCGGAATAGTTTTATACTAATTAAAATGTATTTTTTATACTTCATTTTAAGCTGAAATATCAAGACAGCATATATTAAATTCACTCGGATTCATGCTCTCTCTATCGATAAAACGACAGAGAGGATAATAGGAATAAACATTGGCCGATATTCAGCGTTAGCAATACTAGATGTTTTAATAGCTAGTAAGCTCCGCTCAAAAGAACCAATCACAGTGAAAGAATGGGGAGGCTTCACTTCACCCGAGGCTAACGAAAAATAAAGGCTACCGCGGTGTTTTACGCGTATCTTTTTTTACAGACCGCGGGAGTCACGTGATGCTCGAATCCACCAATGCAGTTGTACGAAAAGAGCAGCACATCACTCTAGCGGTCTGTAAAAAAAGATAAGTGGAATGCACCGCGGTAGCCTGTCTTTTTAGTTAGCCTCGACTTCACCAACGTGACGAAAAGCGAAATTTTACCACTCTGATTGGTTGCTCGCGAACCGAGCTTCCCAGCTGCTAAACTCTGGTAATATTATGAACTCCACAATAACTCGTACTTATTTTAGCGCTTTTTTATTGGTTAGAACATATCAATATGTGTGAGATATTGCAATATGTCTATACCAATAACAGCGTTGGCGGTCCCTCTCCGTGGTCCTGACCCGACTCCTTTGGTGGAGGAGGTGACCGGGAGCGGAGCATTGCGCGGCCACACTGTCAGGTGACTCCGAATCGGCCCTTTGAGTAGGGAAGATGACCGGGCGCCTATCATACGGAGTGTTCGTCGACCCGACGGGGACAGGAGGTGACTGGTCTGGGTTCCTCATCGTTGGTCCGCCAGTGGGAAAGGAGTCTCTGCAGGGCCAGAGTCGCCACGCTGTGGCCCATTGTGGTTCGCCCATTTGGGTTGTGGGTTCGTGGGTCTCCTCCTCGCAAGCGCAGGTTCTCTGCGACGCGAGCACAGCCTGTGATCGGAATCTTCCGTAGGTGGCAGGCAGACGACTCCGTAGGCCAATCCTAAGGTTCACGTGGATCTTGGGCAAAGGCTAGCAAATGCCAGCCGGATTCCTCCAAAACTTGACTAAGGAATTGACGGAAGCACGATCGATCTCTGTAGAGCACGAACTCGTGATGACTCTGTTGTGCACCGATCGTTGGGAGATACGGCGTGCAGCAACTATCTGCGACGAGACGGAGGCAGAGGTGAAATAGCCCCAACACGAGTCCCACAAACTCGTGGAAGAGGATCTCATGAAATCCACTGCAGCTGGAGAGTTGTGAGCCGACCTCAATGGTCACCGCAGGAAGTGCCCGAATCGAGGAGACGATCACCATCCAAAGGTCTGGCGGGGCCGCCAGGGACGCGAACGTTCTCTTCGAGGATGGGATGAGCCCGCTTTCTGCCATGTGACTACGACGAACCGGGCCGGAGGCTGCCGACTAACGCGGCATCGATCAGCCGAAACTCGAGACCTTGGTTCGAAACCCAGTCCGAGCACGTCTCTCGTGCAGCCAGGAGTTTCCACACCTGACGGGCGGATTAGTGGCACGTCTACTAAGTTTCTTTTTACTAATCTCGATCGGGCCCGTCTCTTTGGCGCGCTCAGAGGGAGTTTCCACGTCCTCTGGAGTCCGATAGTGGTTCTTTAGGATTCTTCCGTTTTTTGAGTGATATTATATGTGGATGATCTCGTAGTTCTGGAGTTGTCGCTGGGTTACCGGCTAGTTCCGCCTAGTCAGGTTCAACCTCGCGCCAGACTGCGTAGGGACGACCTATCCGAATTCCGTCTATGGGAAAGAACCGAATTTCCTCGTGGTTCTGGGTCGGAGAGAGGCCTCTTCTGCTCTTTTTAGTGCATAACACGTGAACACGGCCGATGAGCCCAGTAGCTTGCTCTTCCATGCATGTCTATGATCGGAAGCCGTGGGAAAGCAAGAGCCGTCGGAGTAACTCGACATATGACTGAGGGACCGTCTCCCCCTATGGGGTTTCGCAAACGAAGTCGCCGGGGGTTCTTCGGCGGTTCATCAGGTGTTTGTTCCACGCGGAAGTTTCCCATGAATGGGTTTACTGGCGCAGCGACCTAGATGTCGACACCTGGTAGAATGACCTGGGGGTCCGCAGTGGGGAGCGGCCTCAGGCGCCGATCGCAACGCCGGGCGAGACAAAGCACTGGTGCGTTATAAGCCCTTCAGAGGCTTGGGTGCGATGGTCGTTTACGCACGTCGGTGACCCTCGTGGGCTCCTGACGGCGCAGGATAGTTTTACCAATAGTAGCGACTGTATTGAAGCACAGACGATAACTGTATTATTCAGTAACTAAGGCACAGGGGAAAATGCGGTTCGTTTGAATAAAAAGTAAAGCATAGAATGTATCGGGATATATTGGAATAACGATAAAAGAGAGATAATTATTAGAAAGGGTATTCGGCTTTGAATGAAGCGGGCAGCGAATAAATGCATGGAAGGAAAGGATATTCGGCGCTTTTTCTAGTATTTCGAAGTCGTGCTGAGGGAAAAAAATGTTATTGGGATATTGGGTAGAGTCAGAGCTTAGCTATTGTTATTGGGATACATCGTCAGAATAAGAGCTTAGATATCGGTATTGCGATAATTAAAAAAATATCAGTATTTGATCAATATATTGATAAATAATCCAGATCTATCGGACATGTGTTATGTATTCTCCCTGTGTCAGGACACTGAACACACTGAGCATACTTAACTTGATTTTCTTGTTAAAATAAACTGCACATTGTTTACATATGTTGGTCTTATTAGTAAATGTGCATTTGCCTTATAATAAAAACACTCTTCTGCATGCAAATAATGGCGTATTAAACCATCATCTATTTCCAAATCTATACTTATACTTCTATATTCGTATATTTTTTTTATCTCGAAATAAAAACTTAGTGAAAGCATGCGCGGTTTCACATAGCTAGCTGAAATACTATTTGATGTATATTGCACATTTTGCGGAAAATGTGCGCATTACACAAAGGTAAGTACTGCATATGATTTTTATTTTATGTTCACGCTCAACTTTCGGACAGAGTATCAGAATTTAACAAGTCTTTATTGTAAAGAAATAAATTGTTTTCGTGGTGGATTCTTGTCAATTTTATTACGAACTAAAATTTGCATGTATATCTGCTTAGCTGTTTGCGCTTTAACTTCATAAAAATTGGTCAATCACTACGAGACATTTAAATGCTGCAAAGATGAACATGTGTTATTTTACATTTTAAAAATAGTCACTGTATTACAGATTTTTCAAATTTCAACAAATTATCATATACTGCCTCCAATGCATACAAAACTAGAAAAAAATATAAACCTCCCGTTATACGTTTATTTTAATCCACATACATGAAACAACGAAACAAAGAAACGATTTTTTTAAAAAAAATTATTATCAACAAGATGGGCTGACCATCTGGGGCTAACCATCCACCATATGGGGATTTTCTAAAACAGGTACAACAAATATACTTTTGTTTGTACATTTGTTTCAGTAACAACTGTTTATTCTCAATTGATAGTTGTACTGATGAAGGGCTTGTTTAAAGCCCAAAAATGTCTTCTGTTTGATTATTTTATTTAGTGATTTTAATATGTTGTTTAATCATGTGTTTTATTAAAAGTGTTATTTTTTAAATATCTTACTAAGTTTAGCGATTGATTCATGCGTAATTATCTTTAACTATTAAAAGTTTCAATATAATTAATTATTCTCTAAATTTTTGGTTTGCTAGTTTCCAGTAAATAAAGGTATTTGCTAATCGCTTTTATTATTTTCTTTGTTTCAGGACGACTTAGATGATGTTGACTGGTCCCGTCAATTCTATTACGATCAGAATGGCCCATCTTTTGACCATACGAGAGGGGGCAGCAAAGGATATTATATGAATCTTCTTACAAATACGCCCCTTATATTAAAAGGAGGTACCAGGGGATGGTTAGTGAGCTCCCGTTTCCAGCCAACGGCTAATCCAAAGTGTATATCTTTTTATTACTGGATGTATGAAAAGCTAATTGATCCAGCTGGTCTTAGTCTAGGAAGCCTAAGAGTTTTTGTTCGTTTAATGACACCAGGGAAACCACTTTCGCCACTGTGGCGTCTCTATAATCATCAAGGGGAACAATGGTTTCCAGCACGTGCTCCCATCCTAACGGCCAATGAAAGAGCACCGCCAATTTCAGATTATGAGATAGTATTTGAGGGTGTTTGGGGTGAAGGAAGAGTTGGCCATATCGCTATCGATGACGTAACATTTTTCGATGGGGATTGTACAACAGAGCCTCTTGGAGCAGCTGCAGTTGCTGGTGAATGCTATTTTGGAAGAGATATGTGTGGATGGACGCCTACAACTGAGTCGAACGAAACTGAAGTGATCATAACTTCAACTTCGGAGCCAAGAGCAGTTAATAAACTAGATGTTAGTTCTTGGAAAATGGCACGTCCGGAGAACAAACCAGCAGGTCTTTTAGATCATACTTTTCGATCGCCAGTTGGATACGCGTTTTTTGATGTTTTTAACAAAAACAGCATGCAAAGGCCTGCTCTGAAAAGCCCGTTATTGGAACTGGGATTCAACGGTGTGAGATGCTTGGGATTTTGGTTTGTTGCTTTTGGAAGGAGTGAAACAACTGCACTCGAAGTAAGTATACAATTTCATTGTTATGAATTAATGCAATTTAGATAGTTTTTGTCATGAAATGGTTCATTAATTCGAACTTAAAAATTTTTTAAACATGGAATTAATTTTGAAATGAAACAAAAATAATCTTTCATTTGTAATTATTGTATTAATGAATGATATGACGATAACTGCCATCCGTCTATTGATTACCTGCAAATCTGGAGGTCATGACATGATCTGGATTAGAGTGATTTTTTTTATTCAAAATATTTACAAGACTTTTCAAACAGTAATTTTCTATTTGATATATTCGCGGATTGTCTGCTGTTACAGTTGTCAAATAAAACAATCAGGACAAGTTCGAGTAGAATAGAACCCTGAAGGTTCCGTACCATTACCTTTTATTACCGTTACAAAAATTTTCATTACAATGCGTTAATTTGACGTTAGTACCGATTGTTGAAATTTAGGAGTCTGTCACGTAATACATCGACATACATATATAAATTAATGATTTTCGGATATTTTCATATTCATATGCTATAAGATCTTCCTTTGTGCGAAATTTCAATGTTCTAGATCCACCGGAAGTACTCTATAGGTTTCACTCTCAAACCTATAGCGCCTATAGGGTACTTCCGGTTGACTTCGAACTTTGAAATTTGGCACGAAAGAAGCTCTTATAGCACATCATGTAAAATAAAAAAAAATAAAAATCATTATTTATACTTCTATGCTGGTTTATTACGTGATTTCCAAAGCGAGATTATAAGGGTTTTCCATTTTTTTCTTTTCATGTACAGAATTGTAAAACGATTGCAGATAAAAAAAATTACTATTCGAAAATTCTGGTAGATATTTTGAATAAAAAACGCACTAAAATGACAATATTGATTATGATGTATTTATTCAGAAATACATACGACGACTGGCACGTCATTGCATGGCAGTTAACGTGGAAATTAATATATTGGGTCATTCAAAAAGTTCTTCGTTTTTTCAAATCGAAGCGGGGTTTCGTCTAGTTATTGAGCTACTGCTGATAAGGAGTGACCTTGAATTACCTAGATATGTACATTCGTTTTTTTCTGCTTGCGCTGCATAATATATTATTATGCACTAACTATAATAACTGACATTTTAATCTTTCTTGAAATAAAAGAATATAATGTGACGAAAATGAACTTTTTGGTTCTCCATTCTTAGCACTGCACTGAAACAAAAATTATGCCACAACACAAGCGAGAATTATGCAGCGCAAGCAGAAAAGACCGAATGTACATATCTTGGTCATTCAAGGTGACTACTTATCAACAGTAATACAAAATATAACTAGACGAAGCCGCGCTGCGCTTTAAATACCGCCCACCCCCGCCAAAAAAAAAGGGACGCGAATTTAGCAAAATTCAAAGCAAACTATGTTAAGAACCCCAAATCATTTAAAAGGCTTGGATGTAAAACAAGGTCACTAACAAAATGCAGATTTCAAGATATTCAATATTCAAGTTTTCTAAGAAAGCTTTTCAACCCAAAACCATTATGATTGCCTTGCATAAAACAACTGATTTGTTAAGAGGTTATGTTTAGTAACGCTTAGACACTCGCAAGCGAATGTTAAACAAACAGCAGCGTTCTTTCCAATTTCTCGTTTGCATTTCAGTATTTTTGATATTTAACACTTTCCAACAAAGTCGAAAAGTATTTTTGAATTCGATTTGTCTGTGTTCTAACTCGCGTAAATATACTCGTATTGCCATGCAATTGGTTATATGCTATTGAGGTTTATTCTAGCATGATCGGTATTGAACATGAAGAGTGTATCGTTTATAGTTTATTTAAAGGGACAACCAAATGAAATCCATTATATTATGGCCTATGGGGGAAAATCGTTTGCGGTGTATTTTAATGAAGTTACTATAGATCAAACAGATTGAAATTGATCAATGAGGTAAATTACAAGAAGCTTAGTATAGATTTTGGAGTACATAGCACTAAACGTTCATTTACAGCAGCGGTTCCCAACCTTTTTCTCTCACGTACCTCTTGCTTAGACTTTTCATTTATGCGTGCCCCTTCTCACATAAACCCATTCCAAATATTTTTGCTTTCGTTCATTGGTAATGTTCTTATGATAGTTAGCAATGTTAGATGCAGTTCACTTCAGAATTCCAATAATCAACAATTTATCCATTTTGAACCACAACATAATATCAGCATGAAGTCTTTCTAAACACTAAATATTACCTAAAGATTTCAAATTAAGCACTCACAAACGAGGGATGAAGCTCTACACCCGTTAATACCAGTTAATGAATTTATGCTAATGTTGACCAGTCGCACACTAAAATGATGGCTTGCTTTCAAATGGGTTTCAAATGAAATCGTAGAAACCACAAAAACCTCGATACGATTCTTGATTTTTTTCTGAGTATTTCTAGAATTAGTAGAAAGAAAACAAAAGAACACATGCGAAATAATAAGATATTATTAGGAGTGGGCGGAGATAATGGCGACATATGATCAACCACTTACCCAGTTTAGGCATTTTCCTTTATTTTATGCGAATAGCCTATTTTAATTTTACACAAATCTCTCTTTGTAAACGATAAGTTTTTCTGTTTTCATTTTCTGTTTTATTTTTTGCGTTATCCGCCATTACCAATATACTTTTCCCGTACCCCCAACTGTTTCACCACGTACCCCAGGTTGGGAACCGCTGATTTACAGGGACACACAAAATAATTCGGTCACAGTAGTGTCTATGAACAATAATTGCCTGAAGTACGTTTCAGTTGTGGTACGCGTTTTTAAATTTAACTCATTTTTTGCATACTGCTTGGTGTGTATTCTTCTATAGATCATATACAGGGCTGCACAAAAGATTTCGAGTACATTGCCATTCATTGGCGTAAATTGCCGAATGCGAATTTTCAACTGTGCTATGCGTTTCCTAACTGAACTAAATTTTAGAATACAAAAAATTTCGGATATTTTTCCAATTATTAATATGAAATTGGGTTTTCAAATATGTTATGCGTTTTCCAAGTTGTTTACTTAGATATAATCTTTTACCTTATTAATCTATGAGGTTTTGCTACAGCATTCTGAATGTTCTGGAAAGTGTTTCATAATCTATGCTTAACGCAGGATTTTTTGTTCTTGTGTTTTTGCATAGGATATCTGATGTCAATATCTAACCGGATATCTTCATACTTTTTTGATTTTGATTGTAGTTTTTTTTTTTTTTTTTTTTTTTTTCTGGACGATTTTAGTTTCAGAACCGGTTTCAAAACTGAAAATGTTCTCAGAAAAAAAACAAAAAAAAACTACAACTAAAATTGAAAAAGTACGAAGATACTCGGTTAGACATCGCCCTCAGATATCGTATGCAAAAAGAAAAAAAGACATTTAAAGATATTGAAATGCAAAGGATAAATTTGAAAAGAATGCTTCAATTGGTTTAACATTAACTTGCGAGTGTTGTTACTAACGTATATACTCTTAAGACTGAACCTTCAGTTAATTATATGCAATACATTTTGTCTGACAAATTTTATTTTATTGTAGTTATTGAATTTTAATAACAAAAACTCGTTACACTTATCTGAAATTTGTCTTTAACTATGATAGTATCTATTAAGTAATAGTAAATAAACTTTGCACTTTTAAAAGGATGTCAAAGTGTAAAGAAATACTTTTCCAACAAAATTAGAAAAAAATAAAACATGAGCCCATCATTTACTGCAAGTAAAAAATATAGAAATTTATTCATTGAAACAAAATTTTTGGCAACAGCAGTGGACCATTATTGGCTTATTATATCGAATAAAACGTTCCTCATAAAAAACGACAAGTTTTACCTAAAACGTGTTGTAATTTAATCCTCATTTCTTATTTAAATTATTTGAATAATGTTTTGATGCTGTCAAACCCCACCCTTTTTTAAGCGAGATTTAATGGTTTAAAATGAAATAAGAAACTAATGTATAAAGGATTTCCATAATATTCAGATTATAATTGTTATTTTAGTATTTTACGATTTTTTTTTATGAGTTTACTAAGTATCTTTGAAGATTTATTTGAGGATGTAGTATATATATATTATATATGCGGGGTGTTTGTTAAGTAAGTTCCGATTGAAAAAAAATCAAACGAAAGAAAATTTTCAAAAACTAAATTTATTTTCAGATTCTACATACATTTCTCTATTTTTCAACATAGGTGCCAAATTTGTTTAAACACTTATCGTACCTTACAACTGGATTTTGAATACCCTCTTCATAGAAACTTGCCGCCTGCTCCGATAACCAAGAGGTCACGGCCGTTTTCACATCTTCGTCATCGTTGTTGTAGTTGCCGCTGAGATGATGTTTGAGATAGCAGAAAAGATGGAAATCGCTCGGCGCAAGGTCGGGGCTGTAGGAGGGGTGGTCCAAAACTAGTCAAAAGAGTCCAATACAGCTCGGGTCTGAACTGCGGTGTGAGGCCTTGCATTGTCATGGAGTAGCAAAATTCCCTCTGTCAGCATGCCTCATCTTTTGTTTTGACTCGCTCTGCGTAGCTTTCGCAGAATTTGGCCGTACTTCGCACGGACGGGCGATTCGATGATCTTGACCATTTTAAAGACACAGAACAGACCGCACAGGTTACCTACACAACTGCAACTGAGCACAATTGTTCCCAAAGAATGCCTGGACAGGACGCAAGCACTCCTTGCGGCACGCGCGCCACCTATTAGTGTATACAACAAAACGGCCCTTACTTAAAAAAACACGCCTCGTACATATGGTATTATACCATATACATATACATGGTATGGTACCGGGTACAAGGTATGGTACCGGGTGGTTATAATTGAAGTTACACTACTCTGACCAATCTGGAGTCTGTTCTGGTTGACGGATTTCGTCGAAACTTGGTATATATGTTATATGAACCATGGGGAAGAGAAATATTCAATAATAATAATAATAAATAGTTCAAATTTCGACCACCATGGCGCATAAAGAACCGTCAACACAAATTGGAAACATACAAACTTATTTTATCACAGCATTTGTTCAATGTGCATTCCACTTGTGTCAATGACATGTTCAAAAGAAGCAAGCATAACACGCCATGTCGCTTCAATTCCTGAGAATTCCTGTTTAACATGTTTTAACACACTTTGAACATGTTATTGACCCAAATTGAATGCGCATTGAACAAATGCTGTGATTAAATAAAGTTTTACGTTTCCAATCACCTGGTGGTTGAAATTTGAACTATTTTTTATTGGATATTTCTCTTCCTCATGGTCCATATGTAACCTATACACCGAGTTTCAACAAAATCCGTCAACCAGATCTGGCACCAGATTGGTCTGAGTATAGTGTAAGTTTAATTATAACCACCCGATATATAGATTTTAATGTAATTTTTAGGTATCACATTGCAGTCCACTACAACGAAATTTTTATAGATTAGGAAGAGCGTAGGATTTATCGTTCATTTACAGAGACTCACAAAATTATTCGGTTGCAGGACGGACTACACTGAGAAAAAATTCTGCCACTGACATCTAGAAACTAAATTGTGGCTCTAGAAAAAATAGTCCCATGTCATCCTTATATGTTCTAGTTCCCTTTGCTAGAGAGTTCTAGTCTTCCCTATTCAAATTCAAGAGTGTTTTCCTATATTATCGTGGTCAAACGTATTTAAAAATCTCTGCAAATAAATGTGAACACAAGAGGTTAGTTTTAATAACTATAATTCTAGTTTACGAATTTTTTCCAAAAATCAAGTGGTAATTTCTCGCAATTCAAACGATTTATAATATAATTTATTGTATCACTTACAAAACTATAGACTAGAAATTCTCGATCATTTCGTCTGTTCAGTTTATTTGTTTATCTTATTCGCATAGCTCGGAAATCTATATTTATAGTTTAGGGATTTAGAAAATGATTACTTATTCGTTCTAGATGAAGGCGGTATAAGTTTTCTTTCAGTGTATGATCGATTTCAATGTAAGAAAGACTTAAATTGCCCAATAATATTCTGATAATGTTGTAAAGTGTTACATAATCTATGCCTAATGTATGATTTTTAGTTATTTTCTAATTTTAGTTTCTGTATGTATTAATTATGATAAGTTTATATTTCTATTAAATTGTTTAGAAAATTGATAAATATATAGACAATTTTGGAGAAATTTCAGAAAAAATTAAAAAATGCAAATCTAATCATTTATTTCAAATAAATTCTTCATCAAAATAATCCTCCTGCACGCATTAGAAAATGAACTGAAACTTTTTGGCTACTTCCATAAATTTACAACTATTCAAAGAATCAATACTAGATATTTGGCAAAATTTATATCATCGTTATTCAAATACATAACTTGAAAATTAATCTTATTGTGAATTTTTTTTCATGCCTACTAGGAAACATTATAAAGAGAAAACATTTCAAGTTTAATAAAAATGAATGATAACATATCTAATTAATTATACATATATTTTAAATCATAAACACTACGTCTGATTACTTTATTTTACACAATATAAGAAGTCACATTTTATCAGACAAATAATCCTTGTCTGATAAAATGCGACTCCTTATATTGTGTAATATCTAATTAAATTTTTTAGAAGAGCTGAAATTACGTAGGACTTTAATGGATATAACAAAGTGATGTGAATTATCATTTACTACACGCGTACAACTAACAGAGTGTAAAAAATGTCCAAACCGGGGATCGAACCCGGAATCCTTGGTATCACCAGGGCCCGTTTAAAACTTAGAAGTAGGGGAAGCCCGACGTCACACAGCCCCCCCCCCCTTTTTTTCTTCTGCTAATTATGCTTCAACAATTTGAAATTTTACCATAAAAATTTCAAGAAAACAACACTTTTAATATTAAACTAAAACTAACTACCTATATACATATAAAAAATATCTTATTATATATACATAATTATACATAACAAATTAATTTTGTAAATCAATTTACAAATATGGAACAGGTGCCAATATTTGAACTTCAAACTATATTTTATGCTTTACAAATTGCAGGATTTGCCAGTGCTAATTACGGAGCAGGGACAACAAATATTTGACGTAAATTCAGGGCCTGTTTACCGAATAGGCCCGTGAAGCCTGAGCTTAATCACTGAAATTCAAAGAGCACCCCCAAATTTACTGTTCAAAACTAATTTTTAGAGGGGAAAATACAGTTAGGGTTAAAATATATTATAGCTACTTAATTATAGATACTTAAATGTATTACATACAAAATGTATTATAGATTCTTAATCATAGCTACTAAATTTTCCCTCATACTAATACTGATACATTTATACTTTTTTTTTCTGTTGATATAATAAATGGTATAAAAACAGTAATTAAATGCAACTTTTTCTCATTTCTCTTATGTTTTACATTTTAATTTCAAACGTTTAAGACTGTTAGCATGCTAAAAATAACAAAATTTAATTTGTATAATTATATTTTGTTTATATTCATAAAGTGTGGAGGAATTACATAGAAGACATGGAGAATAGGTAAATAAAGAGAAAAGTAATTAGCATTTAGGTGATATAAGATTTCTGTTTATAAAATAGAAGCAAAATTGTGTTACAGCTAAGCATAAATTTACGTCAAATATTTGTTCTCGCTGCACTGTTCTTAACACTTGGTAAATCCTGCAATTTTCAAAGCATAAAATACATTTTAAAGTTCAGATATTCGCACCTTACCATATTTGTAAATCCATTTACAAAATTAATTTGTTATGTATATAATAAAATATTTTTATATGTATATAGATAGATAGTTTTAGTTATTAAAAGTGTTGTTTACTTGAAATTTTGTTGCTAAAATTTCAAATTCTTGAAGCATAACTGGAGAGTAAAAGGGGGGGAGGGCTGTGTGACGTCGGGATTCCCCTACTTCTAGGTCTTAAGCGGGCCCTGCGTAAATTTATGCTTGGCTGCATCACAATTTTTCTTCTATTTTATAAACAGAAATTTTGTATTATTGAATACTAATTGCTTTCCCCTTAAAATAGAATTTAATTAACCTATTCTCCATATTTTATATCATTTCTCCACTCTTTATGAATATAAACAAAATATAATTATACAGATTAAATTTTCTGTTATTTTTAGCACATTTGAAATTAAAATGTAAAACATAAGAAAAGTGAAAATAAGTTGCATTTAATCACTGTTTTTATACCATTTATTATATCAACAGAAAAAAAGTATAAATGTATCAGTATTGTCTGAGGGAAAATTTAGTAGCTATAATTCAGATTTTTTTTTTTCACTCTAACTGAAATATTTTTTTCCCTAAAAATTAGTTTTGAAAAGTAAATTTGGGGGTCCTTTTGTATTTCAGTGGGTAAGCTTGGGTTTCACGGGCCTATTCGGTAAACAAGCCCTGGGTATTACTCACCAATGCTGTACCATTTACATTATCCGGATGACATCCAGTCTAGTGAGTGAGAAATGCTGGACTGGATGTCGTCCGGATAGCTCAAATGGTGCGTGATACCAAGGGTTCAATCCTCGGTCGGGACATTTTTTCACTCTGTTGGTTGTACGCTGTGTTGCAAGTGATAATTCACTTCCTTTGTTATATTCATTAATGATAACATTTTGAGTTATTATTTTTGAAAAAGAAGCATACATGAAAAAGTGATTTTGAGAAAAATACACTTTTAATTTACATGAGAAAACAAGTGTTGCCAGATTTAAATTAAATTACGTGTTGACAAATTGTCTCATAAAAATTTACTTTTTTAAAAAATATTAAGAAACAAGTCTTAAAAATTATAATTGTTATAAATTATTGTATTTCAATTTCGTTTGACAGAATCATAGTTTTACTTCTGGCTATTTTAATGATAATTTCCGGTTTGTGGACCTTTACAAATTCTTCAATATCGTGGCATCTAATTCACATAAATATAAAATCAAAACTTTATTTAATAAATCCAAGAATTGAAAATGCCAATTTTTACAAAAATTCATTATTTCTCCGTATTTGGGCACCTTAAAAATACTTCATGCTTGAGAGTGCAAAAGTATGCAAAAAACGAAATTGAAATTTTTAATTTTCTGATAAGAATTTATATAAATACGAATGGCTATATGTTTAATATTGGAGAAAAGATATTCAGATTTCAAACCTGACTGATAATGAGCCTTAAAAGTCTCATATATGCCACAGTACTGAATGAATGTCCTTTTCATTAAGGGATTATACCCATTTGCAAACTTCCAAAAATGCATTTTTTTTAATTGCGTTTTCTGAAAGTACAGTAAAGAATATTCTGTTACATTTTGCAGGGTTTTCATCCAATTTTAACTCCATTTACAGGAATATTGCAAAAGTATAGTAGAAACAATAATACTACAATTATATTATTAGTATGTTAAATATTTAATGAAATATGGGCATTTGTGTAAAATAAATTTTAACTGCGTATGTATGAACAGGTATTTTTTTTTTTTCATAATTTAGCAATCAACTATATATGGCAATTCATAAAAAATGTCTAATCAAATGTCGTGAAAATTCAAAAGATATCGGCAATATAGTGAGCTGAATTTTAATGCTTTCTAAAAGTAGCTGGATAATAAGAGATTTTTCACAAATTGTCATTTTTTATTTTTTTATTTCTATTTTTTATTATTGATGTTTTAGTTCTCCTTGAAAGAATCATCAGAACGAGCCCATTCCAACAAAAAAAAAGAGTAAAAAAAAAAGAATATCAAAATCGAATTTGTGAAAAATTCCTATCATCCAGCTACTTTTAGAAAACAATTGAAATTCAGCGCATTATATCGCAGTTATCTTTCTGAATTTTCACGATGTTCCACTGGCCTTTTTTCTTTTTTTTTGGCGTTGCCAGATATAGTTAACTCTTTAATTATGCAAAAAAAAAAATCGTTTACATATGTTTAATCAAAAGTTATTCTTCACAAATGCCTATATTTCATTAAATGGTTAATATATTTATAATAAAATTGTAGTACATTGTTTCTACTGTATATTGTCAAGTTTCCTGAAAGTGGTGTTAAATTTGGTTAAAAACTCTGCACACTATAAACAAACAAACATGCGTAAATTTCTTAAAATTTTCAAAGAATATGAATATGCGTGCTATTCTTATACAAACGAAAAATAATATTACATAATCGAATATTACATAATCATGCGCTGCAACTACAGATCATTTCGAGCATTTTATTTTACAGGGCTAATGATAATAATGATATACAGGGCTAATGGAAATCGCTAATGATATTTTTCAAATTCAATTTGCTGTTGGTCCCTTAATTGCCCTCGGGATCAAACTTTCACTGAAAAATATGATGTCAAATATGTTCTTTATACTTATGAAATTACAGTAGAATTCTTCAAGTATTTCTATTGTTATTCGACAAAACATCTAAACTTGAAAGTGTCCGGTGATTTTTAGCAATATAGTATAGTTCAAAGTGTTTATGACTTCGGTTCGTCTGTCAGTATGTCTGGCTCTAACTTCCATAAGTATACTTGGATTACGACGATATTGGTATACAGCAGGTTTACAACAGAATGTTCCATATTGAAAATGGAGAGTGTATCATGTAATAGTTCGCTTACAAGGATACACAATGGAATTTCGTTACATTATGGTCTATGAGGGAAAAATTGTTTGGAATGCATTTTAATGGTGTTATACTTCTTCAAATATAATGAAATTGATATGTATTAATCAGGTCCGCTACAACAAGCTTTCTTTCGAATATGGCGTGCGTTAGCATTTATCGTCCATTTAAAGAGAATTCAGTTCCTACAAAATAATTCAATTACAGTGTTATGTATGAGTCATAATTGCTGGGTGTGTGCTTTCGGTTCTGGTATGCGTTTTTAAGCTAACTGAATATTAGTATATTATGTGGTGCGTATAAATACTATAAATCATATACAGGGTTTTACAAAAGAACTCGTATTGTGTCTATTAGCATGAATTGCTTAACATGTGTTTTGTACTGAATTATGCATTTTTCAGCTAAATTATATTTAAGTATACAAAGAGATATTTCTAGAATATAAATAATTTGATATACAAGACTGCACAAATTAGACACATAACCACCTGTAAATGGGAATTGCACGAAATGCATTTTTAGTTGTGCTATGCATTTTCCAGCTGAATCAAATATTAACGTAATATGTGGTGTGTATAAAAATATGTAAATCGTATACAGGGCTGCAGAAAAAAATTCGAATGTCTTGCCGACTGTGGGCGGTAATTTCTGAAACTTGGTTTTCAAATGTGTTATGCGTTTTCTAAATTGTTTTTATTTTTATATACTTTTTTACCATAACAATGTGACAATATTCTGGAAATGTTGGAAATTTTCATAATCTATGCGTGACGCATGACTTTTCTTTCTTACTTCCGCAATTTTGTTTTCGCTTCCAAAAATAAGTTATAATCTCTCATCTGAATGTATACGCCTGAAATACTTTGCATTTTACAAAAATCTATTGAACAGTCCTGAATTGAACAGTTTGATATTCAAAGACTGAATAGATGTGATGACGTGTGACCTATAAATACTCATTTCATCAATATTTCACCTACTTTCAGGTCGTATTACTGGACATGACTGATCCGGAAAGTGTGAAAAGGACAGTGATTTGGCGATTGGAGGCCAGGAATTTCACCAATTCCAGCCGTACCGAATGGACTTACGCTCAGGTGAGCGTGGAAACAAAAGGGGATTATTTGCTGCATTTTGAAGGCGAGTCATCTGATGGGGGATTCGCTCTCGACGATGTGACGTTTTATGACGGCAGCTGTCACACCAGACCTCCGGCGGCAGTTGGCAAAGGATAGTTCAAATGCTCAGTGCCTTGGATACATTTAAATGTGCTTATTTTGTTATTTGCAGTTGCTCTAGTGATTTTGATTCAAGAATAGCTCAAATGCCATTTATAAAAATTGACTGAATGTTATAAATAACCTTTCAAAACTAGGGATGTAAAGTATGGGAAACAGCAGAAGGAAGGGGAGGGGTGCAGAGGAGGGCCATTGCCTCTCCCTACATTTAAAAATTTAATTTACTAAATTTTCTTTTTCTCTAATGATTTCTAATTTTGCTATTCAAGGGACTTAAAACAGTTAAACATTAAGAGTAAAATGAAATATGAATTTTTCATCATGGAAGGCTCTGCCTTACTGAATCCTCCATGTGACAGATGATTTAATTATATATATGTTCACGTAATTCCCCATGATGGAAAAATCATCGGTCACTATGAACCACTTATACACCTGTTCCAAAATGTTGCCCCTCCTTGTTTATGGTTTGCGGCGTCTATTGAATGCAGAGTTCTGTTTTAAATCACAAATGATTGATACACGTAATAGATATTAAATCATAAATCTAAATATGTTTATTGTATTATCGGCAGTTGCTTTAGTGATTTGGATTCAACAATCATTTATATGCTACTCACGGGTGACGTTAGAGTGAAATCCAGGAATGCAACATTTTTGAAGAGAGATGCCCGAGATCCGGAATCTAGACCGCGTATTTTAAAGTGAAAAATACAAACTTGTAATAAGCCAAACTATTGTTTTAACTAACCAAAACTTCCGCGTAAGACAATTTTTAAACGTATCAATGCAAAATGCAGTACAAAATAGTTTCAAATAAGAAGCAATTAAAAATACAAAAGTAAGTTATTACCCACATTTTTCAAAGTGGTAAATTAAATAGTTTTTTTTTTAATTAGTTTTTATCGCGTGAACAATTGCTTAACAAAATTTTTAAAGAGTTGGGCACAAAAGTAAAACATTTCACGGGGGCGGGGGTTCAGAGATACAAAGTCCACCCTGACGAAAAGTTCTTAGTTATTTTTTCTTCTTAGTGTTTAATTATTTTATATCACTTGGAAATAATAAATTGTACTGTTGTCTTCTCTGCTTTTTCAAAATCTTTTGAGTTAAAGAAAATTATTAAATTTCAAATTCCAGGGATCTCTCCTCTCTCACCCCGGGTGCCGGCGCCTATGATGCCATTTATGCAAATTGACTATATAATCTTGCAAAACTAAAATGCAGAGTCCAGTTTTAAATCACTAAGCATTGATACGTGTAATATATTTTAAATCATAAATACAAGGTGTTTAAAAAGAATGAGGCAAACTTTAAGGGAGCGGAAAGGGAGTCTAATTACCGAAACAAACATCTTTTATTAAAGAAACTCATGTGGAAACTGATTAATTAAAGCATTAGCAGGCACGTTCAGAAATAAATTATAACATTAAAATAGCGGGTGAATGATTGTTTATTGCTTTTTAAAATATGTAGTATTTATGAAAAAAGTTCTTAGATAGTAAAACAAAAGAAAGTAGCAGAGCAGTAAATCAGTATAAAGAAGAACAGAAAAAAGTAAAAAGAACTTTAAACATTCGAGAGCACACTAGCCTATTTTGACCCGTAGACTCGTAAGCATTTAGATTCACCCGCATTTTCATTGGGAAAACGTTGGTATGACCTAGCCCGACTTAGACTAACTAAGGTCCCGACGCAAGCATTATTCTGGGGGGCCCCCTTCTATCTATCCATAGAAATTGTTCATCAATTATGCTGAAGTGATTAATACTAAACTTCATACCTATTGTATGTACACATAAATTTCGTATCCACATCTCTATACAGAGTCACAAGAAAGATGGTCACAACTTTAAGGAAAAATGCTAGTAGGAATACCAGTAGAAAAAAGGTGGATTGGTTCACGGGAGTATTTGTTTGCAAACTTTCCTTATGCTTATCTGCGCATGTCATAAGATGTCTAAAAGAAAAATGCCCCCAATTTGTCATCATTAATGGTTTTAACTTGCTTCATTAAGAGAAAAAATTCAATAATGAATATTTTTCTTGAAAACAATGGAATACAAAGTTGTTTATAACCGATTGAAATTTTAGAAATTTTAGAGAGTTCGGAAGATGAAAACAATTTTTTTTTCATTGCTATGTTATAAAGGAGCCGACACGAAAACAAACAAACAACCCCCCCCCCAAAAAAAAAAAAAAAAAAACGAGAAGAAAACATTTCTTTTACAACTAAATTACAATATTTTTTCACGAAATTTTTAAACTGGTTGTAAAACCGTTTTATTTATAACCAATAAAGATTTCAAAGAGTTCGGACAAAAAGAACTTTTTATTTTAAAACTATGAAACGGCACCACGTGAAAAAACATGAAAATGAGCGCTTTTATCACTAAACATTAATATTTTTTCGCGAATTTTTCATTTAAAAATATAATTTCATACAAAATCGGGTTAAATATATAAAATAATAAAAACTTGATATTTTTAAAAATTTATTATCACGGGCCCGGGCAACGCCGGGCGGGCCAGCTAGTGTTTAAATGAAAGTAACTTGATTTATTTGAGATGTAATTTTCCTACTGAGCGAAAAATGTCCGGGTCAGGATTCGAACCAGGGACGGGACCCCTTGGCTGAAGCTACCAATTCTCTGCCAACTGAGCTATCCCGGATGAATCTGGAGGGCTTAATTCATCCAGCTAACCTCATTGATTACAGCATCTTGTCTATCTAAATCAGCTCAACAGAAGAAATCGCAAATAATGGAACTCCAGTCAACGCTGGATATGTAATTACACTAGATTGATTTTAACACAATTATTCTAATTGGTAAATAAATCATTTTACCAATTAGAATAATCGTGTTAAAATTAACCATGAGTTATTTGGATTGTTTTAAAATTATAGTTATTTTCGGTTAAATTAATGTTTAATCAGACGATACACGCAAGTTTTATATCAAAATATATAAAAACACCATTTCAAAGAAAAGTCAATAGTTTTAAGCATGTTTATTGGTCATGTTAAAACTAGATTAACCTTGGTATATTTTTTTCCTTACATACCTGTAAAAGCGTTTCGTAGAATGCAATCGATTAGTCTTGATATATGATTTGTTAGTGAGATTTTGTTTTTAATTTTACCATGGTGATTCTGTATGTTTTTCTCTCATAATTACCGCTAACAAATTTGTTCGGTACAACAAATGATAAAGAAATATATATTCGATATGTTTATCGTGGCTGCAATGCAATTTTTTCAGGTGTAAAAGTCTTTACTTATCGTGACCCCTTTCCTCTCATTAAAAGCTATTTCAAACGAAAAAACAAGGCTTTTTAGATATTTATCAGAGATTGCTCAAAAGATTTTCAACAATCTCTGTGTGCTATTCGAAAAATGCAAATAACGCAAATGCAAACTAGTGAAAATAAAAAATGAGTGTTTATTTATTACTTACGTAGTATAGGGTAAGTCTTGTAATCGTTTTGAAAATCGAAAAAAAATTTTTTGGCGGATTTACACGTTTCAGACACTGGAGATTCTGAAAAACATATTTTTAGAAAAAGAAATTGCCGTCC
This sequence comes from Maratus michaelseni, assembly GCA_963931845.1. Taxonomy (NCBI): domain Eukaryota; kingdom Metazoa; phylum Arthropoda; class Arachnida; order Araneae; family Salticidae; genus Maratus; species Maratus michaelseni. The sequence continues at coordinate 333,889,752 of OZ007589.1, forward strand.
GTCTGTCTGTTTGTCTGTAAACGCTCTATCTCCCGAACAAATTGAGTTAGAGACTTGAAATTTGGCATGTACTTAGTATGTAACAGTGGAGAGAAGTTTATTGAATTTCAGTAACCTCGATTATCCGGAACTATTTTTTTCGGACTCTCGAAATATTCGTTCTGATAAAAGGTATATATAATTTTTCGAAATTGTTTATTTTACAGACTGAATATAAAATACAATAACAAGTTGGAAATTGTACGTCAAACGTTACAAACGAGGTGCGTTCGTACGCACGTTTTAGAATTAAATTCATGATATCCCGTGCGTAGAACGGGTTAAACAGCTAGTTAAGTATATATTTTATGACACTGTTCATACAAATATCTTAACTAGTTATATAAATATTCAGATATATATGTATCAGCTAGTTATATAAATATTCAGATCTTGATGATTTTTAATTCTGTGAAATGAATTATATCGTCTGCAGATTAATTTCTGTCATAAAATAAGTATCTCGGTCACTTGACGATTAAACTTCGGAAGCTCCTATAACAAAAAAGCACCGATTTAAAAAAAAAAAATTCAAATTTCTTAATAAATATTTTTATTAATATCTCCTAAAGTTTTGATTCGATTTTAATAAAATTTGAAATGTCTCGACAAAATTCTGCAAAGATAATATATTTTAAATTGCAAACCATTTGGTTGGGTAGTTTTTGCGTTGTTATATGCGGACAGACAGACAGACGGACGGACAGACAGACAGACGGACGGACAGACGGACGGACAGACGGACGGACAGACGGACTGACCAAACGACGACTATAGGTGCTACGTATTTATATAATTACGAACGCACCTAAAAAAATATAAATTTTGCAAGAATGAAGTCGATCGGATAAGGAGTTGCCGAGATATTAGCAATCCTATTTTCCACACTCAATTGACCCTGTATTTCATTCAAATTTCAATTCAAAGACATATTTTAATTGAAAATGAGACGCTTAATCCGACGCAGTAAACCGTTAGTTAATAGGATTATCAATTTTGGAGTTATAAGGACGTTTCTTTTACGCCATTTAGTAATACAGCATTTAAAGTTTATGACGTCATAAAGCCACGATTTTATTCGAATTGCAATGCATTTTATAAATAGTTTACACACGTTTTAATTTCATATTTTATGTTATGCATATCCATGATGGGGAAGTATTACGGTGGCCCCCAATGACTACTATTTTTTATAAAATTTGATAGTTCTGATTTGTACAGACGATATTAAATGTAGCGGGTATATGTTTAAAGTGCGCAATTTTAATTGTGAGAAGGTGTTAACTTCAATTTTAATTTTAGAATTAAAAGAAAAAATATGATGAGTCAGTTGTGTGATTTAATTTAAGGGTTCTGTCTCCCCTCACGCGACAACACTCCCTCGCTAATGTTAATCCTAGAGACTTATTTTACAATATCTCATTTGCATTTTAATTATTTTTTACGATTTTTTTGCTTTGGATAGCTGAGGTCGATGTCTACAGCGCCTCTTTTTTTACCTTTTCGATTTTCTTTGCGGATTTTTTTTTTTCGAAACCGGTTCCAAAAGTAAAAGTACCTTCGTAAAAGCAATAAAAAATCGAAAAAGTCAAAAGAAGGCAGTGTAGAGATTGATCTCAGCTATCCAATGCAAAAAAAAAAAAAAAAAAAAAAAAAAAATCGTTTAAAAATATTGAAATGCAAACGAGATATTGTAAAATAACTGTCCCGTTAGGATTAACATTAAGTAAAAGTATCTTCGTAAAAACAATCCAAAAAAAAAAAAAAAAAAAAAAAAATCGAAAAAGTAAAAAGAAGGCGCTGTAGAGATCGATCCAGCTATCCAATGCAAAAAAAAAAAAAAAAAAAAAAATCGTTTAAAAAAATTAAAATGCAAACGAGATGTAAAATAACCCGCAGGATTAACAGTAGCGGGCGTGTGTTTTCGCGTGAGAGGACAAGACCCTTAACAAAGTGCATAAACAAAAGAATTTGTATAATTTTCTTATTAAAAATGTGAATTTTATAGACAAAATGTTGTAGATGAATATAACATTCATTCAAAGGTACTACGAATCTCTAGAGAAATTGCATTTTATAACTTAGGCTTGTTATCAATTAGGACTTCAATTTATCCTCTCCAAAGTTAAAACTATGGCTATGGAATGCATTTGTATTTTTCAAATTTTGCATCTAAAAATAAAGTATTTACATTATTTAATTGTTTTTCTTCGTAATCTAATTACTAAATTTTAAAAACAGCAAATAGATTTGTAGTATCATAGATTTAGTCAAGGCTCGTCAACTTCTATAAGATTTTAGCGCTTAAAAAAAATTAAGTACGGTAACCCCTCGTTATATCAAGTTTTAATAGCTTGCTCCGTTAATATATATCGCTGATTTGATATCACCCAAAACAAAAGTTTTACGTTAAAGTCCCTTTTTAAATAACTTTATATGTTAAAACAATATATATGTGAATATAATATAGTATATATGTTAATTACAAAGTGTCGCTAATTTTCTTAAGGCAATCGTTATATATATATATAAACTATCTTTTGAAGAAAAGTATTAAACATTTGATTAAAGGCTTAAACATTTTCTTAATTTTTCTAATGCCTTTGGTTACATCGCGTTTTTTCCTTGTCTCCCGGGTAGCGCAATATAAGAAGATGCTATTATTTATATTTTAGATATATTTTGCCAATTAGATGGCAACGAATCTTCATTTTAAAAAAGAACATACAGTTGAACCTCGGTTACCCAAACTAATTGGGAGTCAACTGTTCGAATTAGCAAAATTGCGGGTTATCCGGAATCCCAATATAAATATTTTAAAAAAGGAGGAGAGTGTAGAAATTATGAGTAGATAATTGGCGATTCATTAATTCACAAGCTACGAGAAAGAGAGTAACTTTCCCATTCCAAACCTCAATATGACTCTCATCCAGAAGAAACTATTGTGCAAAGTACTAAGCTATGTAGATCGGTATCCAGATATGCGACGCCAACTAATATCATATTCCTGAAATGTTGGTGCAATATTGTTTCATTGGCCAGAATTACATAGCTTCGTCAGGCTGACTAATTTCTTCAGCCCAAAGAACGTATACATTAGTCAGACATATACATTAAAAAGTTGCAATAAATTAACAGTGTTTATTTCTATCCTTTAAGTAATACAATTATTTGTATGTTAAAAATATTCTTAGTTTTTAATTCCATTTCTTTTTATTTTCTTCTTTACAAAGACTCATAGCATTTTTTTTTTCTACAATTTAGAATGAGTTTCGATTGGGATTATTCAGCTTTCCTGTTGTTAAGATCCTGATTTGCATATTTACACGCTAGAAATGTAATCAATATTTATAGGTTTATTTGTGTGCAACGTTGTTTACCAGAGATTGTGTAGCAAGACAGAAAATACTAATTTTTAGGATATCGCATGAATTTTAAAATAATGCTATTGTTTGAATAAAAATAACTTAAACTCCACAAGTACCCCTCTTTCCTACGTCTCTCATAATTAGACAACCTTATACTAAAACTAGTACGTTGTGGCCGGCACAAAACTTTCTTCTATATTATTCTAATACATTAATTTAAATAGTATACTCATACAATAACAATCATGGACATGAAATATAATGCCTTTCTCTGAATTTAGCATAAAAATCCCGTGATCAGTGAATAATAATAGAAAAAAAATCACGCGCGCTGAATTGCATCAATTGAAGGTAAATAAAATTAGAAATCTTTCACCAAGCACAAGATACAAGCGCCCCCTGTTGCTGAACAAAGTCAAAATTGAATCAGAATCTATTTATGCCAACATCTAACAGAATATGAAGTTTGATGAAATTCTGTGTATTAGTTTTCGTGATATAGCCATAGTAGAAAACACATATCATAACAGCGCCACCTGCTGGTTGATATACACCCAAACCTTATCAGCATCTATTTAGGCCAAGTTCTAACATAATATGAAGTTCGATGAAATTCCCTGCTTAGTTCTTGAGATTTAGCTATCTTGGAAATCGTGAAAAAGCGCTACCTCTCGGCCGATATACACCCAAACCTAATTAACACCAATTTATGTCAAGGTCTAAATAAATCTGAAGTTTTATTAAATTCCATGCAGTAGTTTGTGGATTAGAGCTCCCACAAAATTTGTGTAACATACAGACAGACATTTTCTATGAACGGTCAAATCGTGTTCAGGACCTTCTGAAACGTATAAATCCGTCGAAAGATGGAAGTCGAAAAATTTCACAGATCCAGTACTTTCTACTTGTATATAGAAGAAAGTAAAAACAGAATCGGAATTAAAATTAACATTTATTTAAATTAGATAAAATGGAAATTAATTAGAAATGAATTTTAATAATCACTTTTTAAAAAAGACTTAATTCTAGTAGAATTAAATTCTAGTGGAACATAAAAAACAAACAAACAAACAAAAAAACAGACTAGTTTCGACTTTCTTGACACAAACCAGCTTGCCTTCATCATTGCTAAATGTAGCAATGGACATTTGGCCTAAAATAACATGTTTTCATTGTGGGTCTTATGATCGGACAGAAAAATCCATTCGTTTTGCATTTTTGATTAAAAGTTTATTCATTGTATTTTACATTGTTGAGATAAGATAGCTATCAAAACGAGTCTACGGGTTTTATGTTTCATTGTAATATTAACGTTGTTATTAAATTTATTATTATTACTGCAACAAATTCTACTGTTTGCTTACTTAGTCATATAATATTAATCATGTAATGTCTGAGGTACTGAGCTGTATTTGTATTGATAATAAAATTGTAAAAAGTACATATAATCAAAATTTGTAAGCAATAATGTGATTATAAATCCTTTATCATAACGTTGTCTTTTTTGTTAAATGTGGTTTAAAGGGTTACATCTAGTCATACATTTTGAAACATCGATTTTTTGCAAATTGACATTTTAGGGACCTTATCTACTGAAGAGGAATTACTTTATGGTGCTGGAATAGATGATTCTATGTAAATAAATAAAATTAATAAATATGTACCATAGATATAATACAAAACTTTAAACTCGTTTTTCTCAAAAGTATATTTTTATATCGGTGACTACGATTACTAAAACACTACTGATTCGATTCACTTCTAATTTTTCAGCTCTTTTCTTCTGGAGACTGAACGAATATATATTTTTTAAATCGTCAAAATATAGTTTGTTTAAATAAAAAATAAACTTTCTCTTCACACTGTTTTACAAAATGTCGGCGGTGAAAAAAAAAAAAATAGTTTTTCATAATTTTTTTTTTCCAGTCTTTAGAATAAACCTCGGTTAATTAATATCTGCTATTTTTTTTAAATTTCAGATAAGCCAAATTGAACCTACAATAGTCACCGGAAGACATAAATAAATAAATAAATAAATGAGGGGGTTAGAATGTAACAGTGGAGTAAGTCAATATTTAGTAATATGAGAAATGAAAAGGTTTTGTGAAACTTGTTGCATTGAGTAGTTCAACTTGTTTTGCCCTCTAGCGACTCCCTAAGTGAACTATGCCTTATTTGACTGTCGCACTGAACGGAAATTAATATACGTTCAGTGAAAATATGGTTATCTAGATTTTTCAAATTTTTGACTTACTCCACTGTCATTCTAACCCCCCCTCAAATAATAATAATAATAAAAATAAAAAAAAAAGTCAGAAGAGTGGCAATAACTTCAAATATATATAAATATTTTAAATGAAATATCAAAATTATTTTAAGCATTGTATTTTAAACACTATTTTTTGTCTACTGTATGACTAGGTGTAACTTTTTAAGAAGTTTGAGACGTAAAATTACTTTTTCATTAGTTATATGTATGAGTATTTAGAATGACCTGTTGCATTCAGAAATGCATTGACAATGCACGTCTCTCTCAATACTATTACAGTAAAAAGAAGTTAATGTTTTAATGAACTTACAGAATTTTGAATTATTGTAAAGACTATGTATGCATTATGCAAGAATTATGTATATAAGCAAGATGTTTGTAGAACAGTTAGATGCTATCTTTCCATCTATAAATATTATTGAGTAACAATATAACAAATAAAAAATGTTCATAATTTGCTTCTGATGTTCTTGGTATTGCATGAATTTAGCAACACCTGCAAATAAAAGAAAAAAGTAATACTGATAAATTGCTTCTGTAATCCAGTTATTTTGGATCCAGCTTTCCCGGAATTTTAAAATGTTGTTCTAGTTAATCGTTCTGCAATAAAGGCACAGACTTGCCAAGTCTCCGGCTTTTTGGATACCGGTATTTTAGTACAGAAAATTTTGTTTTATTTAACTATAGCATTCTGTGATTTGAAAGAAGAACATTTTTCTCTAAACAATTACTGGTGTGCAAAAAGTCGGAGACATGGCAACTCTGAAGGCATAAAAGCTGTGAAGGGTCAGGGGGAAAAACGATGATAATCACAGACAGTTAGATGGTAGTTATTCATTGGCCACTCTTTTATGAGCATCGAATTTCATCATGTTTACTAGAGTCCTCATCGGCTCGGGTAATCGGAGAAACTGCTTTTTTTTTTTTTTTTTAATACGGATCGGGTTGGCTTTAACCCTTACCAGCACAGTGGTCCCACTCCGGGCACACCTAATTTTAATTCCAAACTTGCATACGGCACCAAGAATATTTTAATAAAATTTTGTTTCTATAATGAAAGCTTAAAATAAGGAGTTCGTATTTTCTAAAAAAGCCGTTTGTAAATTCCGGTGTCAGTCAGCAATTTCTCAATTTACGAACAGACTTTGTCTGTGCCGGAAAGGGTTAACTATTTCGTGTTCGGGTCGGTTTAGAATTAGGTTTTGATCCTAATCCAAAAATCGGGTTAACCGATTAAAAAAAAAAAAAAAAAAAAACTCTATATTTGACTATTAATGAGTGTATATGGTGTTCATATTTATACAAAAAAAAGATAAAATCGATATTAGAGATATAGTTGTAGATTATTTTTCCATAATTGTATTAAAATATGGATCCATTTTCTTTTACTTCGATTTCGGATCGGATTCGGGCTTTAATAGTTCGAGTTCAGGATGAATTATATCGGGTTGACGTGTATCAGGTTCGGATTTAATTAAAACAGAAATTTCAGGCTCGGGTCGGGTCGGGTACAACCTAACACGTGCAGGAACACCAATATCTTTAACCATGTTTATTCAAATGACTTTCATCGTTCTTTCCCCTTTATACCTATTCTCAACCATGTTTTAAAAAAATTATCTTAATTTTTTTCGTCGATTCAAGGTTTTTAAACGATAGTACACCTCTCAAGCTAAGAGTTGGTATTGTCATCTGAAATTTTACAAAAAATGGATTATCATAATTTTTCTCTTTGACCCTCCAGTTTTTTCAATAAACGTTTGTTTGTCAGTCGATATTTAGATAAAATGAAACGATATATACGCGCAATTTGATTATCTTTATTAATTTCCAGATTTAAATAAACTTAACATCTACAAGTCAAGCATAATTGATATATGTGCAGATATTTTTAAGACACCTAGTCTCACCTATATTCAACTTCATAGTACGATTTATGAGACATAAAAACAAGAGAATAAAAGCACAACTTTTACTGTTTAGGTAATTGTATTTAAACAAACAAATCGTGATTTCCATTATTGTCGAAAACAAAGGGCTGCATAATGAGTTATTGAAACAAAATTTTCTGAACTCACTGTAGAATTGTTTTGGGTGCTAGGACTTCTATGGTTTGTAGCAATGACGTAGCCAGGGAGGGTTCGGTGTCCATGTGCTCTGCAGGATACCATTATTTTCGAATAGTATCCTTCGCCTTATTAAATCAAAGAAAATTATTACAAATTATTCTAAAATATAAGATGAGAATTGTGTTACTCTAGGAGCTGGACCCTATTTTCTTATTATGTACCTTTATAGGTAAATACGGTTAAAAAAAAAAAAAACACTTTTTAAAAATCTATTCTAAGGTTTTTGATCTCTTAAAATATATTAGGCGTTGGACAAAAACAAAAGCAGATCAAAAACTGTAACTGCCCAAAACATTTAATTAGAACTTATTGTATTCGAAACAATTCCTTATAGACGGATAAAAAACATGTTTAGAGGGTTGAAACTTCTAAAAGAATGTTTGTTTTTATATATGTTGTAGAATTTTGATAAAATTATTTTACTTTTATTACATGATTAGCATTTCGTAATTCATTGATGCGCAAATTAAATTTATTTAAAAATACAGCATGAGCGTAAATGATTTATAATATTTTCAGTTGATGTATCTTTTACAAAGTGCACTGTCCTTGGTTATTTTATTTTATTTTTTATTTATTTATTCAACAATAATTATAAAAGAAATCGTAAATTACCATGCAATTTACTTATCAGATAAATCTATAGATGGCAGCACTATATTCTTTAGCAGATTTGTTTGCACGGAATTACACAGTTAATCAAGCAAGGATTTTATTATTTTATTTTAAATATTATCCAAAAAAATGAAATCACTATAATTATCAGTAAGATTTTAAAGGAAATTTCTGGTACAAAAGTAATACAGACTTTTAATAAAGAGTACAAAAGCTTTATACAATTTTCTTTTTAAACTTTCTTAGTTATCACAATTTTATATTCTAAAATAACATGTACGAAATAACATTTTTTAATGCAAGAATTTAAAAATAAAGAGATTTTTTTCTGAAGGAAAAAAAAAACGTTTTTTTCATTTATTTCTCTAACTGCATCATTCTTCTAAATCTAAATTATTATTTTTTCAAGGGCAATAATAAATTTATCTATAAAGTATCATTTAGTTTCTTAGCTTCATAGTAGATGGCAGCACTACTGTGATAAATATAAAAAGCTTGTAAAATGTTTAATAAGCTATATGGCAAAGGCGCGCACTTTAACAGCATAAATTAATTGTGCTTAATTTATCTTAACAAGAAATAATAATTCAATGTTTAATTTAGCGAAGGATATCATAAACTAATTCAAATTTAAAAACCTAAATTAATTTATTTTCTCTCAGTAACTATTAAAAATTAAAACTAAACGTATATAGTTTTAAATAATATATGCAATACAGTCATAGTTGTATAAATTATGAATAAATAACTTTAAACATAGTTTAGAGCAAGAAAAAGCGAGAGTATATAAAATAAGTATTAAGCAAGGAAAGTATTAAGCGAGAAAAAGTAAACCGCATAAAATTTCAAAAGCAGCAATATTGGTAGGTTAGTTAAACCATGGGAATATGGTGTTTATTTTTGCTCTAACTTTAAATAAATAATAGTACTATCTTCTTTTCTTGAAATTATTATTTTGTACCAAATATATGATAAATAAAGATGCAATCTAAAGAAAGTAACCTTTAGATAAAAAAGCAAACAATTTTATTTAAAATTTTAGTATAAATAATTTCATTGTTTTTTTCCAATTCCAATTATTTCTGATCATGAATCCGAAATTGCTAAAAATAATGAAAAAACAACGTTTGTTTTGTAAAATAACACAAGATGGCACTTCGAAAGTATACAAAATATACATCTAGTGGTTCTCTTATGTCATCATCTCTTAAGTCTCACAAAAAAAAAAAAAAAAAAAAAATTATATATATATATATATATATATATATATAATATATATATAATAAATAAATAAAATAAAGTAAAGTAAAATAAAATAAAATAAATAAATAAATTGCAGGCAGAAATTTTCCTATGAATAAGTGTGCGAGTGTGGGGAGAGAGGGAACAGGCTGATGAGCACCTATTGAGAGACCGATTATGGATTAAATTAATTTTCGAGAAAAATGTGATCGGTAACCTATAAATTTTTAAACAGAAATCGATTTCTAGAAGCTTCAAATATGTGAATCGAAAATTATTTCTTATTTTGCCAAGTAGTTTTTGAGTTATGTTTCAAAAACTTTACGCATTGCAATTTGTTTTGCAACGATTAAAAACAAATTTAACATTAGGAGTTTAAAACTTTAAACCTGCATAATTCCTAAACTACTTGACCGAATGATCTCCCGCTAGGTATTTGAAGCTAAAATTTGCTCAACAATCCAAATATGATGACAGCTTTAGCTGTTAATATTTAAAATATTAAAATAATAATTTAAAATTAGGTTTTGATAGTGAAAATTTAAACATTTTGTTACAATTTCGATATGTATACGATACCCTACGCAAAATTTAAATATAGCATTAATTAGTAGACGTTATTACTAATCGATTGATACTAGTTTCTATTCTACACACTGTTTTGCGGCAATAAGGTGTTATCGCTTTTTTTCCCCAGGACTGTATACTTTAAAATGACGAATTTCATTATAAAATTGGTATGAAATCAATACCCATAAATATAGTGTTAAATTGTGAAAAGCAGAGTAATTTCCAAGTTGGAGTTCTTAAGTATTAATCAATAAACAGAAATTGTTTGATGCAATGAAATATGTTGCCAAAGTAGTAAGACACTTTATTGTAAAGTCGTACACAGTGCGACAGCATACATAGCGAAACAGGGATGCTTTAAAGTTTGTGTTTAAACCGATAGATGTTAGGCTGTTCAGTGATGCTTTATTTGGAGTGTTTTCCGACCGCATTTTACTTGGGTATTTTATTTCTTTGAAAGTTCATTAAACTCTGTTACAGATAATTTATTTTCAATCTAATTGTTTGTGTTTTTTCATCTCTAATTTCGAATATTATACAAATGATGCACCCAAGGCTTTACAAATTTGAAAAATTCTGGTAGCCAGGTATAAACTCTAGTCCCCAGTAAAAAAAATTTACCCCCCCCCCCCACCGTTATTCATTTTCAAAATACAAAAGTTTTCTATGAATTAAGTGGGAAAAAATAATAACATTATTAGTTACATAGCTTAGAATAGTACATAGTTAAAAAGGATAATAAAACTAAGTTTTCTAAGGGAATTTATCAAAAATATATATCTTTTGGGGGAAATATTGTAACTTCTGAATTAAACGGCGTGTGTGGGAAATACTGATTGCCGAATGCTTCAAATGTCCGAATAGTTGAGTGCTACAAAATCTTACTTACGTCTGATGAGAAGGCATCGATAAAATAGTGAAGCCGGAAAACGATTTTTTGCTTATTTAGCCTATCGAATTCAGTCAAATAATTATGATTTTATTATTTTAAAATTTGTATTTGATGAACTCTCTTAGTTTTGCCAAATTAAAAATAAAAGTTTAATATATATATATTTTTAATGTTTGTGTGTGAATATAATTTTAAGTTTATTTCTTAATATTTTGTAACTTTGCAGCATCTATAATGAGACATCTTACAAGAAATTTAATTAAACATTGTGACGTGCACAAACTCGAGAGCTATTAACACGTAGTATACATTGCTAAAAATAAAATAAAAACATTTTCCCGCGCTGGGATTACATAATCGAGATCAGCAGCCGGCTGAGGTTTATTTTGATTCAAAGATTTACGATAAGAATTTAAGAACAAATAAAAAAATACCTTACTCTTCTGAAATGCAATCAATGATTTTTTTAATTTCCATTTACTGCAGATAATAATTCAAACAGTGAAATTATAAAATATTCTTGAGTAACAACCCAGTACCAGACACTTTGTCTCCAAGACAGAGTGACGCCGTGTATGGTGCACACATGCGCTAGGCGCCAAGCATTTTAAGCGGGGAAAAATATTTAAAAAATAAATATTATTTTTATTAAAATGAATTATTCTTGAAATTTTAATTAAGTTTTATAGATTTACTTCAAATGAATTATTTATAATCACTTATATGTTATTATTTTTTTAAATGAATGTGATAGATTAATAAGTTTTAATTCTGAACACAAAAATCTGATTTGAAACTTACAGATTTGAAACTTACAAAAAAAGTTAAGCCTTTTTTATCATTGCATCCAATTTTTAGATGCCACATAGGTTGGATTGACAATATTTCTTATTGAACCCCCCCCCCCTCTCTCCGAATTTTAATCACGTGACATTCTAGCCGACTAAAGCGGTAAAGAATGGCATGGCCTTTTATGTGCATGAAATGGAAAAGACGAGAGAAATCACTGCTTGCTGAGACAATTGTGCTCATTTCTTAGTTCAATTTTTTTAAAGGAAAAAAAAAGAGTCAGATTAAATAACTTAGTCGGCAGGTAAAAAAAGTTGGTCCCCAGTGGCGACCTGGTGACCGCATTTGTCAAACCTTGGATGCACCTTTTCTCTACTTAATACCATGTATTCAATTCTAATAAAATCGGAAAAAAATAGACGTGGTACACAGTGAGAAATGGAACGTTGGTACACACTGAAATAGTGTCTGTCTGTGTAACATTACAATTATATTTATTACTTAATGAATAATAGGGTAAAAACATCAACAATCGCCCACTTAAGCCCTTTTTGTTCTATATAGCTTGAAGTGCAATTTTTTAAAGCAGTATAACATTTTAAACAGTGACGTATGTTAATGTATACTATTCTTACACTGCTTCAGCATTTATTAAAAAAAATGATTATAGATAAATTTAAAGATAGCAAATTCTCTAGTATAGTCGACCATTCAAATCTAGTTTTCGGCCATCACTGAATCAGTTGTCGACCATTTAAGTGATTTGTTATTGTAAATAATTTAAAGTCGAAATTTTTATAAACAGCACATTTTAACAGTGACATATGTTAATGTATCCTTTTCTTATAATGTCTTAGCAGTTATTAAAAAATTATATATAATAGTTTTTTCTTGTGGAAAATTAAACTTAAAAAAAGTTCTTCCGGCCTGTACCGGGAGGAAAAGGTAGCTTTCCTATATCTTCGTTTTAAAATTTTAGCTAATGTTACACGAAAACAGCAAGCTAAAATGAAAAGAAACATTTACAAAAGATTCGTTAATATTGAATTTTAATAAGAAATTCGCCAAATTATTGAGCAATAGCCAAATTGGCTTCATTTATGAAGACTTATTTTGGTCGCCAAATTTGGCATATTTCGCCAAATGTCGCCAATTTTGGCGAGAATTTGGCGCTAACGGATATGAATATATAGTTTTATGCGTATGATTGGGAAAATTATTACAACAATGGAAGAAAGTAATTTGCGAGTAATCGTGTTAATGTGCTGTTTTGTTTCAAAATGTCAGCCACCTTAGAATTTCAAACTGCTCTATCTCAGCCATTTTTTAAGATAGAGGTAAACCAAAAAATGCTCTGAAATCCTTGTATTAAGGCCTAACACGTAATTAAAAAATAAATTTGAATTTTTATTTTTTTTGTATATTTATTTTAGTTTTAAATTTTTAAATGGCCGCCATCTTGAAACAAAATGGCGGACCAAGCTGGCCAACGAACTCGGTCGAGACATTGGTGACCTTAATACACACAATTAGTTTCATCAAAATCGATTCATAAATACGGGCGTTATCGTATGACATAGGTCAGATATATATATATATAAATCAACATTTGAACGGAGGGTGGTTTTGGGGTCTGGGGGTCATGATCGGTGAAAATATCGAAATTTTCCGGAACTGCTTTCCTCCGAACGGCTGCAATAGGTAGCTTTATACTTTTTTGTATTGAAAGCTACCTAATACCAAATTATCTAGTAGTCGAACTTTCAAATTTTAGGCTCATCCATCGTAGACCGGGCAGCTGCCACAAAATTGATTACGACATCGAGTTCCGATATGAAATTATAATGTAAGACAAGATTATTAACAGTACATGAAAGAATGACTGATCTGCCTTGACATATCTTGGTATATGTCCAGGTAGCAGATATGAGCTGCAGTGCCCGATTAACCTCTGAATCTAGGGGAAGTACAGTATCATTTCGCCCCCCCCTTTCTTTGGCAAAAGTTTTCTTAATTCTTCATTCATGAAAACTTGCCAATTATGCTAATATTATTCCCGGAAGTAATGTAGCCGAGGTCACAGGTATTTCATTAAGCAACTTTTTTATGATCCCTGTATATACTTCAGATATATTTAATATATATAGTAGTATGCCCAATTTCCCGTGTGGGGTCTAACAGGCACATCAAGATGTTAAAGATTAATTAACATCCTGTTGATGACATTGATATATCCTTGTTAAATAATTTCGTAAAGTAGTGGGAAGATTTCCTCTTGGATTAAGAAAACTTTCTTTTCCAAAAAAAGTTAAAAATACAATATAAAAAAAAATTAAAATGGGCATTAGAGAGCCTTCTTCACAGTCATTTTGAGGTCTTCTTTTAAATTTTAGAGGGGAAGCATGCACTTCACGTGCCTTTTGGATAATCAGGCCCTGACAGATCAATTCGTCATTACTATACAAAAAGTTATACTATCTTACTATGAAATAATTGTGGTTGGTATGCAGTGAAGACGAATGCTAGGTGATTTTGTTTCATGTTTCTATTCATGTGTATTCGTAAATTTGATATGCAAGATATTTCCAGTGAACATATTTATATATGCAATGGGTAAAATTTCTTTTGTCAATTATATCTTGCTCTTAATTAATGTTTAAAAAAAATCTGTCTCACTGTGTACGAATCTTCCCTATTGTAAATCACAGTCAATCTTTAGTGTTATAAAGCATGGTGAAAATACAGGTTGATTACAAATGAATATCTAACTTTGAAGGGCTATATATCATGAACAATAAAAGGTAATGTTCCATTTCACACACCGACGTGAATGAGAAGTTATGAAGTTTCATAAATATAAAGGTTCGTTTTTTTGGCGAAAGATGGCACAACGAGCGGCGGGTTAAAAGTGAACCGTCATGTTCCATTGAGTGTTAGTTCTGTCAGTTGCTGCCGAGATACATAAAAGACACCGTGACTATTGAAAATCCCCCCCTTCTTTTTTTTTTTAACAAATATATATATATTTTTCCACATGCATGGAAGAACCAAGCAGCATGATAGCACGTCTCCTAGTTACCATCTAAACTAAGCCGAGCGAGGTAATTTTACTTTGATTATCGCGTATTTTAATTTAATTCGTACAATCCCACAGTGAGAAAAAAATGCACCAGAAAATTTACATGAAACAAACAAAAAAAAAAAAACCCCAAAAAACAACAATAGATTGATAAATTGTAAATAATAGTACAGGTAAAATAGATCAAAAATTGAATAAAATACAACTGATGGCCATTCAGGAAAATTTGGGAATAACTTCGTTTTGGCACCAGAAATGAAGATCTGCCCCCAAAATAAAGTTGTTTTACCCTGTTTTTTTGGGGAGAAATTTTAACTCAGGGAGGGGAAATCAATTTTTTAAGTAGGTCAAGTGGGGTATCGTTACTTATGGATTTTTTAATTCTGAATCGAACGACACCATCTGCAAGTCGATACGATGATTTGTTACGCGAGGTTTTTACGAATACAAAGTCGATGATTTACCTTAGTGCAGTTAGTATTGGTTTTTAAAGAAACAATTGATGGCCATTCACGAAAATTTGGGAAGAACTTCGTTTTGGCACTAGAAAAGAAGATCCGATGACTCCCCCAAAATAAAGCTGTTTTATGTTGTTTAGGGGGGGGGGGAGAGGGGCATTTTAACTCATGGGGATAGTTCAATTTTTTTAAATAGGCCAAGTGGGATATCGTTTGTTATGTATGTTTTAATTCTGAATCGAATGAAACCATCCGCAAGTCGATACGATGATTCATTACAAAGTTACACCAGATTTTGCAAATACAAAGTCGACGATTTTTTTAAACATCCCTGAATTAAAATGCCCCATTTTAAACCCCAAAACATGGTAAAGCAACTTTAATTTTTGGGTACTCATCGGATCTTCATTTCTAGTGCCAAAACAAAGTTGTTCCCAAATTTTCGTGAAAGCCTATCAGTTATTTCTGAAAAAACTTATATTAACTGCATAGAAATAAAATCGTCCATTTTAGCAATTATAAAGATTCACGATAAAGTGCATATTTTACAATTAATATAAAGTTGCCTAATGTTATATGTTGATCATATCGGACACCGTTTTAGATAGGTCTAAAAAACAAAATTCTGATCTAGAGTTAGCTTATCTGTTGTACTTTAATTAAGTACTACATTGAAGAATGATATATGAATGTTGAAACGGAATAATAAAAAAAAATAGTAAAAGATCAGAATAACTTATTTTGCCTGGGCCAGACTAAATTCATTAATTGCAAAAATTACACACAAAAGTTTTGTAGCTATTTTTGTGAATTCCGGCACAAAGTTCGTACAAAGTTTACGACATTTGTTACGTCTTATATTTTTAGGGCTGCCATTGAAGACTATTTTTTTTATTATTCTGTCTGCCTACCACTATTTCAAGAGAATAATCTTGTAGTAAATTTCTACACATCTTCAAGTTAGATTGTTTTTGTTTAAAAATAGTGGTAGGGAATATTAAAAAAAACGTTGCCAGTGGCAATCCTGTGTGTTTCTCTTCTCTTTGCCCAATTTATAGATCAATCTCTTTACTAACTGGTTTTGGACAACCCTACGGATGTGCAATAACCTGAATATAACCTCAAAAGCAAACTTTTTTTAATACTACTATTCTTGGCCTATATTATGAGTAACAATAATATATGGTTGTGATAATTTTCTAAGAGAAACGATTAGTCCAATTGAAATCTGTATAATATTTCAAAACTGAAAAAAAAATTACCAGAAACACAATTTTGGGAACTGAATGGTGCAATAGACCGAAACTGAGGAAGTAATTATGCCCAAATGTTTCAGGCTATTGAATCTATCCTAGAAATTATCGACGTATCCGATATTAAAAACCTGACCGATATTTGGCACCTTTCTCCTATGGATAATAAAATCAAAACAATTTTTTAACAATCATTTCCACAGTTATTCTCATCCAAATGCAAAAGCGTTCTTCTTGGATGATCACAATAAAAGTAATGTTAAGGGAAACAAACTTTATAAGAGATCATTAGAAAATGTTTTATCCCAACAATAATGACACACACACACACACACATATACTTTTATTACAAACAAAAATTGTGCTTGTTGTGAAAATAATCCTGATCACGTTAATGAGCTAAATGTTTTTAAAATTAAAAGTATCTATTTTAACTTCAATGGAGTGTCGAAACTTTATCTACAAATCACTGATAAATAATGACTATTCAAATTATGAAAGTGGATACTTTAGTAACTGCAAACAAATTTTATTGTCATGACGGTTCATTAGCAAGCTTTTCATTATGCTTAGAGGGTGCAAACACTCTCTTTCAACTGAATATGAACTTTTCAAAGTATGTTTCGCAAACTATCATCCAGATTTAAGCTCTCACAAAATTTTTATCAACGTGTCACTTTTCATTTATTGCACTGAAGAATTTGATAACAGTGCTTTTGCCATAAAATAGAAATTTTAATAAATACTTGAAATATATCATTATTGTTGATTTTACAGCAAATATCAAAATACGAATAGTTTGTGAGTTTTAATTTACCTTAATTTGCTATATTTACCATGATATGAAATCTGAAGTTAATCATCATCATATAAATAAGTATCTTAAAAAGATAAAATTTAATTATTAACAGATTTTATTTAAGCATCAGAGTGGCTAGAATTAATAAATACTTTTTAAATTTTATTTTAAAAGATATCGTGCTTCTACGAAAGTAATAATTTGCTAGGACGGTTCGGTCTTATAGCGATTTTTGATCCAAAAGATGCACTAGGTCTTGTATTCAAGGAATGTCTATGCTAATCTTTTAAGTACGTCCGTTTCAACTATAATTATATTGTAAAAAGTTTAGGTTTGTTTGCCTGCAACGCCAAACATTCCCATTTAAAGTATTTTTCCGTCTGTTGTTATGTTTATTATTCATTTTTTAAACAAAAGCACACTGAGAAAAAGGACACTTTCAAATCTGAGTAAATAGATGTTTTTATTTTGTTATGGAACTTTTTGTTTCAAATATGACGACCCAATGCTATCATTTCTGAAATACCAGAAATACTCAGAATATTGAAACATGGACGAAGCACATAGCGGAGCACAAAACGGAGCACATAGAGGTCAGTTCCTACTCATTTTTGAAACATGGACATACTCAAAAATGATTTGAATCAGTTCAAACTCATTTTTGAAACAATGAAATACTAAAAAATGAGCACATATAAGTCAGCTCATACTCATTTTTGAAACATGGACATACTCAATTATGAGCACTTGATGTTTTATTCTTGAGTGTGTGCATGTTTTCAGAAATGAGTATATATATGTTTCAAACTTGACTAATTTTGATTCGGAGCCATTTCGACTATGCGACATACTCAGATTTGAGTATTTTTTGCTCAGTTTTGAAAATGTCGTTTTTAGAGTGCATATATATATATATATATATATATATATATATAGTATTAATTATTACCCTCTGTATTTTTTATTTACATCTTATTTTCTACTTTTTGATGTTTTGAATATTTCATTGCTGTAGTTTTACAACCATTTTGCGTATTTTATCGAGCATGGTTTGGCGCGTAAGTAACTCCATTGTTGTTGTAATCGTATAAAGTTGTAACCATAAAGCATATTTGTGGATCTATCACCAAAGCATGACTAACGGGAAATTGCCTTAAAATTAACGTGTTCATTTATAATTAAGTTCTAAAAATACTAAAATGTTGTATTGTCATCGGAAACACACTTGCGTGCATACACACACACATATATATATATATATATAATTCTAACATATCAGAAAGTGAAAAATCGATTACAAAATTTCATCTTTACATACATGAACCAAGTTAAATTCAATTAAAGAGAGCAATAATCCAAAGTTTTTGATGTATAGTCACAATTTATTTTTATTCGAGTTCTAACTAGTCGCTGCTTATGGCATATAAAAAAGTACTTTCGGATATACTGTGTATATTTATGATTTAGTGATGGTCTGTGTTAACGTGGTAATACTTTTATTGGATATGTGTTTATGATTTAATAGAGATATTCTTCGATAGCTAATTGTTAATGCTTTGGTAATTTTTGTGATATGTAAATGTTTTAAATATATAATTTTAAATAAGATTTCGATAAAATGTTTTTGCTTTTTTAAAAAAAAAATTCGTTTGAAGCCCCTGTACTAAAAATTTTGTTTTTAGCAATGTATTTCAGTACACTAAAGTTCAGGAAGAAACTTTTTTCCGGCATAAAATACTTTAAGATAAATAAATAAATTAATAATAATAATAAAAAAATATATTTTTGAATTGTGCTACATTTCTTGGAAATTTTGAAAGTCAAGCTGCATTCTTTGATATTAAATATATTAAAACCTGAGCGGCTTATTTCTGGAGTGGGTTTCATTTTGTGAGGTACAAGCTCTACATCGAAACTGCACCAATGTTTGTTTTTAAATAATAATACCACTTTTGACTTGATTTCCTTGGATCAAACAAGCCTGGAAAAGTATATAGTTTATGCATTCTTCTTAAAATTTCATAAGAAAATATGTTAGAAGTATATTATCTATAAATTTAGAAAAGCAAAATTAAGATACCAGGATTATTCAAATAATAACAGAAAAATCGTATGAAAAATAAAAGTGAAACAATGAGACAATTGAAGCTCTTTGATAGATTTATTAGTTGCGGTTGAACTTTACATCCAGGATATATGTAAGCGACTTGCCCAGATATTAGGAAGCCTCTGAAATTTTATGTTTAACTGTAGTGTCAGTGGCGGATTAAGTGGAGATCAGAGGGGTAATCCCTCTCTGAACGAAGAATGTTTCTATACAGCAATATATTTTTAATCTAAATACATACTCCCAAACAATTTCATTGAAAAACGTAAAAAGTTCAGGCAGCAAGTTGCCGGAAAAGCCCTGTGATTGGAAGAGATTTTTCTGTTATTTTCTATCTTTTGATTAAAGAGATTTCAGGAAATTTTGAGCTTATGTTTTCGAATTTTTCGTGTTTTGAGGGAAAAAGGACATATGTAAAAATTCTATTTCTAATGCGGAAAAGTACAAAACAGACACAAATTCTGGAACACCCCTGTGATTTGACGAAAATGAAGCTTTAGATTGGAAGATTTCAAGCAATTTTTACATTCGATTGGGGAGTTTTCTGAATTTTGGGGAACATGGGCAAAACAAAGCAGAAATGTTCGTGTGTTAATGAAATATAATTAACGGAAAATTCGTTCACTGCACATTTTTTTAGAGTGTATTATGAGTATATATTACATACACACACACACACACACACACACACACACACACACACATATATATATATATATATATATATATATATATATATATATATATATATATATATATATATATATATATATATATATATATATATATATATGTATACATAAAGAAAAAAAATCTTTTTAATATTTCAAATATTTCTGACACTCATCAAATCATATCCTTTAAACGGAAATCTAAGAAAGTTGCAGGCATTTTTTAAGTGGTAAAAATCGAACAGAGTTTTTCATTTCCTTATATATGCGATACAACTTAAATTATAAGTAATTGTTCCCTGATGATGATTTTCCCGAGACTATAATCTACTACTATAATCTCTGACTACTATCCCTGAAAATCGGCTAAAAATGCTAACTTTGATAACATTTTCTGAAAAATGCTTTTTTTTTTTTTTAATAGAAAATTGGAAAGTCTGTCCCGTTTCTTGGCATCTGAATGGAACGTGCAAATTTTAAATATATACGAATATACGTACAAATTTTATGCATTTAATTTATGAAAATGACTTAATGAATGTGTCTGTCAGTTTGGAATTGTTGATAAAATTAAGATATAAAAATTGCTCATAAAGAGCAACCTCTTTAAAACGACTCACCTCTTTAAAAAAAGAGACTTTACCCCCTCCTCCACTTTAATGGAAGTCTGGATTCGCCACTGTGTAGTAGAAAACTACATAAAAAATAATTAAATTTAAAGTAATTAAAAGATAAAGATACCAATTCAGCAGAATAAGTAAAATAAAATAAGATTAAATTTAAAATACAAAAATAAAGCAAAATAAATAAATAAAATAAATATTTCTTTAGTTCCAAAGTTAAAAATTAAAGGTGGTAGGCAATAGCCACCGGAGACTTACTCTTAAAAATAAAAGTATACACTAAACGAAATCTATATACAAAACTTTTAGAGGTTACATTTTAAGATTTTCTTTTCTGTGAACGCAAGCTATAGCAGGAGACAAAATTCAGGAACATATTTGCAACACATTTGCAAGTTTATAAGATTAAAGTTATAAATCTTTGCGTTTTAATATAAAATAAAGCCAGTGGCTTGAGAGTAATATGTAGAGATGCATTGTAACGAATGCAATGATTATTCCATGCATGAATAATCATCATTACATCAATACGAATTTAAAATGCGTGCTTTTTCTTTCTTGTTTTACAGATACATCATTGTTTGCCTTGATTATCCTTCTTAACAGTTTTAAAGAGTATCCAAGGCTTAAATAATTTAAAAAAAAATGAGCCTGTTTTCTGAATGATAAGAAATACCAAAATGAAAATATAAACATTTATTCTTTTTACAAAAAACAAACAAAATAAAAAAACCCTTATTTTACCAAAACTTTTCTATTCCCCGTTTCTTATACATAGGGAAAAAGTGCCGGAAAGATCCCATTTAAATATATACAGCCGGACTCGTTTAATACGACCACAGCTAAAACGAGCAATTTGCAAGTTAAGAATGATTCATCATTTAAACTATATTTAAGTTTGTTACTCTTTTTACAAGCTACAAAAGCAGGTTCGCGATTAATACGAGCAAAACATCTATTTCTTTCAATGTGTTTTTCGACAAAAAGTAGAATAGAATGAGGAAAGAAATCCCTTTCTTATCGAACACTGTTCTCTCTCAACGATAATATTTCTACATTACAATTGTCTGACAAATTGTAGTAGTGTATCGTTTTTCAGTTTTACATGCCTGAATTTAAACCTTGAAAGAGATTCCCCACTCAAGAAACGGAGTCAGGAGGTCTTGAAAGAAATAAAGAAAGGAGATATAAGGAGAACACCGCCCCTTTGTAAGATTTACAACTGAACAATGGAAAGGAAGGAACATAGAAAAAGAACTTTATTTGTTTATTTCTTTGAATCCGGACTTTGGGCTATATTAACCAGCCTTTTCATGTCTCTTATTGCACTGTTAAATGAAAAGGATTAGTGAAATCAATAGCTCGAAAAGTGCAATGACTATTGCAATGTTAGCCGATTTTTTTTAGGAAAACTTTATGAATTTATGTTAATTTTAGCATTTAGATAATTAGAGAAATGTTTATTAGCTTAGTATTTATGTGTGTGTGTGTTAGAAGATTTTTATTATCGTTATGGTCATTACGAAAATTCGTTAATAACATGAACTTTTATAATTCCCTTGCTTTTCGTATTAACCGAGTTCAACTATACATATACAGTCAGTTCCACAAGAGCGTTCGGTTCATAACTTCATTAATAGCCGACGCAAATATGTTGTTTTTGTGTCTCGTATTCTTTGAACATTCGTCAAGAACGCTTTGAGGTTATATATTCAGTTCGACTTGTTTTGTTGTAATTAAAGCATATCATAATAATTTCATAATAGTTTTATAATTTCACATCTTTTTCCAGAGTTTTATCTTCATGATTCACCACCCGTTTTCAATTGTATTAGTGTCAGGCGATTGAGAGGGCCAATTCATCGTGGTGATGCTATTTTCGCGTTTCCACTCTGTACACGTACGACTTCGTGTGTTTCGGGTCGTTGTCTTCTTGAAGCACCCGTGCACTGTTATCTGAGCTAAACCATCTTTGGGAAGACTTCATTAAACACTTTTAATATATTTTATCATTTTTTGATAATTTAAATTGCTAAAACACCAAAACCCTTTGAGCAGAAGCATCCTCATATGTGTACCTTTACAGGGTGTTTCACTGTACGCTGAACAATGCGATTTCTTTGGTCGCCCCACACATGTATTTGGTGTCGTTAAACCGTTTAATCCACTTCCTGACGACCTACCCCCCCTGATTTTTTCCTGTTGCTGGCTGCAACTGCATAAGACATTTTTGGTCCTTTTGGATGCGTGCAAAGAAACACACTGCCTTCAAACGACTTGCATACGCAGCACTCATTTTGAATATGTTGCTTTAATTACATCAAAACGTTCTTGCCGAATGTTCAAAGAATACGATAAATCAAAAATAACATCTTTGTGTCATCTATATTAATGAATTTATGAATCGTACGCTCTTGTGGAACTGACTGTATACATATATTATCTTACAAAATCTGTAAAGCCATGTCGCTGTTAGTGACAGTGAACAATGCTAGCTAGTCTGAAAGAGAGCACAAGACGTATAAAACCAAGGCAACTTTTATTAAAATCTTTAAATGGGCAGGGATTTGAGAAAAGGCGCTACCAATTTGCCTTAGGCCAGAAAGAAACAGTTGCCACGAAACTTCACTCAGTAAAATAAAATTTCAAATATTAATTAGAGATAACTCAAAATGTCACTACTTACAACTTTGAAGATGCGGCAAGACAAGATAACTTCAGCAAAGTTGAATGTCCGCTATGCAATCTAGTCAAACTCCGACTTCAAGATGTCCGCCTACGATACTACTGAAAATGGTACTTCATGAGCACCAAACAACTTTATTTCGATTAGCACAAAATAACGTAATTTACGCTTACCAACAGCTACTCTTCTTTTTCAGCTGCGGATAGTTGCTTCCATTAGACAGATCTAATAGCACCTCACTGGGAGAAGATACTCGATCCAAAGTTTCACTTTCCCATCGAATACTAGTGTTTAAATACTACTATATCGATTGACCAGACGAAAAAATTTGCATAAATATCGATACGAAGTGAAAAACTCAGAAGTTCCGAGGTTTTCCCATTCATCGAAAGTTAAAGAAAGAAAGCCTTGATCACTTTTACGCACATTGACAATTATTGGACAAAAATTACGCTCGCAATCTAAACTTCGCCTACTCTTATAATCAGAGTAGCCGACACATCATAAACCATTTTATATACACTGCTCAAAACAATTAAAGGATATTGCAGTTTTAGGTGGATTTTGTATCTGGGAAACTTTTTAGCTGATTGATACATGGTCGACTGACATAGTAGGTTATATGAGAATAAATTACACATGTTTGGCAGAAAAAAATGCATTTTATTGCGCATTTGTGTACAAAAGGAAAAAAACACAATTTGTGCATATGAGAAAAAAAGAATAAGAAAAGGTGTTTTCTTCAAAGAAAATCATTTTCAGTAGGGGGTAGTGTTTCCACGGGCGGCCAGCAACGTTGAACACCTTTGAGGCATGGACTCAATGAGGCTATTAATGACGAGTTGGGGTATTCTGCCCCACTCTTCCAGAAGAGCTCTTTCCAGTTCTTGGAGAGTTTGTGGGGGTTGTTGGCGGCCAGAAACTCGTCTTCCTAGAGCGTCCCAAACGTGCTCGATTGGATTCATGTCTGGAGAACACGCTGGCCATTCCATTCGAACGATTCCTTCCTCGAAAAGGAAATCCTCCACCAGGTTTGCACGATGTGGCCTGCAGTTATCGTCCATTAAAATGAAGTTATCTCCGATTGCTGCAGCGTAAGGGACTACAATAGGTCTGAGGATCTCATCCCTATATCGGCGACCAGTCAGAGCTCCATCTCGAATGATGTAGAGGTCAGTGCGCCCGTCAATGGAGATGCCACCATACACCAACACTCCTCCACCGCCAAATCTGACACTTTCGTGCACGAACGCAGGATTATTCCTACTGCCACGGTCCCTCCAGATGAAAATACGCCTATTATCCGGATGCACAGAAAAACGGGACTCGTAAGAAAACAGAATATTGCTCCATTCATTTCTCCTCCAGTTGACATGCTCGGTTGCCCACTCCCTGCGGTCGCGACGATGCCTTGATGTTAATCTAACACATACCATTGGTCGGCGAGCATACAGACCTACAGCATGGAGCCGGTTTCGGACAGTCTGATTTGAAATCGTGGTGCCTGTAGCCGAGCGAAGGTGTTGTTGAAGAAGAGTAGCGTTCATGTTTCGGTGTCTCCGAGCTGTTAACGCTAAATACCGATCTTCATTGGGCGTTGTTGCCCGTCTACGACCTTGCCCTGGTCTTCGGCCTGCACATCCACTCTCCAAAAAACGGTTCCAGATCCTGGAAATGACACTTTGTGACACTCCAATGGCTTTCGCAACTTTGGCTTGAGTTTGGCCCCCTTCTAACCTACCAACAATTCTCCAAGCTTCTGAATCTGTCAAATGACTTCGCTGAGACATCGTACTCATCGAAACAAAGCAATCACTAATTCCGATCATCCTTTTCTTCATTCTCTTTTATCCAGTTGAAAGTCAACTTTCATTCGCTGCCGCTGAAGCGACGTTTTTGACGTCGAACTCAAAATTTGCATACTCCACAGTTTGAAAACCAGAAAAATTTGCATTTGTGATTCTCTTCTTCTATTTTCGGCAAAAAAAATTTCGTTTATATCTTTATTTTATATAAAACTTCAAATATCCTTTAACTGTTTTGAGCAGTGTAGAATGAATTCAAGTTAATTTCGGAAACGTTAATAAGCATCAGAGAAAAAATATCCTGACATTCTTTTCTGGGCCCTTCCGAATTTACCTCTTCTCTAATGGAATTGTAATTACACATATATTTGTTCAAGGGGTCCATTACGTTAGTTATTTAAATTAATTGGCCATTACAGGGTAATAGTTATTACTAATGGATTCCTCCGTAGAAATATACATTGTAAGCACAAGAACTCAATTTGATTAAATAGTTACAAAACTATTTTAATTAGGGTTTCAAAGTTTGCGATATTTGTATGTCAGAAAAAAGATAAATGTGTCTAAAAAAAAAAGAAAATGTTTTTGAAATCGATAAAAAAAAATCCTGTAAAAGTGGTATAAATAAATTTATTACATATAGGAAATAATTAAACTGTACAACTTTATTAATTGCGGAATTAGTTGTTGTATAATTATGTTGTAGTTTTAGAATATCAAAGGATAAACCCTTTTTTTTTTTTTTTTTTTTTTTTTGTAAACCCGGTTTCGTTTAATGAATTTAGTAAAAAATTCTTTAATGTGATAGATAGCTAGCTATGTAAAGTTAATTTGTTTGAAATTTAATTAGGTTGGACCTTTTGGAGGAAAATGAAATCGCCCGAATAAAAGCATCAGGAAATTTCTATTCTCAATATTTTTTATATCATAAGTGCTGACTATCGCACATCTACTAAATAGAAATTTTATAGGCATTGCTTAAATTTCCGTTACAAATATTAACACTAATTAATATTTATAAAAGTTGAGTTGGCGTTTCATTAACTATTTTGGTATTAAATCTTTATGTAATTATAAATAAGTTTGGATATTTTTTTTTATGAAATATCTAAAAGAAGCTAAAAACAAAGTTCTTACTTAGATTTCCACCGACCAGGGTTGGCCGATATTTACCGTTTGTTGGTTTTTACCGCTTTCGGAAAAAGATGTTTTTACCACGATTTTTATCCTCTAGTTCTAGTGGATAAACATATTTTTTCAGTTTTTTTTTTTTTACATCTAAAAAATTTATATCTAAGTTTTTTATGTTTTGAAATAAAAAATAAATTGTTTGTTTAACTTCTTAATCACATTATTAAATCTTTAAATTCTTAAAATTATTCATAAAACATGCACATGGAAATATGTGTATCTGTCTTAATGGTCCATTTCTCCCCTTTTTTTCCTGATATATTGTCACATATTTTTGTAATTTACTGAAATTCGTGAAATATAAATGTAAAAGTATGTATTTAGCAAAAATATTTTTGCATTAGTATTTTGTTCCAAGCTGGTAATGGTAATGACCAAAGAAAGATTAAAAAGAAATAATAAATACATTTTTATTATAATTAAAAAGTTTCATCATTAGTAATGAAAGTTTTTATTTATTAATATTAATTTACTATAATGAATTTAATGATGAATTTCTAAAAACATTTGTTTTAGACAGTACATTGAGCAATTAAAACAAGAACATTATTTTTCTCTAATCTAGTTTAATAATTACATAACAAAACTAAAAACATGAAAACAAATAGAAATTTTTGGAATGCTAAATTTGAAACAATCATCATAAAATTTATTTTTATTAATCATTAGTATAGTCTACCAATCCAAGTTTTTGTATCTTCCTAGAATTCTATAACAAAGTACAAGTTTTGCAGTTTTCTGCTACTTCTTAGTTTATTGTGGATAGATGAAAAGTCAGAAGAAATTCTTTGTATTGATGACAAGGCATGGGTTGAAGTTTTACCATCATATGAACAAATACAAGATTGATTTTATTATTCAAGGATTTTCACCAAACTTTGGATTTCATATCATTTGTTTTGAAAAAAAAAATTCCTTACAAATGGCTCTATTTCTGCTTCATATTCTAAAAGAACAAGAAAAGAATTTGGAACAAAATTCATCAGCTACACTTTTTCTATTTTCTTCTCTTTTTCACTTGATATTTTATCATTTTTGTTTACTGGATCTGTTACAAACGTCAAAAAGCGGAAGGGTTGTAGAGCCAAGTCGATTCGCTTAATAATGTCTTTATGTGGAGTTAATTCAGCACAGCTCGCTAATTTTAGCCATTCAAAAACAGGCATCTGCTATTGTTGCATTATCACTTTGTAGGTTGTTTAATTATTTGGCTACAGGCTGCATCACTTATTTGAACAAGTTATAACCATTAACTAGTTCTTAATCAGTTAAAAATCTCAAATTAATTTTGGAAGCTTTAATAAGTATCAGATAAAAAACTATCCTGACATTGTTTTTTGGGCCCTTCCAAATTTACGTATTCCTAACCCCCCCCCCCCCAAAATAGCGTCCCTGCATTAACAGTTGTTGTCTGTATAACAAACTGCTGAATTTTGAAATAGTTTAGGTCGTTTATACAGGGTGAATCTAAACTCTTGGGCAAAATTTTAAGGGGGGATAGTACACATCAAGACAAACAATATTAAATAGGAAACTAAGGGTCCCAAACGTCTTCCGAAGGAGATAGGCGCCATTAAAGTTTAGGGTCCAAAATTTCAAATGATTATCAAAAACGGAAAAATTGGTCGATTCGTTTGCGGTTTTCGCTAAAATTATTCTTTATGTCAGTATTTTATTAAAAATAAATTTTAAAGATAAAGTTCAAAAAATGCCGATAGAGGGCGCTTTAGACTTAGGAGTAACGACAACTATTTTTTACCGTTATTTTTAGTATCTCAGTAAATGCTTTCAAAAGCTTAGACTTAAACTTAAATTTTGAACTCAAGATCTGAATCGTTGGGAGTGATTAAGTAGCGTAAATTGAACTGCGTTCAGGAGTTGAAATTTGAAACACCTCCCCCCCGCCCACTCCTGAACGCAGTTCAGTTATCCCCGATCTTGGTGTCGTAGACCAGGCAGAAACAATATGAGTTGTAATTTTCCAACTGGACGAAAAATGTCCGGGCCAGGATTCGAACCTGGGATCTCTTGAAACTGCCATGCGCTACCAACTGAGCTATCCCGGTTGAATCTGGAGGGCATAATTCATCCAGTTTATGCCGGGATAGCTCAGTTGGTAGAGCATGGCAGCTTCAGCCAAGAGATTGCAGGTTCGAATCCTGGTCCTGACATTTTTCGTGCAGTTGGAAAATTACAACTCATATGATTTCTTTACCAATTTGAATAATTGTGTTAAAATTAATCCAGGCAGAAACTACTACCCCCTACACGTAAAATAAACCATAGAGTAATGACAAAATTAAATAGTAAATTTATTCATAACAGACGTGAGCAATTTCTCCACGTAAAATAAAAAGAAACAATTTGATGTATGCATGTTGTGCGCGATATGAATGAAGGTTGAGACGTAGAAAATGGTACACACATGATGTTCGTGAGGAATCACAAAACTGCTCGAAACAGTGCCCACCAGCAACGATGCAGTCCTCACGTCGCCGGCGGAGGGAGTTGGGAACATTAGTGAATACCCTGGGCATCTCCCGGATATCGCCTGCTACGACGGCAATTCTCGCAACCAGGTCCTCGTCGGAGTCGACGGTAAAAAAAAGTTGTTCATTACTCCAAAGTCTAAAGCGCCCTCTATCGGCATTTTTGAACTTTATCCTTAAAATTTATTTTTAAAATAAATTTTTTATTTAATTTTGTCATCCCGCTATCGTTTATTTTACGTGTAGGGGGTAGTAGTTTCTGCCTGGTCTACGACACCGAGATCGGGAATAACTCAACTGTGTTCAGGGGGGTTCAAATTTCAACTCCTGAACACAGTTCAGTTTGCGCTACTTAACCACTCCCAACGATTCAGATTTTGAGCTCAAATTTTAAGTTTAAGTCTAAGCTTTTGAAAGCATTTAATCAGATACAAAAAATAACGGTGAACTTTATCTTTAAAATTTATTTTTAAGAAAATACTGACATAAAGAATAGTTTTAGCGAAAACCGCAAACGAATCGACCAATTTTTCCGTTTTTTATAATTATTTGAAATTTTGGACCCTAAACTTTAATGGCGCCTATCTCTTTCGGAAGACGTTTGGGATCCTTAGTTTCCTATTTAATATTGTTTGTCTTGATGTGTACTATCAGCCCTTAAAGTTTTGCCCAAGAGTTTAGATTCACCCTGTATACTTTGAAAGAAGAATCATTACTTTCTGTATCTCTTTTAGAAGATGGACAGTCCGGAATTTCTTTAAAAGTTGAATTATCATTTACTTCATTTGTATCAAGACATGAATTAGCTTTATTCTTTTCCAAAAGTTATGTCATTTGGAGATACATCTGGTTTATTACATATTGAGAGTTGACTTTTCATGCTGTCTGTTTTTTCTCCCAAGATATAGGAACAGACATTTAGCCATTTATTTTCCCCCCTTCTGTTATAGACCAAAAATTAACCCTAAATAAGACCTTTAAGGTCTCCCTCCTTTGTGCATATTAAATATTATTCATTTAAAGTACACACTTTTAATTTAATAGATCTAGCTAGTTAAGATTCTTTTACAACTAACTGAACAAACTTTCTTACCCGACATCTCAATCTTATACGGAAAATTTGCTATTTTAAAAGTGTCTGATTGGTAAAATGCACCTATAATCAAGGTGTTGGTGTTGTTTTTTACGGCCGATTATCTACGCGAGGGATATAGGCTGAGAGGGAGGAATGCCCTCTAAGGGAACCTAACCCGCATTGACGCAAGGATACCCAAGGTTCGAAGAAAAGCAAGGAAAACGCAGAACGGTTAGGCGAAGGGCGTGATTGGATTCGAACCCAGCACCTCCCGTCTACCAGCTTTGAGAGCAAAACCTCTCAGCCGCTGGTGGGGACCTGTAATCAAGGAAATAATGCACCTACCCTGTGCACTATCAAAGCCAGTTTAAATTACTTTATCCAACTGAAAGGCAGATGAAATGAACTGTGAACTAACTATATTGTGATGAGGAAGAAGGAGCAAAAATATTTTTAAATCAAGCTATTATTAATTTATAAGATCAAATCGTGTTTGTTTTAATTTTGATGAGAAATGAAGAAAATTGTGGAAATGGAGGAAAAAGTTTAATAAGTTTATATCTACAACGTCAGGCAAAACTTATTGACTCGTATTTAGAAGCTAATAGTGTTTATGAGTTTTCCAAGATTTTGATAGTGAAAATGTTTCTTTTCGTGGTACAAAATCAGTTTTTACATATAGAATTCAGTTAAGATATATTCTACTTCAAACACTTTTTTCCAAAGGTTCTGGCTTACGTGTATATATTAATCAATGATACAAAATATGATAATACAAAAAATAAGACTTGCAAAATATAATTTCCTCCCCTTTTTTATTAATTAGTGCCTTGAACAATATTGGATTGATGTTATTTTTTAAAGTTTCCTAAGAATTGGTTAATTTCTTTAGTGTCGATTTTTTTAAGATTAAATAGTTATTTTTTTTGCAAAAAGTTTTTATTGTATATATATATATATATATATATATATATATATATATATATATATATATATATATATGAAATACTTTCTATTTCATAGTAATTTATGTCGATAAAACAACTGAAATATTAATTCTGGTAACGCGATGCTTGGGTACATTAACTTAATTTGCAGTCGAAGTCATCAAAGGTGGAAGGCGATATTTATGAATACACTAGAATTTTCCCATCAAAATAAAGGAAGCTGTATTTTCACCAACTAATTTATTGACACTTCACAAAGAATAGACTATTCCACTAATCATTCATTTTAGAATTCAGATCTAATTGTATTACATCGTAGAAAAAAGCATGAAAATGTTACATATCATTAGAGATACACCAATTTAAAGACAATTCTCCTCCAAGTGACGGGATTTACTTAGCAAGTCAAAAAGCACAAAAATTCTCAGCTACAAGGCGGCGTAACGCGTTTTAAAATCCAGCGAAGCGTAGGAATTTTTCGCCAATGCAGGGGTAATTTAACCAATGAGCTGGTTGCAAGGCTGTGGGACTCTTTATTACACTCGGCATAATTTTGAAGTGAATAGTTAGACGCTGGAGTTGCAATGAATCATGGGATATCGAATGGTAATTTTAATAAAAATAAAAATGATATTGAGAAACATTCTAAAGAAATAGAAATTTAATGTCTCAAACTATGACGGAATAAATTAGGGGTTTTTACAAAGAAGTGTCGTTTTTAACAGATTAAGATCTTTAGAGTAAGAATAAAAATAATATGTTGAATAAAAGTATGGAATTAAAATATGAATTATACTTAAGATATGATTAAAAGACAGGGAAAAAGGTAGATATTGTAAGAATTTGGAATAAATTAATTAAGGTAAAGTGGCGAAATTTTTTTATTATTGCATGTATATACATTTGTGGTTTTACTTGTAGGTAGGTTTTTATCTGTAAAAACAGACGAATGTTTCTTAATCTACGAAAATATAATATAACCACGAACGAAAATATACAATAACCCCTTTCGAATTATCCACGATTACGAAAAACGTTCTTCATCTTTAGAAACCAAAAAAAAAAAACCCATTACATTTTCGAATTTAAAAAATAATTCATAAAAACAAAGTTTCTTCTGCTGCCACTGATTTTCGGAAAACTTTTCGAGTAGTTTATATGGCATATTAATGAGTTTTCTGAACTCGGAATATAGGTTTTTTTCGGATGCTGCAATTCTCAGGTATACATTCTCATGTTCAACAAACATGATAAATTAACAGCATTAACATTACAATTAATATTATTTTGTTACTCTTGCAAGTATAAAATCAATTACGCAGCTGAAAATGTGTAACTGAAAATCGATAGCATGCTAAAAATTGATATCACGGTTTGAGAAAACTGATTAATACACTATAAAATTTATTTAGTGTTGTATTCGTATCTACGGTTGGGGGATGTGTAAGTGTGTATAGTAGAAGAAATAAACTCGTAACAAATTGCACAAACAAACATATATTAAATATGTACAGAAACAATTAGTTGCGTCTATCCTTGCGATAGGGACATAGGAGTGGCATTTTGCTTTGAAGACGTAATCAATTGCGTAAGACAATATGCGATGAATTCATTATTCAGGGAGTAGAATCACTGTGCGGTCCTTCTGGTGCGGGTGCGAGTGGACTTCTGCACTGTCCAGTTGCGAGTTTGAGTCTGATCTGAGAAGTTGGGGATGTCCCTCTCTTACGTTTCACTTTCACTTGGGGATCACAAATAAAGAGTTAATTAAGGGAAAAACCTTAGAAAGGCGTGGAGAGTTCAGTTATTGCAAATAATCAGGCAATCAGTTCGTTGCGTGGGAGGAATTGGATTGGATGTTTGTAATTAAATATGATTGATACTTCCTTTATTTAATAGTTCAGTTAATGAGATTATTTGTTCATATCGAAGATTATTTGTACGATAAACATTTGGAAATGTTTGAGAAAATGAGTGGCAGCAAAAGAAACTTTGTTTTTATAAATGCTTCTCTAAATCTCACAAATATATTGGTTTCTGAGGTTTCTAAATATAAAGAAAGCGTTTCGAAATCATGAGTAACTCGGAAGAGGTTCTTGTATATTTGCGATCTTGGTTATGTTATATTTTCGTAGATTAAGAAGCATTCTTCATTTTTTTACAACGTAGTTTTTCCCATGTCTTCGGGAAAACCACGTTTTACTGGGAAAAACCCAAATCTGCCATCATCATATTTGTAACCAACGCAATGTAGTTATGGCGCTTTTGAATAGGTAAGATTAGATTGCAAATTTAAAATGTGTTCTTTTAATATGTTCCGCGTATGCACAAATTTTGACATTGTTTATCGTTATAATACTACTTTTTATGTAGTATCGGGGCATCTATATATTTAAAACGAAAAGCGCATTCTGTCAAATCCACAGGAAAATCGTCTCTTTGCGCATGCGTCAACGTTTTTTTTTGAAGGCTTCTACCCTCAGAAATGGGAAACCTGTTTGATTAAACCAACCCTCACCTGTTTAGCCTAGAGGGATTGAAAAGGGTTGATTGAAAACAGATGAAGCCGTACCATTGCATTGAAAACATAGACCTTGTAATATGTTTTTGCTCTGAGGTTGAAAGCTAAAGCTTTTTTTAAAGAACTCATGATTTCACTACTAAATATGCATATTTTTTCGCAAAAGTGTAAAGAGTGTTTGAATGCAGTTATATTTATAACCGATTGAAGTGTCAGAGAGTTCAGAAGATGAGAACTATTTTTTTTTTTGCTATGTTAAAGGAGCCGACGCGCAAACAAACAAACAAACAAAAAAGTGAGAAGAAAACATTTCTTTTACAACTAGATAACAATATTTTTTTCACGAAATTTTTACACGGGATGTAAAACCGTTTTATTTATCACCAATAAAGATTTCAAAGAGTTCGAACAAAAATAACTTTTTATTTTAAAACTATGAAACGACCCTAGGTAAACAAAAAACCAAGAAAATTTGTGCTTTTATCACTAAATATCAATATTTGTTCGCGAATTTTTCATTTTAAAATATAATTTCATACAAAATCGGGTTAAAGATGTAAAATAATAAAAACTTGATGTTTATTTTTAAATTTATTATCACGGGCCCGAGCAACGCCGGGCGGGGGTCAGCTAGTTAAATGATAAAATCACTAAATCTATTTTTTTTAATGAAAATAAATATGATAACGAAAATAAAATACATTTATTACTTTAGTAATAAAAAAGCCTTATTATTTTTTTTTTCAAAAACTTATCTTTCACTCGTTTCTAATGAATAGGGAAAAATGGTGGAAATATACTGTTTATTTATTATTTTATTATTTATTAAGTTAAATTTACACAGAATGAATTCGAATTTATTTAAGAATCGCTAATAAGCATCAGAGAAAAACGATTCTGACATCCTTTTCCGGATCTGCCTTATCTCTAATGGAATTGTAATTAAGCGGATATATTTGTTAAAGGGGTTCATTAGAAGGTTATTTAGGTTTATTAGGCATTTATTAGGCATTATTATTTAGGCATTTATTAGGTTATTTAAATTAATTTACAATTACAGGGTAATAGTTATTACAAATGGATTCACTCGATCCGGAGATTTATATATACGCGGCGAGTACGAGAACACAATTGGATTAATTATAAATCTACTTTCAAAAATAATTAGGGTTTCAAATATGTTTGTGAAATTTGCATGTCATAAAAATAATTAAAGAAATAAGTGTATCGGGAAAAAGTTTTTGAAATAGATAAAAACAAATTATTGTGTAAAAATAACTTAAATGAATTTATACTAATCATAAAATTATCAAATTGTACAAATTTATTAATTACGAAAAATATTGCATTCTAATCATATTGCAATTTTTGAAACTTTTGAGAATACATGCTAAATGCAGACATTATGCTGTCCGAGCTCCCGTGTAAAGGGTTTAAAAGATGTTTTTTTCCCTTTTAGTAAATGAGATTTTGCTTAGTGTATTTAAGAAAAAAAAATTTTCACGAGAAGTTTTGTAGATAAAACGGAAATATTTTACTACGAATGTATCTAAAGACGCAAATTTTGGGCTTATAACTATGTCGGTACTTATATGAGAGCGTCAAACTGCTTATGCAGATCTAATGTTCTCATTTCGTACGCAAAGTTCTCGCTGGCAAACATTACGTCAATTTTTGATGGAAATACATTTATTAATAACTTGCTGCGCATTAAAAGACACATGGATAAAAAATATGAAAAGTACATATCATAAATTTGCGCCAATGAAAATGACGTTCTGTTAAGCCTGAAATGTATTATATTATTGATAAAACTAAAAAAAAAATAATTATAAGATTGCATTACAATGACATAGTTCCATTTGATTTTTCATTTCGTAATTAAAAATATTAGACATAAATTATAGTTGTTACTTTATCTTGCTTATGAAATGCTCTATGTTGCTTGAAATGCTTTATCGGTTACTTTATCTTGTTTATGCTTGATTACAGGTCTGAATTACTTAATAAATATTATATAAACTATACATTATAAGAATCAAGTTTTATCTTTCAATACTATGAAAAGTTAAAATTAATAGAAATATTATTATAGTAAATATAGTGTAAAGTAATGATTGTTTGAAGAGTTAGATTAACCCTTTCCGGCACAGACAAAGTCTGTTTGTAAAATGAGAAATTACTGACTGACACCGGAATTTACAAACGACTATTTTAGAAAATATGAACTCCTTATTTTAAGCTTTCATTGTAAAAACAAAATTTTATTAAATATTCTTGGTGTCGAATGCACGTTTGGAATTAAAATTAGGTGTTCCCGGAGTGGGACCACTGTTAAGCAGTGAAAGACTGATTTGTTTTATTTTTATAACAAATATTTCTGTAATTCTATTATAAGTTCATCTAACAGTTCTTTATTACTTTTTTTTATTACGCCAAATTTCGATGAGTGCCACCCGTTATTATTTTATTTTATTTTATTTATTTATTTATTTTAATGCGAAGTATAGCTTTATAAAGCTGATTTGTTTGATTTTTACTTGGCTTAACCTTTATGGAAAAAATTATTTCGAACGAATGAAAACATTTGAAAAGTTTTGTTCTGAAAGTATTGTTTTCATCTGAATTATAAATGCAATACTTGAAATCTATATTAAAAAGAACTAAAAATCACATATTATGAAACACTTTTTTAACAGTAACAGAATATTATTAAGAAATTTAATTTTTTTCATAGAATGAAATGATATATCTAAAAAAAACAAGTTAAAAAAACTCATAACTCGGTAAAAAACTATTTTATCAATTGCTGTCCATATGCGGTAACGTGTGCACATTTTTTTTGTGAAGCTCTGTATATGATCAATATAATTTATACACAGCATGCAATACACTAAAAATTAGATGTATAAAAATTCATACCACAGAGAAAAACGCACTTCCAGCAATTATCGATCATAGTCAGTCCTGTAATCGAATTCTTTTGTTTCACTCTGTAAATGAACGGCAAATGCTGCATACTCCATAAACTATAGAAAACATATTGCAGTGTACCTCAAAGATCCTTTTTTAATTTCAGTATGTTTGAAGTATCATAACAACATTAAAATGCACCAATTCTCCCCCATAGATAATAATGTAATGAAATTGTTTTGGCATTCCTGTAAATGACCTATAAATGTTACTTATTCTATACTCTTGAGAAAGCATGACGTAGCCCACTTCAGTGATGTTTGAAGTGTTGTAACATCAATAAAATGCACCGTAAACGATTTTTTTCCATCAATCATAATATTATTGAATTCTTTTGTGTGTCCCTGTACACGAACTATAAATGCTATACACTTCATTTACAACACCGAACATTATTTACTAATCTTCAATAACATATAAAAATTACATGGCAATACAAGTATATTTACGATAGTAAGAGTACGGCCAGACGACCAGACAAACAAACAGAAAAACCCAATTAATAAGTACTTTTAAACTGTGATGGAAAGTGTTAAAAATATGGATAGTAATTTATTTTAATAAAAGTAATAGTTAGTTCGGTTTTAAATCTTTGTATAATTATATAAAAAATTCAGATCAAATTCTTCAAAAATTTGCTAAAATAATTATAAGTTAAATCCAATGCAATTTGAATTTCAATTTGCATGTCTCTATTGAGCATCCGGTAATGAGATAATTTCCAAAGATAAAATTTGTAGATCGTTATTAACATTAATATTTTTATAAAGTTTCTGGGCATTAAATGATTAAAAAAAATAATTTGTTTTCTAAATGGATAATGACAAAAATAAGATAACGATAACAAAAAATTTTATTCTTTTAATGAAAGTCTCATTTTCTCATTTATATATTTTTTCGTTTTATATGAATAGGAAAAATATCATTTAAATCTTTATTTTTGTATCAGAAGATAAATTTACACAAAATGTATTCGAGTTAATTGAAGAAAAAGTAATAAGCATCAGAAAAAAAAAAGATCTTGACGTAATTTTTTCTGGCTCTTTCGAATCTACATTTTCTCTAATGGAATTGCAATTACACGTGTAGTTATTCAAGGTATTCATTAGACAAGTCATTTAAATTAATTGACTTTTACAAGGTTAGTTATTATTAAAAGATTTCCTCGATCCGGAAACGTATACATGGTGAACGCACGAGAGTGCAATTGAATTAGATAGTTATAAATTATAGTTATAATTACTCACGTGTAAGTAGACCCCTGAATTTGAGAGGAAAAACAGGTTCATACCAGTATTTCCTAAATAAAAT
Organism: Maratus michaelseni; assembly: GCA_963931845.1. Taxonomy (NCBI): domain Eukaryota; kingdom Metazoa; phylum Arthropoda; class Arachnida; order Araneae; family Salticidae; genus Maratus; species Maratus michaelseni. The sequence goes on from OZ007589.1 coordinate 333,927,653, forward strand.
TTTTTGTCATATCTAATAAAAAAAATTAGAATAGTGAACAGTGAACACTAAATGGTATTTGAGGGGCTTTCTAGTTTCCGAACATCTCCACCCTCTGAATATGAGTAGGTGTATATCACATTTACGGGGTCATAAAAAAATTTAGTCTAGCAGTAGTTTTATATATGCACTACGTAATAAAATAATGGATAGAGAATTACAGGCGATAAAAAGTTGACAGTATTAATGTCCGCTATCACACGCATACCGTCAGTGGTAGAATTCATTACAATTATCTTCAATTAAATAAAACGAAAATGACTATTATTAAATACTAGTATTCAACCTGTTTTTTCTCTCTAATTTGAAGGCCCACTTATGCACGAGTATATACGGTATTTCAGAAGTATTTACGATTTAAAAAATGTTTGATAAATATGCATGTCATAAAAAAAAGAAACAGATACCAGTGTATATGGTAATAAAAACAACAGCTACAACCACAGAAACAGCAACAACAACTGCAACATCAGCAACAGCCTCATCATCATCATCATCATCATCATCTTCAACAAAAATGTCGTATAAACAGTGACATAAACAAATTTATTTTAGGAACGAAATAATTAAATTGTACAACTTTATTAGCTGCGGAATTTCTTGTTTTTCAATTAGCAAACTAATAAGGTGAGTTTTAAAATATTAAACAGCTAATTTCAATTAATGTATTTCAGCGAAATATTCTTTAATGTGATCGATTGCTAATACAAAATTGATTATATTGAACATTAATTAGTCAAAACTTTTTGAGAAAAATTAAATCGACTTAATAAAATATGAGTTGTAATTTTCTAACTGGACGAAAAATGTCCGGGCCAGGATTCGAATCTGGGAAATCTTGGCTAAAGCTACCATGCTCTACCAACTGAGCCATCCCGGTCGAATCTGAAGGAATTAGGTTCGAATCCTGGCCCGGACATTTTTCGTCCAGTTGAAAAATTACAACTCATATGATTTCTTTACCAATTTGAATAATTGCGCTTAAATTAATCTAGGTTAATAAAATATCTCAAAATTTCTATTCAAGTTAATATTTTCATGTTCAATATAGTAACTTATTTCACATAAACTATAAATGCATTATTTAAAATTTAAATTTAAAATATTAATACTAATTAATATTTCTAAAGAAATATTTTCACTGTTTTACTTACTGGTTTAATTTTGAAGTTTCATGTAATTATAAATTAAGTTTAAATATTTTTTCATGGAGTAGCTGAAAGAAATAGGAATTAAATCTTTACTGGACATGTCTCGATATATTCGTATTCATACTTATTTGATATACAAAATTGAATATACCAGATGGAGTACTAGAATTTGCGGGTTTAACTTGACATATGAGGGAGTTAGAATGACAGTGGAGTAAGTCAAAAAATTTGAAAATCGAGATAATCAAATTTTCTCTGAACATATATTAATTTCTGTTCAATGTGCCAGTCAAATAAGTCATAGTTCACTTATGGAGTCGCTAGAGGGCAAAACAAGCTGGACCACTCAATGCAACGGCTTTACAACAAGTTTTATAAAACCCTTCATTTTTTGAATAATTAAATTTTGACTTACTCCACTGTCATTCTAACTCCTTTATATATTATTCATTGTAAGCAAGTAAGACATTACATTTAAAATGGAATGAAATCTAAATAAATAAAAGTTTTTAAAATGGCAACGGTAATACGTACCATAGAGAGTACTAGAATTTGCGGGTTTAACTTGACATATGAGGGAGTTAGAATGACAGTGGAGTAAGTCAAAAATTTTGAAAATCGAGATAATCAAATTTTCTCTGAACGTATATTAATTTCTGTTCAATGTGCCAGTCAAATAAGTCATAGTTCACTTATGGGGACGCTAGAGGGCAAAACAAGTTGGACCACTTAATGCAACGGCTTTACAACAAGTTTTATAAAACCCTTCATTTTTTAAATAATTAAATTTTGACTTACTCCATTGTCATTCTAACCCCTTTATATATTATTCATTGTAAGCAAGTAAGACATTACATTTAAAATGAAATGAAATCTAAATAAATAAAAGTTTTTTAAATGGCAACGGTAATACGTACCATAGAGACCATTAAGGCATCCAAAATTCCATGTTCGCTTAAGGCTGCTCGTCAGTAAACTTCCCGATTCCCCTCGCTAATATTAATCCTATGGGCGTAGGATGCATTCGTATTTTTAAAATATCTCCCCGGAAAATCAATATTTTTTACTTCTGTTTTCTTTGTATTATTTTTAAAGAATGTCTCTTTTTTTCTTAGTTGTCAATTTTTTTCTAAAATATATACTTAATTTTATATGAAATGTTAAAATCGTATTCAGTTTCGCTAAGATTTTAACGCATAAAAATAAATATAAATTAAGCACATAGTTTAGAAATATTTTGATAACTAAGAAAAAAAGAGACATTTTTTAAGAACAGTTTACAGGAAACAAAAGTTAAAAATATTAATTTTCCGAGGAGATATCTTAAAAATACGAATGCATCCTACGCCCATTGGATTAACATTAGCGAGGGGAATCGGGAAGTTTACTGACGAGCAGCCTTAAGACTGCTCGGTGGTCTTGTAATACTAAATACTTATTTCTAGAGATCGACCGAAACAGGTTTTTAAAACTGAAACCGAAACCGAATTTCGGTGATCTTCCCACTTTCGGTCGAAACCGAAACCGAAACCGAAACCGAAAGTGTCAAAAAAATTTAAAAACTGATTAATACATACATAACTGCATATAATTATTAATTAATTAATTAATTAATAACAAATAATTAATAATTACTTAATAATAACCAATAAAAACAAAGCATATATTTTTCTAAACTTTCAATCCTCTTTCGTTAATTCCTTTTTTCTTTTTTATTCTAATTTATCAAAACAATGTGTGCATTTTCTTTATTTCATCCTTGCACAAATTATGAATAATGATAATAATAATTTTTTTCCCCCATATTTTATGAAGCTAATTAATAGTTTTTTTTTCCAAGCAACATATGCACAGTTAAAAAAAATTTAGCTGTGATGTTATCGTTCCTTTTTTTTTTCAAATACAAAACAGTGATATTTCTGTCTGAGGTGGTTACGAATATTAAAAAAATCCCTGACGGCTCGGCCTACAGGCACAGGTAGATTTCGAAGACGCAGACCGTGGGGCGCCTGTTTGTCGGGATTTGCGGAAGAAATGACCTTTTTACGATGATGTGGCAGTTGGAACCGCCTACTTCGAAACCTAACTTGTTTGCAGGCGGAATCGACAGGGATTTTTTTGTTTTTAATTTTTTTTTTGCTATAACGGTTGGTCCTATAAAAAACTTGTAAATATAAAAGTTTTAAATAATATTAAGAGGATTAATAATAAATTTAAGCGGATTTGAATTCTTGAGAATTGGCGAAGTTATGAATTTTTTTCTTCTAAACCCCCCTCCCCCCCTTAAGGCAATTTTTAATTATATCAAAAATCTGTCATACATAAATTTTTGGCCCTTCTCCTAGAAGTAATAATAACTTTAAACGGATTCGATACGTATCATAATTAAGAAATTATGGGGTTTTTTCTGTTTTCACAAAAAGCCCCCCCCCCCCCCTTGGTTCGATTTTGTCCATTAACGAACTTGACCGAGATTTTATGCCCCTTGATTTTATGTATCAGTTTCGAAAAGATGCGGGAGTTGGAACCGCCTACTTCGAAAAATAACTTGTTTGCAGGCGGAGCCGGCAGGAATTTTTTTTTTTTAATTTTTTTTTTGCTATAACGGTTGGTCCTATAAAAAACTTGTCAATATAAAAGTTTTAGATAATATTAAGAGGATTAATAATAAATTTACGCGAATTTGATATCTTGTGAATTGACGAAGCTATGATTTTTTTTCTCTTAAAACCCCCCTTTTTTCCCCCCCTTGGGGCCATTTTTAATTATATCAAAAATCTGTCATACATACATTTTCGACCCTTCTCCTAGAAGTAATAATAACTTTAAACGCATTCGATACGTATCATAATTAAGAAATTATGGGGGTTTTTCTGTTTTCACAAAAAGCCCCCCCACCCTTCCCCCCTTGGTTCGATTTTGCCCATTAACGAACTTGACCGAGATTTTATGCCCCTTGATTTTATGTATCAGTTTGTAAAAGATTAATGCAGAATTTTTCCAGTTATCGTGGTCAGAAAAAAGTGACATAGATAGATAGATAGATAGATAGATAGATAGATAGATAGATAGATAGATAGATATATAAAGTTTTGAACTGGGGGTGGTTTTGGGTTCTGGGAGTCATAATCGGCGTAGATCTGCAAAAATTTTTCAAAATTTCCAACTTAGGTGAGAATGTAATAGGTAGTATTTCTTACGAAATCTACCTAAAATAGTTTGCTGACCTAATTTGACAGTAAACCTTATTTACTTCCATAATTTATGTCACCATGTATTTTTGCATTCCCATGCTTTTGAAAGAAAATAAACAATAAAAAAAAGTTTGCGTAATTTTCGCATGAAGCATATGAGGTAAATTGAATTAATGAAATGTAATTTCATGCAAATCTAAGTTAGTGGTTTTTAGACATTTCTAGTTTTCAACTTGGACAAGAATGAAGCTTAAGTTTGTTTCTGTGGTTCGAAAGGAGCAAATTCGTTTTTAAAATTATTATTTTGGGTTCTTTTCCTATTCACCTGGCCTTAGAGCAAGTGAACATGTAAGGATATATTTTCAGTCTTGTGTATTAATTGGATTCTATAATTCGAAAGGCGCGAACTCGCTTTTATTTTTTTTCTCTTCATCTGTCTACAGAGGAATTAGAAAATTTATGATACACGATGACTCGTGTTTATTGTGTTTCTGCCATTTTAAAGGAAAGACTTTGCTATTCTTTTTCATTTTTCTACACCTGTCATTGGGGAAAGTGTGAATGTTATAATACATCATCATTCGTGTTAATTTATTGGGTTTCTCTGATTCGAAAGGAGCGAATTTGTTATTCTTTTTCCATTTTTATTTTCTCTTCACCTGCTCTTAGAGCAAGTGAAAGTGTTGTGATATCACCAGTCGTGTCTGTCTATTGGGTTTCTGTAATTCGAATAGAGCGAATTCGCTATTATTTTTTATAATTTTTCTCTTCATCTGCCCTTATAGTAAGTGCAAATTTTATGATACATGATGAGTTGATTATTGTGGTCGGTGATTCGAAAAAAAAAAATTCTTCTTTTTTTTCTCTCCTTACTTGTCCCTGTAGCAAGTGCGAATGTTATGATACATCATTTGTGGTGTCTATCTTTTGGATTTCAGTGATTTGAAAGTGAGAATTCGTTATTCTGCGTCATGAATGTAGAACTAGAGAAAGACTTCTAGCGAAATAGTGTTCATATCGTGTCGCGACTTAATGGCAGCTAAAAGCAACTAAATGGCAGCTGTACAGCTATGCTCACGGTTCTGCGCAGCCGGCAAGAATACCTGCAAAGACAGCGCCATCTACATCATCAAACCGAAACTGTATATCATATACACACCAGAGGACAGACGATTTGAAGAAGGAGACGAACTAATGGCGTATGGAGAAGCTGTCCTACATATGTGCCACTTCTTTGAGACATTTTTCGAGGAACGATTTTCTTCTTGGAAATTGTTAGAAGTGTTGTGAATCAGATATTATTTCGGACTTATATAATTTAGGTAACAGTCACTAAAATATTTGATTGTTCGAAAATAAACTAAAGTGATTGACTTAGTGTTTTAGCAGTCCTTCTGCTCAGTTAAAAATGCAATACAAAGTTTAAGGTAAATCATCTTACCTTTTTTCATTCAGCTGCTGGCAGGTTACGATGATAATCCAATCGCTATACTATGATTCTGATTTATGCTGCATCACACGTATCCGATCATTTATCGTTGCAGCACATATTTCACCTATTTTTTTTTAATCTTGCTAAAGTGTAGAAAAATATTATATTAGTATATGAGTGATGAAATAAGATGCGATCCATTCCTTTAGGATTTAAGTGGTTTAATGTTAAAGTGAATATAATTAATTTTTCATAATTTTATAAGATAGATTCATTCTCGCTTTAGGAGCGAGTGAGAGGTACATCTTTTCAGATGGAGAAAAAGGTTACACTAAAAGTAAAAACAGTATATATAGTCATTATAGAGTTCTTATGTTGCGGGCTCAGAAATCCAGGCTCGTGGCTAAAGTTCAAAAGGTGAAAAGTTCACGCGCGTGCCGTTGTCGTCACTAAGTAGCCATTTGGTCCTTGATTCCCTTCCGTGTACAGGCTGGTATCTTCGATTTAGTTCTTATTCTGAATCTGGGATTATAAACTAGAGTATAGGTTTACAATAAGAAGTCCTGATCTAGTTCTATATTCATGTTCTGCGTATTCGTATACCTGCTCCCAGAGCAAGGAAGAGTGCATATCCGTTGGAGATCAATACATTTCACCCAATCTTTATGGCATTTGTTTATCTTGTTCATGATCTAAAAATTAAATTTGTAACACTTAAGAGGTGAAAAATGAGCTAAAATATATTTAATGTTCAAATTTTAAATTATGTTTTTAGATTTAAACACTTAATTAAACGTTTAATTAGAAAAACTGTGCAAAAAAGTTTTTTTTTAAAGTAATTTAATATACGGAATAACTTTCTTAACGCCAACACTTGATGAGATCCTCGTGTAAAGGAACATTAGTTTTAGGTTTTATGTTGAAAATTCTATTTTAAAATTTATAAACATTTGTCTTTAAAGGCTTTAAACAAGTACGAAATTATTAAAAATGTACTATAAAAGATTAGAACAAGAACACATTTAATAATTAGTTTCTAATTAGTTTGATAATTTTGCACGTTAATTAAATATTGTTACTAGTCAGAATCCAATTAAATGGTAAACTTTTAAATAATTTTAAAACACGAAGGAATTTTCTTGTTAATTATTTAAAATATAAACAAATTTTAAATTAGCTTACAAATATTAAATGTTTAAGCAATCATACCACAAAAATAAATACATTTAGCATGTGAAGAAATAGGACTAATACTTTATTTAACTCCGCAATTTTATGCAATATAAAACCTTAAAATAATTAGTAAAATCACGTTCCTTTTGTAATTGCAAGTATTACATGATATATTTACAAACGATACAATTAAAGTTAATAACTACACAAATTTTAAATTATTTACTGCTTAAGTTAATTCATTTAAATGGAGGGGACATTGTTAATTTGGTTAATGCTTGTATTATATATTTAAGAGTTTAAATACAGAGGGTTTTTAAATTGAATTATGTTTATAGTCTAATGAGAAACATTAATAGGATAGGTATATATATTGATTAAAAATAATAATAAGACAAAAGAAAAAATACATTGTTATGAAAAATAATTTTTTAATTATTTCTCACATAACTTCTTCAAAAATTTAAAATAATTATTAATATTTTTAAATTTATCAAGCATATTCATTAAAAAGTTTATTCACAGAAATGACCCACCTCTTTAAACTAGAAATGAATAATTGCACTTAAATCATTAATATTTATTTCGGATTCATTATACATAGATCATTATTTATAATTAAAAAAAAATAGAGTAAATAGTAATATTTTTCTAATTAGGCTTACCAGTTAAGATTCACCTTTATTTTGTTTCAATTAGCTATATGAATTCTGAAACGAAATAATACAATTAATTAATTAATTTATAATAATTTTACATTAACGCTTTTATAATATAGTATGGGTTCATTTCACTTACGTACACTTTATAAAAATGCAGAAATGCTTCCTAATTAAGAAGAGATGTTTAAGAAAATTTGATAATTCATGACCTTATTAAATCATACGTAAGCTCGCATTTACACATTTTAGAAACATTTTCTTGATTTCTAGAAACCTTTAGGAGAAGGACAAATGAGAAAATTAAGAAACTATTTGGTTTCCGAAACTAACTGAAACGTATTGTATGATGTTTATGGATCTTTTATTTTAGAAACATTTACGGAAACCTATTTTTTTTTCCGAGGTTTATTATCGGACCCTCTTCAATTCGTTTCTGAAGATAAGGAACATTTTTCCAGAATCACAGATAATTACGATGTTACGATTACACTGATTTTTTATAAACGTTTTTGCTATATTAGAAAAAAAAAATGACGGAGAAACCTTTTAATCATTACTAATCACGTGTTGTGAACGAGAAGGAAAAACGCATCGAACATTATTCAGTGACTAACAAGCATCTTTGTAAACATCGCAGCGAAAAAACACTAACTTTTAAAACCAGACTCCAAGTAACTCTTGCATCTCGATTAAAAACTGCAGACTGTTCAGACCCAAAAAGTTTTTTGTTTCCGTCTGTCGGTTTGTCTGTTCCGCGATAACTGCCGCAAAAATCATCCGATTCGGCTGATTTTTGGTGGGTATGTTGGTGAGTTACCCAGTATTAGCTGTATAGTTTTTAGTTATATTTGGTTCATTCTAATCAAATTTTAATTGCTTAATAGCCAACATAGTGAAAAAGTACCCAAGCCGGGACTCGAACCTCGGTCATCAGTATAGCGCATTGACGTTCTATCAACTGAACCACTTGGGAATGATACGCCTGGCATTTTCTCACTATAACATGTTGGCAAGGCTACAAACTCAGCACAAGATGGAATATTTTCCGTGAGCCACCAACCCTGGGGCAAACACGAAATCAAAGAAAATTCAGCATCGATAATTGAATAAATTCATCTTTAATACTTTGGAAATTTTTCCATAGAAAATTTCCAAATTATTTCCAAAGTATTAAATATGAATTTGGTTGATTCGTTCGGAAAATATAGAACATTTCCCTTTAGGTCATAATGCTTTTTAATGGGAAGTTAGACTATTTTTAAATTTTAACATTCGTCGAAATGAAAATGATGCATTGGAATAATTTATATGTTAAATTATGGATGCTAAAGATCCGAAATGGAGATCTTTAAAATTTGCCAATAATTTCGTAAAATTTCGAAATTGATTGCGTAAATTATTGGAAAAATTTACGCATCAATTGGAGAGATTTAAAGCATTTTAATTTCTTTTTTTTTACAAAAACGTCCAATGCATTTTTTTTCTCTCTTTCATTAAAAGGTTGCCTAGCTATTGTATTTCAAAGAATATCAGAAAAAAAATCAAGTAAATCGTATTGTTTGACGCAAATTTTTATTAACAAAATATCTGATTTTCGGGTGATTTTAGTTTTTAATATGTTTTTTCTAATGAAATAGATGAGGATTTATTTTAACTGCTGAAGAATGATTACCAAATTTGTTTTCCAAACGAAAATTATAAAAACGTTGAATGTGTAAATTGAATATAAGTATCATAAGAGGAATTTACATTTGTATAAGTATATTTAATACACGAAATTTTATTCAATTTCAGCAACATAAGAAGATGCTTAGTGGTTGAAAAACAAGTATTCATTTAAGGATAGGATACAATCTCCTGTACAAGGAGATAGTAATCTAATGATATTACAATAGTAAATGCATTCAGACATATACTCGAATAATGAAATTGCACAATTACTGGAAATTGAGAACATCAAATTAAAGCGACAATGGGGGGTTCATGGGGGCTTTCTGAAAAAAAGCAATAATTCGTAGTTTATCATATCTTTATAGAAACTTATGTTTAATGTGATACTTCTAAAATTTCTGGAAGTTTCGATAAATCTTATATGCTTATAAATGTACAAATAACTTTAAAAAATTAAATTTTAGGACATCAAATATTATGCAGATTATATTAAAAATTAATGCGATTAATGAACAATTATTTCTAGAGCTGACGTTGAGGCCTCTGATCTGTACATTTACTAGTATATAGCATATGTCTACACAAATAAAATATATAATAATGCCCATTTAGCAATGCATACATTTACAAATTTCATACAAAATATCACTTAAAATATGTTGTTGAAGTAGAATTCTCCCATCGTCGATTTTTCGTTTTACGAAGAGGGATTTGTCGATTTTCACTATTTTATTTAGCCCTCCTTTTCTTATTTGTTGAAGTTTCATTTTTTCGATTGTATTATATATTATATAAGTAAATTATAGTAACTGAGTCAGCATCATTATTAATTTCTCGAGGTGGACTTTAAAGACGTTTAATTTACATTTAAATCACAAACACGTACATCAAACATAACACACGTAACAGATACATTTTACAGTAAACAAAACTTAATACCGGTAGGTGACGTAGTTCGCTGTGGTGCTGCCATCTATTAATTACATTTCTAACTAAACACGACAGATTGTTTATATTATGTGGAACTAAATTTTACTTTTTAAAAACATCTTTCACATCTTTTTTACATCTTTTACATCTTTTTTTTTTTTACTTTTTACATCTACGTAAGCCAAGGCCCCTACAACAAAGAAATATCGTATTGTCTCTTATAAAATGAGATAAAGCTTTGGTTAATTATTTACGTTTTTAATTATCGGGAGTGAAATGTTTTGCGTAATTAATGCGTTTATTCTTCTTTTAATGTTACGTGAGCGACGTCACGGGTAACAGCTAAGTAATCTATATTTCTACAATAGGAACGAACATATCATGACGGATTTCTAGATTAACACAAACCTACGATTCTCGTTATTTATTACTTGCAAAGCTACTGGCTTCGCGCGTTGTTGTTGAAATGTGCCATTTTTGTGTCTACTAACATGAGATGAAAATTATATTGCTACTAATAATTGAAATATTAAATTAATATGTTTAGTTGAATACTTAAATTAAAAGGGAAAGTCTTCATTCCAACCAATTTGTACCTTGGCGGAAAATGATAAAATTTAGTCTATTTGGGAACTCCATCCACCACTTTTCTTAGAGTGTAAGAATTTTCAAAACTGGTTAAAAAGTTTCTGAGATTACTTCTAACTTCCAACAAACAAACAAACGATTCTATAATAATAGTAAAGATACAGTCTCCATAAAAGCCCAAATATCATTCAATAATAACTTATAACAATAATAACAATAATAACGATAATTTTTGTTCAGCAAGGTGCAAATGATGAAGAACTCCTTTACCTATTTGGTAACAATTTTGCGTTATTGCTATTATTTTAATTAATTATAGCAGTTACTCGCATTTGCATCTTATCCAGTTGCTAAGAAAATGTTACGAAAATCGTGGCGAGATTGTATCTGCTGGGATGACAAAAATTTACTTCTCTTCTCATTTCAATATTTTATAATAAAAATAATAATAATGAAAAAACATTGTTAGTACAGATTTACGTCTTAGAAGTTTTCTATATACGGAATTATATGATAATACTTAGACCTGACAGTTTAACCGAAATTATAAAAAATATAATTGTAAAACGCTTTTATCCGATTTGAAATTCGATTTTTTTTATTTTAATTGTTCTGTGGGAGCACCATGTCCTAAAAGTAACCTGAAAGACAACTTTAAAGTTTTTAGTCTCGAAAACTTCAGCCTATGATTTTAGAATGTTTTATAATCATTTCTTTTTTTAAATTTTTTTAAAGAATAGTTCTTAGTAAATAATGACATCTTTTTGAAATCAGTATGGTAGTCTCAGAGTACTTGTGATTTTATATATTTTAATCTTTTAAATTTTGATTTTTAAAGCTGTTCTTAACAAGCATTTGCATGTTATAAGTACCTTACATGTCAACTTTGAAGTTTCTAGCCCCAACTGTTTCGAAGAAATCGTAATTTTAGAATATATTTCGCTTTTGAACTCGCTTGAGGGCAACTGAACCAAGATAAAAAATAGTTTATGTTTGAGTTGACCCTGTCAAAATTATTATACCAAAACATCTTTGAAATAAGCTTTGTTGTTTCAGAGATATCGTGATTTTAGAGCATTTTCCGCTAATTTTACTCTTTTAAATTTCGATTTTTTTTAAAAACTGTCCTTAATGGGCATTTACATCTTAAAAATAACCACCATGTCAACTTTGAAGTTCTTAGCCCTAATTGTTAAAAAAAAAATAAAAAAAATAGAATGTTTTAGGAAGAACAACTTTGAAGAAATTGCACCAAGATAAAAATTTATCTATGTTTGAGCAGAGAGTGTTAACATTATCATTTCTAAAGAATTTTAAAAATTGGCTTGGAAGTTTCAGAGTTTACCTCCTACAAACAAACGTTTTTTCTTTATTATATTAGTACAGATAATGATGAATGTTGCATAACTTTGCGCAAAGCCTGAACTCAAAAATTCTCCCAACAGCGCATGTGAATTTCCAGCTTTAAATTTCATATTGCTGAAATTAACTTAACTGTATGATTAGAAATAGAAAGTAGAAATTTAAAGCATTATGGCATTTTGAGAAATTTATTATTTCTTTAAAACATTCACGAGATCAAACAGTAACATGTTTGATGTCCAAGATACACTAATTAAATTTCCTACAAATTGTTCAGGCAGACTTTCTTATTTAAATTCTATAGATAAGTTTCGCTTTAATATGTAGATACAACTTAGAAAAGTTTGGTTAAGGTAATTTGTTTCTCAGATTAATATTTTAGAACATTTCAATTCGTTATGAAAGATTATATCAAACATTATTTCACTCGGGAATGTTATATATAACTTTTAAAGATAAACTGCTTAAATAATGTGCAAAAGAATTCACATGAGATTAAATAGTTAAGCTATCATTTAAACATCATTTATTTAAGAATATAAAGCTTTGTTTGAATTTAGTGAAACATACAAATAGTGTATTATGGTAAATATTATCAAAGAAAAAGAGAATTGCAATCTAAACCGAGGTTTCTAATAAATTATTTCTGCATTAACCCACATTTTTGAAAGTTTAAAATGTTTAAACATCAATTGCGTAGTTTTGAAGGATGCAATTTTGCTTAAAAGCTTTCGTTGTGATTTAAATATGCATGCTCAATTGTCTTCGTTCAATAGAAATTTTATTTTTCAAAATGGTTAAATGCAAATTTACTACTTTAGATTTAATTTAGCTCAAAGCATTACATTTTTGTGCTGTTTTGTAATGTAATTGTTGTTTATTTATGTTTCTGGAAAATCAAATACATTACGTTGCATTAGTATGGCAAGGTTTTAATTGACAAATTTGCTAAAATGCTATGACACAATTAGAGTCTGGCACGGGTGGGGTAAAACCCAACACAAAGCCGAAAGTTCTGCTTAACGTCAACTGAAAACCCTATTGGAACCCGACATTCAACCCGAAACCCGAAACCGAACCGAACCCGAAATGTTCAAACTCGAATCCAATCCGAACCCGAAGCGAAAGAAAATTAATGCATATTTTAATACAATTATAGAAAAGTAGTATACAATTATATCCCTAATATTAATTTTATCTTTTTATATAAAAATGAACACACATATACCCCCATTACTATTCAAATATATAATTTTTTTCATTTGAAAAACATTCAGGACGTCCTAATTTTTCAACCTGAATCCGACTCGAAGGAGTGAAAACCCAATTCCAAAGTGACTCGAACAAGAAATATTTAAAGTATTAAACCGACGCGCAACGAAATAAAAATGTCAATCCGAACCGCAGATCGGTTTGGGTGTGGGTTCGGGGAAAATCTGGTTACCTGATCCGATGCAGAACAGTAGATACCATGTACTGAGAATCGTCGTCTAAAATTTTTGCTGATATACAACGCGTTCTAGTTAATATTGCAAGAACCCTCCTGTCCGGCATTTTACAGTTTCATTCCCAAAAGATCCAATTTATTTCCAGGTTTATCCCCCAAATACCCGGTTTATTCTTTAAAAACCCAGTTCAGTCCTAAGCAAACTCCGGTTTATTTCCAGGTTTAAACCGGGTTTTATCCCGCCTTTGCAACTCTAATTCTAGTGAGTGTTTCCAGAGTTATCGAATTTCAAAATATTCTAATAACATTATTGTCTATGGAACTGTGATGCTGCTTATCTAAAAAAAAAAATGTCCAAGCAGTTAGAACATTTCATTCCAAAGCAAGCATTTGTCATAAAGAGATACGTGCTTAAATTTTAACACCTAATTTTGAAGTGAACTATGATGTTTTTCTATATTTTTGGCTACATTCCTACATGGCTACATTCCTACTTGTACGCTATGAATGACCGTAAAAAATGACAGTAATAATAACAATAAAGAAAAGAGTGACTTCTCACATGACTTCAAATAGAAAAACCTGTTTCAGATGCAAATCCAAGAGAAAAAGAATTCGAACATTAAGGATATTAATTAAAGATAATTTGCAACCAAGATTGATTTTTAACACAGATTTTGATAAAGAATTTCACGGTTTGAATGTTTATTACTTTGGTCCGCTACAGAGTTAACTCGTGATTATTACTATCGAATAAGATTAATCGAATAAGAATTAATAGAATAAGATTAATATAATTGAAAAAGATTAATAAAAAAAAATCAACAAATAATTTGATACAAGCATTTTTACAGAGACTGTTTGCAAATTTTTTAGACAATTTTGTTTTGCTGTAAAAATGATGTCTGCTTGAAAATTTTTTTTGCCACAGGAATTTTTGAAAATACAAGTTTTCGTCTGTAAAATGAAAGTTTTTGCTACATGCAAAGTGGCGTTTTTAAAGAATCGATAGGTAGAAGACTATGTTTGTGCTCTTTCCGAAAAAAAAAAATCGTACTCAGTTCTTAAAAACACTTCGGAAACCTTGATTTTTGGTATATAAAGCCACCATAAGTAATTGTGTCAAAACGAAAGAAAAAAATCAAAGTCTGGCTTCAAGTAGAAAAAATTGTTTGAGATATGAATCCAAGAGAAACTAGTCGTTGAGGGCCAACGCGGCCCATCATGGATATGCATAATATAAAACATGAAAATAAAACATGTGTAAACTATTTATAAAGTGCATTGCAATTCGAATAATTGATGACGTCATAAACTTTAAATCCTCTATTACTGAATTGCGTAAAAGAAACATCCCCATAACTCCAAAAATGCTAATCCTGTTAACTAACAGTTTACTTCATCGGATTAAGCGTCTCATTTCCAATTAAAATATGTCTTTAAATTTCAATTTGAATGAAATACAGGGTCACGAAAAATCGAAGAGTGTGGTAAATAGGATTCCAAATATCTCGGCAACTCATTATTCGATCGACTTCATTCTTTATGCAAAATTTATGTTTTTTTATTGTCTTTTATAATCACTCCTTAAAATAAACAATTTAGAAAAATTGTATATGCTTTTTATTAGAACGAATAATTCAAGAGTCCGAAAAAATAGTTCCGGATAATCGAGGTTACTGAAATTCAAAAAGCTTCTTTCCATTATTATATACTAAGTACACACCAAATTTCAAGTCTTTAGCTCAATTTGTTCGGGAGATAGAGCGTTTACAGACACACACATAGACACACACAAAGGCAGACAGACGGACGACAATTTTTTTTTTCCTAAAAATATCTTTTTCGGAATCTCCAGTGTCTGAAACGTGTAAATCCGTCAATTTTTTTTTTCGATTTTTAAAACGATTGCAAGACTTACCGTACACTGCGTATGATGGATGGGTAAATAAAAAGAAAAATTTTCGAACATTGCAAAAGTAAAATCTTTCATGTTGGAAGAAAATCCCCCAAAAGAACTATTGCAAAAATCATTAAAACGTCCAGTGTCAACTGTAAACAATTATGATTAACAGTGATTTGAATCATAAAAAGGCCAAAAAGCAAATGTTCATGGTCTTTCTCCACGACTTCTTCCCGAATGCAGAACACATTGTAGAATTTCTTATGACAAGCATTTATCTGGGGAAAAATTGAAAAATGTAACAATAGATGAATCTTGGGTGTATTAAAATGACTGCAACAAAATGAGATCCATTTATTATCATCAAAGAGGAGAAAAATATTTTGAAACACGGTTAAATGAATTTGAAGGAAGTTTTCCTATGGGATTTACGATTGTCGCTTGTTTCACAGAACAATGGTAAGTTGAAAATAAAGAAAGTGAAGAAAAATCTTAAGGTCAACTCCACATACTATCAAGAACTTATTTAATTCCCAATCTTTAAATGTAAAATAATATATCGTTACAAGCAGTGCCATAAATCGGTAGAACTACATTATGACAAAGTCAGCAACCACACATTACAATCAACTGTCAGTTTCCTAAAAGAAGTGGAACAAGAAACGACTATCAAAACCATACGCTTCATGGATATTCCTGCTAAATCTCCTAATGGATATTTGCGCTTTTGGACTATTTCTTTAAGTTCAAAAGAGCCCTTTCCCGCTCTTTGTGTTTGCGGTGATGTCGCTCTTGCCTCTCATTACTTCTATAATTGTCCTTTAACAGCTCGCTGGCATAATCCCCGTCCTCCTGCTCTTTCAGATAGTTGGCTGGCTAATATTTTATCGAGCACAGTTTTGCTCTCAAAGCTTAAAAATATCTTTAACTTTCTATGTGACCTTTCTTTATTAATTCATCACCGAGAAAGGGACTCGGTTTCCCCCCTTATTCACTGCTCCATGTCGGGTCGGAGCTTTGTATTCTCCGGCAGTGATATTATTTTGTATTTTTAATCTTTTCACAAATATTGTTTTCGTTATATTCATATCTATTGTTCACTACCCCGCCCTCTGTCGCGTTTACCGGCGGGATTTTGAATTTTTTTAACCGCAATAAAGGGGACTGGGAGGGACATCTATGCTCTACAGACTTGGTTCCTAGTCTGAAGAGTCCTTCTCGTTAAGTAAAATGTAAAAAAAAAACAAAAAAAAAACGCCGTCCTACAACTTTCCGTGGATTTTGGAAAAGCTATTCAAGAGGAATGGGACAAAATACTTCATTTGACGCTACAAAAAGCATTACTGTCATGAACATTGAACCATAGAAATTAGTTAATATTAGGATATTCCAAAATGAACATTTAAAGCACAAAAATGTTATGTGAAAGAGTTTTGGAAAAACAACGAAAATAGTCCAAGAAATGTTCGAACACACTCTGTATATGGGACGGCTTTAAGCGCACATGTGGTCGCTCATAAATATGGCATTTAAACAAAATTTCATGCTTGAAACATCTTGAAATTTATGTATAGTACAGTGCGAGAAGTATTTTTCGGAAGACACTGTTTTTATGAAAAATTGCAATATGTTAATTAAAGATGACTTGTATGTTAAAATATAGAATCTTTGCGAATTAATTTCTGCATTTATTTTACAAGCAAAAGCACTAAATCTGCTATCTAAATCTCTTTGTTAAGTTCCTAGTATGACGTTTATTAAATTAAGAAAGACATAAAGTAAATGATGCTTATCTAAACTTAATTGTTCAAGAACGGGTCGAGATACATTGTACCAAAACATTAACGAATAAACTGATTCAAACTGAAGTGAAAAACGTAGCTGATATTTATTGTTAACTTACAACACAATCATTTTTACTTACATCGATATACATACGAAGAATTAAACGCGATTAAAAAAGTTAATGTGACAAGTGTTTAATGTAAGTATCACCTGTGAATTTTTAAAAATTCAACTTAAAATTGCCTATTTATTTTTATAGAGTGTTTCGAACAATGTATTTCATATATGTTTATATACATAAGTACATCATACTTATAAAATAAAAAGCGAAATAAATTATTGTCGTTTGTATGAAAAGTGTAATGCAAGGTAATCGTATTTGCTCTTGTAAGAAAAACTTATCTTTGTAAAATGGCTATTTTAGTAATGAGATCGATTGCAGTAAGCAAATTATTTTATGTGAACAAAATTTAACTCACAAAACTTCCTTCCTAATTTAGGATGATTAAAAATAAATAAAAGTTATTTTGAATGAGATTAAAATTACGGCGTATGGATTAATGTTTTAAATTACTAATTCACTAGATTGTATTTCAGCTCAATTTACGTGTTTTATCTTAAATTTAAAAAGCAATACATTGCTATTTTTGCTTCCTCGTTTTAATACATCGATATTCCTGCATTGAAATTCAGTGTAAGAATATTCTAGATATTCTGTGAACTCGTAAACTTTCATCAATCATTGTCTTCTTCCTTTGTGTTTTGCTTTTGGTCTTTCATAGACATTGGTTTCTATGTAAAGATGTTTGCTGCAAATTTAAACGAACCGTTTTTCAAAACTTTATCTCACATGTATAGAAAATTGTGGTTTATCGATAAATAAAATTTGGCTGCTTAAACAATAACTGGCTTGAAATAACGTAAAGACATAAAAACTGCCTTACTGGCACTGGCAGATTTTATTTACATGAAAGAGATTAATAAGTATTCTTAATATTATTTTATTTAACTTAACTTGGTTCAAGTATCTAAAGATATGATTTTGTAATCGATTTTTTACTCACTTTCTTATATGCTAGAATTACAAAACAAGTTGGAAATTGTACACCAAACGTGACAAATGAGGTGTGTTCGTACTGTTATTATTTCAGTGAAATGAATTATACCGTCTGTTATTATGATAGGGTTCATTTCCGCAATTAAATATGTACATTTTAAGTTGGCAACATTTTATCTTTTGTTTACATTTACTGAAAATTCCAATGGAAAACTTAAGCCTAGCTTTGAAAATTTCAGAACTTGAAATCCATATTTAGACTCTTTTTCCATTTAATATCTATTTCTCCGGAAGCATCTATTCAAAAAACTGTCGGTATTTATACGATTGCTATAATTAAACAATTTTAGTATACAAATTCGATTTTTAAATTCAGTAATACGGAAATGATATGACTCCATCTTAAACAGAACGTAATCATCATGGCAAGCTAGAATTATTACCTATCATGGGATATCATTGAATTAATTACATATGATAGGATTTAATAGAATGAAGAAAACTTTTATTAATATCTTTTTAAGTTTTGATTCGATTTTCATAAAATTTGAAATTACTCGACAAAATTCTGCAACGATTATATATATTGAATTTTAAATCATTCGGTTGGGTAGTTTTTGCGCTGTTATATGCGGACAGACGGACGGACCAGACGACGACTATAGGTGCTACGTATTTATATAATTACGAACGCACCTAAAAACATGTGCACAGGTGTGATTCCGATGACAATATAGCATTTTAATATTTTTAAAACTTAATTATAAATGTTCTTTATTCTTACAACTGTATACGACTTACAACAACAATGGAGTTAATTATACGCCAAATCACGTTCACTAAAATATGCCAACTGCATATGAAGTTGTGACAATGAGATATTTTAAACAGTAAAAAGTAGAAGATAATATATGAATAAAAAATAAAAAGTGTAATATATATTTTTTAAAACACTATTTTATTAGTTAATAGTTTAATGATAATTAAATTATGATTATACGCTGAATAAGTTATTTAGAAAACCTGAATAAAATATAATGTTTAAATAATGTTTTTTTTCTTTCCTGTTGCCATATCTTAAAAGAGACACAGAACAAAAATTATAATTTTTTAAATAAATTCACTAAGTTTACTATTTCTATCAAGCATTAATCAAAGCGGTGAATATTCCATTATCGGGGCCTATACCAATATAACGTATTGTAACGGAAATTCTTTTGAATAATATAACTTTCAGTCATGAAATTAGGCCGTATTTTTAAAATAAACATCGAATGCTTAAAAAAGAGTGCTTTTTTACTTTTATACTTGTTTATTTTTTTTAAATTTTCTTCATACTGAATACTTCCACTTTTGAAACATCATCTCTATATTGTCATATATCCTTTCCTTAGTTATGTGGTCAGATAAATACATATTACGTATCTAAATCCATCTTTTATATATTGACATACGTACAACAACGTCAAGTACTTACATTACATATAACACCCCTTTTCACAATGAAAGTAATAGTAACTAATTCAGAATTTTTCATAATTCTGAGATTTAGTTTCAAAAGCATACGAGGAAATGTTTTCAGGAAAACGGAATCAGGAAAACGCTAAAATATATTTATACATTCTAAAAACAACATTTTCAAAACAGAGCAAAGAATACTTAAATTTGAGTATGTCGCATAGACAAAATAGCTCCGAATCAAAATTACTCAAGTTTTAAACATGTATATACTAGTGCTCCCTATTAAACGTTGATACGAGTATACGTATAATACGTACTATACGGGGTGCAGATTTGGGATACGTATCATACGACCAAAGCGGTTATACGTATTATACGAAACAGCATATACGGTACATCGTATATACGTATCTTACACCAGCGGTTAAACGTATAAACGTTTAAACGGTTTTCGTTAATTGCTTAAAAAATTATACCTTTCTCTAGCTGGTTTGCGGATCAGAGACTTTGAGAAACACTCGTTGTGTCTTGTGCAGTCGGTACTTGCAAAAAAAGAAAAAAAAATCGGAATAGTTTTTCCTCAGTTTAGATTTTGTATTTTCCCCCCTCAAATCTAAACTATTAATTATGAAATGATTTACTATGAAATGATTTATCTTTCGCATATCTGTAACACATGCACATAGCTTATTTTGATTTATGGCGTGGACATTTTGCCCGAAACATTAGTATTGCAGAACACACTTACATTGACTTCATATATTATACTGAAAATGATCAATCCAACTCCTGGGAAGTTTCATAATCTTATTTTTATTTTAAAGACCCTCACGGAGGGCACTCCCTCCACCAGCCTATATCCCTAGTGCAGATAATTGGCCGTAACAAAAAACTAACTAAACATACTTTTATTTTATTTAAAAATACTTTTTTCTATATTAAAAATATTTTGAAAATACGTTTTACAGCAAAAAAGAAAAAATAACACAAGTCATTTTAAACTTGCGTGATTGCGTTCTGAAACCTGCAGTGACGATTAATTTTCAGGCTATAAGTAATCGAAATTTATAGGCAATAACACAAAAAATGAAATTTGTTAAGATTAACAACAATTCTTAAAACGTAATATCTTGTAATGCACATACACTTTGTATAAAAAATACCACGAGTGTCATGGTTAAAAAAAATGAAATTGCGTTGTACAATAACACAGAGTAGAAAACATTAGCACCGTGGATAGAACAACATGTGACACCTCAGGGCGCAATTTGAGTATACGCACACAAAAATAAATATATATATATATTTTTTAATTAAAAAAGAAAGAATATACTTAATAAGGATTAACAATAAATCTGAAACGTATTTAACATTCTGTATTTAACATTCATCAAGTATGTCTAAGTTTCATAGTGGTCATTAGTATGATAACAGGAATATAACAGAAACATATACATTAAAATTTTAAAATACTTCCTACTATCTGGATTAAAGTCTGTAGATTGTGTAGAAGAATGTAGGTTGAATCGCTGTTTTTATGTTTATTATTGTTATTATTATTATTATTGTTATTATTATTATTATTATTATTATTATTATTATTATTATTATTATTGTTATTATTGTTATTATTATAGATATTATTATTATTATTATTTTGGTTTACACGTAGATCTAACGTGCTATATTCTGAAAGAATTTCGAAATATTACTTTCAAACATACATGGCGACATACCTTATTAAAATTTTAAATTTTATGGTAAAACTAAAATCAGAATTTACTTTTCCAAATTTAAATTAAAAAAAAATATTAGTAATGGGAACGTATTAATGAAAAAGTGTATACAATTGTTTTACGTATGACTTAAAATAATTGATGAAAATTCTCATCAATGACACTTAGATATTTTTAGATAATTTTAGATACATATTTTATAATTCCGATTGGGATGATCATAATAAAAGCAAGATATCCAACAGATTTATCAGGAATATATCAAGCAGGATATTATATAAGTTCTTGGCTTAAACCTTAACATTAATAATGTAGTCTCATAAGTTTTATTATGTTATCTTTTCCTTGTGAAATTAACTTTAAAAAGAATTTAAAAGTTTTCTGAAACTTCATCCAAGCGTATGAAGTCTCAACAGAACACTTTTGAAAAATTGACCAAATACTTAATAAAACATAGAGCTGCAGGAATAAATAGCTAAGTAATGACGTCAGTGATGAAAGGAGATGCTGCGTCTGTTTTAAAACAGTCCATCATAACTTAAAAACAATCTTTCGAATTTTCTGTAACAGATAGAAATTTTGCTAATACATCATCTAATATTTGAAATGAAATTACAAATTTGTCTGAATGTCTTAAATGCCAATGAATGAGAGCTTCGCGGATACAGCTGAAACAATCGGATGTGCCAATCAAAAAAACTTTCTTCTATCTCATACATGTTAAGACTTCAAAAAGCGGAATATTTTAATTATGCATTTCAGAAACAAAAAGTGAGTAGTTAACAGATCTGTTATTTATCTTTCTATTACACTCCAAGCTTTTTGTCAACAAATGTTTCAAAACCATGAGGGAAAAATCTTCGTAATGAAGTCTAGTCAACGTGTACTACTGGGTCATGGAAAAAGTTTGGACAGATTTGAAAGAATCATAACTCTGAAAGTAATCAAGTAAACGCAATTATTTTCTTTGCAAAGTGTTCGGAAATTATCCAAGATTGGTTAAATGTAGCTGTTTTAAAGTCGTGACATTCAGGCGATGCGCAGAATCGATGATCTGAAAATGCAAAACGAACCACACATTCGCAATTTTCTTCGATGATTCCGGAGTGGAAAGCGTATGTCTAAAACTATTGTAGGTATGGGAAAGTGTCGATTAGAAGGTTCTTCAGCATCGTTGATTTAGTAGGAAAGAATTCACTATGTACACGGATAGCCTAAGCAAAAAGTGAAAATTGCTAACGTGTGGTGCGATTTGCATTTTCAGATCATGGATTCTGCGCATCATCTGAATGTCACGATTTTAAAACAGCTACATCTAACAAATCTTGGATAATTGCCGATTAATTTTGAAAGAAAATAATTGGGTTTACTCAATTATTTTTAGAGTTATGATTCTTTCAAATCTGTCCAACCATTTTCGATGACCCTGTATATCAAAAAACGTGCAAAAATTTGCTTATTACAAATATAAAATTTAATCTAGAATCGACAATTGGATGATTCAACATTTTTCTTTCAACAACTACCATACCCGTCCTGAAAATTGAACAAAATTAGCTATCAGAGCACCACGTTCAGGGCGATTTTTTGCAAAATTTTATACAAACCTCGGCCTATTACATTACATTTAAATAATTTTGTCAAAAAATATTCATAAATTCTTTACTTAAACTGCAAAAAATTGAGAAAATCGACAAAAGTCGCTCTCACGCGTCACAATATCACCATTTTCAACTATGGGATCTGATGTCCATAGTCAAAAATTTTAATAACTTTAATATCATCGTTATTATTGTAACTAGGTGTCGGACGTCCGCTAGCGGGCCTGTAATTACATTGGGGCCTCGAATTCATACGTACTCGTAAAAAACTGTCCTAATAGTTCTGTATAACCAGGCATCGCTGCAAAGCATGATTTTAAGGAACATAAAAAAAAAAACAGATTTTCATCGACACATTCTACGCACAACAATCAAAGCCCAGGTGGAGAGCAACCCCTCATAAACAACAAAGCCATCGTCGTCCACTTATCGCTCTTTGGCATTAAAACGTTACAATTCTCCCCACACTCTCCGCCTGGACTGATCAGAATACATAATAGTAAATCAACATAAAACTTCTCATAATAAACATGGTTTTACATACGTTTTAGGATGGCTACAGCATACTACTTTGCATTTGTAATTTCGTTTCTGCTTCGATAAATGTCACATATTCCATTAAAATAAATAGTATTTGAAGAAAATGCGGGTTTTTAATATAGTGACTAATTTAATAATAATTCCTTAATTATATAAACCTCCTTATGCGTATTTAAAATGCTTAAAACACATACATTTTCCAGCACATAGTTGTACCTTTAATTTGAATGATTTTGTTTCGAATAAAATATACTTTCTTAGTGGATTTCGTGTAACTGCGCTATCATTATGTAAAGCAGTTGCGAATTTGTTACCGTAATAGCAATCTAGATAAAAGCTTGCAATTTGAGAAGACATTTTATCTCATAATTGTTGCCAGTTATATCTTTATTTAGTAAATGGCTAGCAGTTTAAACGAATCACTTGCGGTACTTAAATATCACAGTTATTTTACCATAAAGCAAAATGTTTGTATTATGTTTATAAGTATGTTGATGTAATCCCCATTTGAAAACAAAAGAAATAAAAATGACAAAAAATGGTAAGTACTTGAAAATATTTTTAAAATTCATATCTAAAAAGTTAAAACAACATCTATAAAATATATTTTTCAAAGTCTTTTAAAAATATTTTCTTTAAAAAACATGATACTATTCTATAAAAATTATGTTTAAGGCTATTGCTGGAAATGCTATTGTATACTTTTTTCCACAATTTAAAAAGAATTATTTTAAAGTTAATGCTCCAAAATTGTATAAAGAAAAAGTAAAATAATCATTCTATTCCTTATAGCCTATTGCTTATAGCATTTTGTTTTTGACCACTCATACCCAAGATTCACTAAAGTACCACCAAACAAGCGTTCGGAAAAGTTTTCAAATGTGTAATGTTCTCGAAAATTGGGTAGGTTGTACATCCTAGAATCCTGCACATGCCAGCAGAGAGAGGCTGTGGGCCCTAGTGATGATTTGATTGCAGACCTTTAGATATGATACTAAAAAATAAATTTGATGAATAATTACTTTTTAAAAAATAATACACATTTGCTTGAAATTTAAACATCATTGCATTCAGAAGATCTATCCCTCCTCTCAAATAAAAGCGTAAATACTCAATACCTCGTATACCAACTTTCGGAGACCTCGAGACCTTGTGATGTTTGGGTCACCTAGAATTTTACCAGCTTAGTTACAATTTAGTTGCGCTATTGCTGTCGATTTATTAACAGATGAAAATTGCTTATTTTTTAGGCAGTATTATTAACACGTATGTACAATTTATGCGACTCAAGTTCTGACTTTTAAATTCCTTTACTTTGTTAGTTATTTTTGCTTGAATATTTTACGTAAAAAAACTGCTTGGGTCTATTTCTTTTCGAAAAAACAAAAACAAAAAACAAAAAACAAAAACAAAAACAAAAACAAAACAAAAACAAAAAACAAAAAAAAAACACGACCAGAGCCGGACCGGTTGAGAGAGCTCGGCTCCGGTTCTATCCCTTTCTCTGCGAGCTTGGTCCTGCATAGTGTCCGTTTACCCCATTTTATCTGCACCTGACCGTAAGGTTGGTTTGCCTTTATCATTTTTTTTCTGTCAATTAGGTTTAATTATATCCAATTTTCCAAAAGAAAAGATCAAAATATTGTTTCAGATGAAAAAAGAAAAATTATATATTTAGAAAATGAATGATTTTGTATATAATTATTTTTCTTAAAAATTATATTAAAATTAATATTACAGACATAAAGATAGGCCTTTTTCTACCATAATTTCAATAAAATGTTCTATAATTTTTTTTTTCATTCCGAGATTAGGGTTGGTATAGTGTTTAAGTATATCATATTTTTTTTTTCAGCTTGAGAACCATCAAAAGTTATTTTATCGAGTTCGAGTCTAAAAAAATATGTTTTCGGACTGAAAATAAGACAAAGGATATATAAATGCATATATATCCTTTATTATAAAAATGCATATAATGCATATATATAATAGGGTATAATAAATGCATTAAACATTTTCTTGCTAAATAAATATATGGGATTCGATAAAATCCCTTTTACACAATCATATTTACATAAAAACAGGAAAACCAATTTAGGAAAAGATCGTTAGTCTGTAGACAAATCCTCAAGAAATTCTAGGATGGCCGAATTCCTATTGTCAACAAAAATAACATAAAAAGTATGTCGGACAAGGAAAGCATCCATAAGCGCACACACG
The DNA here is from genome assembly GCA_963931845.1 of Maratus michaelseni. NCBI lineage: Eukaryota > Metazoa > Arthropoda > Arachnida > Araneae > Salticidae > Maratus > Maratus michaelseni. Next base: position 333,953,605 of record OZ007589.1, read on the forward strand.
AAAATTTTTGAAAAAAAAAATACTACGCATAGTAATAATGTTGATGTACAAAAGTACAAAATAATTAATTTTCATATTACGTTAATTAAAAAAAAAATATGAACATTTCTTTATTTGGCGAAACATCTCTCTGTTGAAGATATTAATACGACGTAATGAAATTTCTGAAAAAATCTGTTTCTATATTTAATGATAAAGGTAAATTATCGATCAGACCAGAAAAACATTAATAAACTTTATAAAAAAGATAAAAGTTTTATTTAACCATATTAAAATTACTATTTCATTTCGATGTAAGAACTTAGGAAAATAAAATTTCCAAAATATTAAAGGAATCCAGAAATTTAGAAAAAGAAAGACTATTTCTTCATCCACGTTTATTCATTGCAAACACTTTTATTCGAGTGTTAGTATAGGAGTGAATAAGTGTGCAACACAGATTAGGTCAGTAAATAAGAACTAAAAATCATGCTTCAAGCATAGATTATAAAGCATTTTCCAACACATTCAGAATAGTTTACCGTTTAATATGGTGAAATATGATGTGTAAGTAAATAATTTGAAAACACAATATCAACAGTTACCATAAATAGTCGGAAAAATAGAAAAATATTTGAATTCTATTGTGTCACATATGATCTATAGATTGGTTTATATACTACATAATATACCAAAACTTTAGTTAGGAAACGCATAGCACAGTTGAAGTTAAAAATTCTTCTTCAGCAATTTCCAACAATAAACGGAAATGTATTAGAGATATTTTGTGCAGCCTTGTATATGACTTATAGAATTTATACACACCAAGTAATATGTAAAAACTTAGTTGCCGAAACGTCAGTGAAGGCTCACTGTGGAGACGCGAAAAGTTTTTGGTTTCCGTCTGTTTCTCTGTCTGTCTGTTCCGCGATAACTGCCGTAAAAATCGTCCTATTAAGTTGATTTTTGGTGGGTATGTTGGTGAGGTACCCGGAATTAGCTCTATTGGTTTTAGTTACATTTGGTTAATTCGTTCGAAAAATATAGAACATTTCTTTTTAGGTCATAATGCTTTCCTATGGGAATGCAGACGATTTTCAAATTTCATTTTTAACTGAAATGAAAATCGCATATTTGAATAATGGATTTCAACGTAAAATTACGGATACTAAATTTTCGATATGGAGGCCTTAAATATATGCAATAGCTATGAAAATTTGCCGATACATCTATTAAAATTTATAAATTACTTGTTTAAATTTTTGGAAAATTTTTGCAACTGTTTGGGAAATATAAAACATCTTATTTTCCTATTTTTTACAAATTCTAAAATTCATTTCTTTTTCTTTCCTCTTTATTTTATTAGTTGCTTAGCAACCATATTTCCATGAATATCAAAATAAGAAATGCATTTTTCAATCTAAAAAATGAAAAGAACAAGAAGTTCATAAGAATTTCAGAATATCATTGCATAAGTAGTGTTTAATTTAACTTCTAATTTCTGATTGTGCTTCTAATTTCTGAAACCGCCGAAGTATTTTATATGCCTATAAATATGTATGTAGCATAAAAAAATTAAATTGCGAATTGTAAGATGCTAAATAATATGAACAGTGAGATTAAAAAACAATGACTTTCAATGACTTTACTAGTTAAATTTAAAAACTCGTACCACAACAGAGAAAGCATTTCCAGCAATTATTGTTCATGTACAGTAATTTAATCGAATTGTTTTGTGTGTCCCTGTAAATGAACGATGAATGCTATGTACGTCATATTCTATAGTAAGCAACTTGTAGTGCACCGCAGTGATATATATATATATATATATATATATATATATATATATATATATATATATATATATATATATATATATATATATTCACTATGTTTGAAATAGTGTAATATCATTAAAATACACTGCAAACCATTTTTCCCCATAGACCGTAACGTAACGGAATTCTTTTGAGGGTTCCTGTAAACGAACAATAAGCGTTACACATTTCATTTTCAATACCGAATATGCTATAATAAACCTTAATAACATAAAAGTGATCGAATGAGGTTGACATTTTCCATCAATCAACCTTTCAGAAATATCCTCACACTGGGTCATACAAGTTAATGTGTTTTAGATATTAATGATATTTTAATTGTTCATAACATGGAAAATTACATTTTCTGATAATTCCTCAATACGAGTTTTTTCATATACATTTTCTGAATAACTTACAGGCGATAGTTAATATGTTTACTTCAATCTGCACAGTAGGGTGGGTCGAAAAAACCGAAATTTATATAATCGAAACGTAATAGTGCGGGAATGTTGCCATTGGTAATAAGGAATAAATTCACAAAATATTACACCAAATGGTTAATATCTTTTACCGCCGCAAGGGGTGCAAAATTTAAAAAAATCGCAAAAAAAAAAAAAAAAAAAAAAAAAAAAAAAAATTAAACTATCCAACCATACCAATAGAATTTTTAATAGAATGCAACAGCTACATCAACATGTTAGTAAAGTTCCAGCAAAATTCCATTATGGTGAAATCATTTCTATTACCGCCGCAGGGGCGGTCAAAATTTTGAAAAAAACCGCGAAAATTTCAAATTTTCGTTTTTTTAAAATTTTAAAATTTTTATTATATGTCTACAATTAAATAAATTTACTTTATAGCTAGTAATAACTTATGAATGTCTAGTAATTTTGATCATGAGCATTGCCAACCAGGGGTGAGAGGGGCCCGCCCCCCCTAAATTAGAGAGAAAGAGGCTTTTTGAAGAGATTTGGGGGATTTTCCAGAACTTTTTGGTGATTTTTTTGCTAGGGGGGGGGGGTAAAACAAATTCCCCCTCATTTTTCACCTCTGCCCCCCCCCAACAAAAATTTCCGGATAATCCCCCAAATCCCTTCAAAAAGCCCCTTTCTCTCAAATTTAGGGGGGCGGGCCCCTCTCGCCCCTGGTTGGCAATGCCCATGATCAAAATTACTAGACATTCATAAGTTATTACTAGCTATAAAGTAAATTTATTTAATTGTAGACATATAATAAAAATTAAAAAAATTAGAAAAAACGAAAATTTGAAATTTTTGCCGTTGTTCTCAAAATTTTGACCGCCCCTGCGGCGGTAATAGAAATGATTTCACCATAATGGAATTTTACTAGAACTTTATTAACATCTTGATGTAGCTGTTGCATTCTATTAGAAATTGTATTGGTATGGTTGGATAATTTAATTTTTTTTTTGAAAAACAATTTTTTTTACGTTTTTTTTAAATTTTGCCCCCCTTGCGGCGGTAAAAGATATTAACCATTTGGTTTAATATTTTGTGAATTTATTCTTTATTACCAATGGCAACTTTCCCGCACTATTACGTTTCGATTATATAAATTTCGGTTTTTTCGACCCACCCTACTGCACAGCCGTAAAAGCTCGTGAGAAGAAAAATAAAATAACTTAATAGTTCTGATAAAAAATTAGGTACGTACTGTTAAAAAAAAAAAAAAAAAAAAAAAATCTGTAATTTTAACAGAAAAATATTGTATTTTTTACAGAAAAAATCTTTATTTTTTTTTACAGAAAAAACTGTTTTAATGAAAATATAGAGATATTTTCTGTAAATTAAACGGTTTTCCATTGGTGCCAAAATTGACAGTTTTTTCTGTCAAATTGAGAGTTTTTTTACAGTGTTGAAAGAAATATTTTCTGTAAAATAACATAAACAGTTCTTGAAGTTTGAAAAGTAATAATTTGAAAGAAAGCTCGTGAGAAGAAAAATAAAACAGCAACTTAATAATTCTGATCAAAAATTAGGTTCTTCACACTGTTAAAAATTTGCAGCAAACTGTCCAGTCATTTGATCGTTTTCGTAGAAAACGGTTACATAACCGTAATTTAACTATGTTTTGACCATAAAATGAGCAATAATACGGCCAGAATATAGTTAAATTATGTTTATGTAACCGTTTTCTACAAAAACGGTCAAATGACTGGACAGTTTGCTGCAAATTTTTAACAGTGCAGGGTAAAAAAAAACCCTTTAATTTTGACAGAAAAATATTGTACTTTTTACGGAAAAAATCCATATTTTTTTACACAAAAAACTGTTTTAATGAAAATATACAGATGTTTTCTGTAAATTAAACGGTTTTCAATTGAAGCCAAAATTGACTGTTTTTTCTGTCAATTTGAGAGTTTTTTTATAGTGTTGAAAGTCATATTTTCTGTAAAATAACATAAATAGTTCTCGCAGTTTGAAAAGTAATAATTTAAACGAAAATTCAGCGATAAAATTAAAAATGATATTTGCTTTTATTATTTCGACTTGCATATCCTAAGTTATAAGTTATATTTTAATTCAAAGATTTTACAAAATTCTCTCGTTTAAAATGCAGTGCTAAAATTACTACATTTACAAGCATTTTGAAACTTTCTCCTGGTAAATCGCGTCAACATACAAGTCTCGCAAAATCGTACAGAGTACTGGTTTTCAGAATAAACACAAACTTTTTAATGTTATCAGGGAAATCTATCAAGGTTCAGACGATAATTATGATGTAGAGATCATATATATTTGGCATTTTATTCAAAATTTATAATTTCTTAACATTTTCTAAAAGTTAATTTATATCTTTATTTAAATTCTATTCATTTTAAAGTAAAGTCATAACTATCCCATAATAAATGCTATTTAATCATGTACACGTAATCTTTCATTTATTTTGCAGCTTCTCTTTAACCTCATAAAGTTATTTCCCTTCTAAATTAAAATGTAACGATGGTTATTTCACATATACATTGATACACTGGTATTCTTTTATTAGAAATATCCGCTCCGTAAATCTATTAAAGTTTACTGATGTTTTACATCGCGGTTCCTTTTTTCTGCCAATCTTCAACTGTCTGTTGCATCTGGAATGCAAATCTATATGTTTTCCAGCTGCTTGTTTCGCATTTCTCATTAATAGATATCCACATCCAAAAATTACAAGTTCCACTTTCTCAAAACAAGTCACAGGGTTGCTCCTTTAAAACCTCTATTTTGATAACGCGCCTAGAATAGAATCCCTGCTCTGTAACTCCCATGCAAAATTAACAGTGTTATCTACTAAACGGTCTTAAAATTCCGAATAGCGATTAAAATTAATGCACGTGTAATCTGGCGATATTGGTATGACTGCTGGCGCACGTGTACACCCGAAAAGTCATCAGACTTCACTTAACCTCTGCTAAAAGATGTCGCATTTCCCTTGATGTCAAAAGACCACCTCCCCTCCAACATTTTTTGGTCTACTGTCCAATAAAGAAAATTTGCAAGTATTCTGGATTTTTATTCAAGTTTGTCGACTGATTTTCTGGGGATTACGGGTTATGAGGTATTGCGACACAACGATCGTTGTACGATGTCATGTTGAAATATTTGGCCAAACTTTCAGGCATTCATCATATATCTTTGCCAGACAATTTATCTTCTTTGCTATTCTACTCCAGCCAGCAACTTCACCATAATAATATCGATTGGTATTTTATCGTATTCATATATAAATTTTTCAGTATTTTTTGTCTAATTTTTTGAGAATGCGCTTTAAAGAGTTCTTCCTAGAGAGCGAAATATAAAGACTCACTTAATAGATGATGACAATATTTAAAACTAGCATTTAAGTCTATCTTTTCTTTTTATAGGCATAAAGTGGATGTGAAATGTGAATAGATGGCTTGAGATTTTCCTTGCAGAAGTTCTACGTCTCGTGAAAGCAGATAAATAAAGCGAGAATTTCTGGGAATTGAGCAACCACACGACGTCTAGAAATGCTTAATTACTGAGCGCCCCCCCCCCACCCCTGTATTCTAATACAGTCTTCAAAACTGATTCGAAAATTGCGATTACATTTTTGTATGTTTCCTTTTGATTTTTTGTCTAAAAATACATAAATTATATATCTTTGAAATTGGCGTTGATAAAAGTAGTCCTTTGATATTTCTTTCAGAGAAATTTTAAAACACCGTGTAAGATATTTTGACGCTTATTGTCTGCTATATTAGATTTCTAATTGCATGTTATACGCTGTTGTACTTGGAACATTTATACGATTCTAATGGTATTTTCTTTTACTAAATAAGTTTATATAGGAGTTTCTTTTTTTGGGGGGTTTAATATTCAAACAAACCTACAAACTTAAACTACTCAAAACATAATATGTTTATACTGTTTCACTATTTTGATAATTTAAGATTGACATTTAAAATAAATAAATAAATAAATAAAATATAAAAAATAAAAAACACAAATAAAAATATTTCTCTTTTGAATAGAAAAAAGGTCCTTATTTAATACTATTTCCACCAATGTCAGACGACACCTTTTAAGGTTTTGATTTATGTTTATTTTGCTTGCTTTTTTTAAAAGCAAATAAGTATAAAAATAAATCTTCAATGTATTAAAAACGATTTGTGGTTATTTTAATCTAAAAATTAAAGATAAAATAATCATAAATGGATATATTTTAAAATGCGTCATTTGACACAATAGTTGTAAGAAATATTTTGCATTGAATAATATTATATTAAAATTTATTTTAGTTAAAAATTGAAATATGTTTTTTTTTATGAGTTGAAAAATGCTTCAAATTTTGATCATATGAGAACGATATAAAAAAAAACACTCTTAGACATGCTTAGTCATCAGGTGTCCAAAGATGACGGTTTAAGAAGTTTTCACCGTATTTCAAAAACAACCAATTTCGTTATGTGGTGATGTTAATTTTGGCCTTATATAATCAGTATGCAAAATTATACATAAAAAAAAACTTTGCTTTTTTCTAAGATGTTTTGAAAGACAATAATATTTGATAAAGAAACTATAAATTTTCTAAGAAAAGCCACAATGGCCATTAAATAAAACTTGTCAACAACACAGGTTATAAAATGTTTACATCTTTTTTGCATTTTTAGATGGAGGCCTTCTCCCTGGCATATTTAAAGGGAAAAAAATTACTAATGACGTATGAATGAAAATATTTTTTCCCATCGAGGTAATACGACCATGATATTTAACTAAACATCAATGAACAATTTTTGTTACATAAAAAAAGTTTTGTTTAATGTAAAAATGAAGTATACCAATAAAGCAACAAAAGAAAATATTCCATTTAAATGACGAAATGACGAAATTCCTCGTTTATTTTTAGAAGCACATTGCGCAGTATGAGCGTAGTTTGAAAATGAAAAGTTCAAGAAGCTATAATTTTTTTTTAAATTGAAGCACTAATGCAATACACAGTAGCATTCGCCCATGATGGAATTTAAGGGTACTTGTAGAGAAAGATGGATATGCCAGTCTGGAAATGTGTGAACATGGCACTATTGCAATAAAAGTACAATGCCCCTAAATTAAATATTTAAATGCATTGTATTTTAGTAGTAATATATACAAATCTTAAAAGGTTGAAATAGGAGGATCTATCACAGACTAGGTTCTTTATGTTTATATTGAAAGTAAGTAACAAATGTTTTACTATTTTGAGTGTTAAAAGTATATGTGTAAGTTTTTGTTTACTTATGAATATGAGAATATTTTTGTAATAATTTTTAGTAAATAAGAAATTAAGAATGCTAAAGAAATAGGAGCTGAGAGATCCCAGTAAAGTAATAATGTTAGGTAGTCTTGTGTAAGTTATCTTATGTAAATATGTATAGTATAATAAATGTAATATTTAATGCTAACTAATGTGTAAGAATTATTTTTGCCTCATGTATAATTATTTTGGGGTTGAAATCTCGGCAGGAACACTTCTGTGTTTTTTAAAGCAATTTATAGCAATTGAGATAGAAAGTGACTCATTAATCCAATGGCTTATAAGTTCAGACTCTTACAAATCAATTACTCCGCGAAATCAATTATAATTATTTTTTTTTCTTAAATTAAATTTGTGTTATATAACGTGTTTAGCCTTGATATGAGAATTCGCGATTACGATTTAATAAATAATGTATTTAATGAAAAGTTACATAGGTAGGACACACCCCTCCCTCCGTGTTAGATGTCTGGAAGGATTGTGTATGGTAATCTGGATGCGAGATTACAATCCAACAAAACTTGGAGATCTTGGCGAGAGAAAATGTAATCAGCCAAGAGCGCTCAAAATCTTCACCCTTTCCCCTTACTCCAGTAACCCATTTGTGCAGTTTCAATTCATCGATTGTTCGTGAAAGAGAGTGGCTGTGGAAAAAGAAACACTATTAACTTTGGAAAAAAATGTACTGCCACAATTTTTCAATAAGTTCAACTAACAATTTATGATCCTTAATGTCTTAATTAAAATGATATTTATTTTTGTGTTATATAGAAATCGCCTATATAATCTAAGAGATAGAGGGCTTGTTTGGTCGTTGTTTTTTAAGTGTATGTCCTGTATACACAACTTTATATGTCTTATATTACAGTTTACTATAGTTACCATTACTTATAGTTACTATTCCCGTGTAAAAATATGGGATGATGATTATCTAGTAAAATGGCATGGTGTGAGGTCTTATGTTTTAATGATTGAATGTCCCTTAATGATTTGTTAAAAAATTTCAAGAAAATGTTTGCGAATTTCGTTTGAAAAAAAAAATCATTTACTAAAAAAAAAAAAAAAAATGCAAAAAAAAAAAAAAAAACAATATTTATGTTAACAATGGCGGGTTTTCAAAGATATTTAAAAAAAGAAATAATAACATTTCAGAAGAGTATCCAAAAGTAATATGAAACATTTTTTCTAAATGTTATTATTCTTAATTCCATTTATCATCTAGGCACTACGATAAATGGATCTATTGTTCAATTTATCGTATATCCATAAAAAGTTATATTAAAAAAGAATAACAGGTATTTGTAAATTTGGTGTAAATCAATATTGCACATGACAACAATATTTAGATTATTGTTGAATGTTTCATTAGTTCAATTTTTTTATTCATAGTTAAAAGACAATTTCCCTAGTTTTCTTTTAACTGATAGTTTGTACGTGAAGCGAATTTAAAAAGAGTATATATGTGATCGACAATTGTGACCATCTCACATGAAGATTTCGTTTTAAATAAACTGAGTTCTGTTTTTAAAAAAAGTAAATTTATAAAACAAATATTTCAAAAAACATAATCACACCAGTGCTTCAATAACATTTTCTTTAAATGTTAAACGTGCTATATCATGAAAGAATGAATGGCTTTAAAATGCAGTGATATTAAATATCTCCATCACAGAAAAAAGAAAGGGTTTTTAAATTTTCTTCTATCTTTTCAAGAAAAAGTACTGGATTCATGAAAAAAAATTGAATTCAGTTTTCGGAGTATTTATACATTTTAGAATGTCTTGAAAACAATTTGACTGCTTTTAGAAAATGCCTGTCTGTGAGTCAGTCTCCCAATGTATCTTTATGGGACAAGAATTTTGTGGGCACTCCATCTCAAAACTAATGCACGGAATTTTATAAAACTTTAGATTCAATTAGACCTTCACATAAATTGGTGCTGATTAGTTTTTGGTGTAAATCGCCCAACAGGTGGTGGCGCTATGCTGCATTTTACAGGATTTAAACGATTTTAGCGATAATCACATCTCAAGAACTAATGCACCGAATTTCATTAAACTTCATATTATGTTAGACCTAGAGATAAACTGGAGCTGATTAGGTTTTCATGTAAATCATATAACAGGTGGCACTGCTAAGCTGCATTTTTCACGATTTTAGCGATAGTTATATCTCAAAAACTAATCCACGGAATTTATTCAAACATCATATTCTGTTACAATTTCACATAAATAGATATTTATTAAGCTTGGGTATATACTGCCCAACAGGTGTCGCTTTTATGCCCTTAGCGTTAAGAATTTTAATTGCAGACATCTGAGAGGGTGGGTGCCGAAATTCAATGATTTGTTTGAAAAATGCTATGCTTATATCTCTTTTTTACATGCACACAATTCAACTAACCTATACTTTTAAAATCCTCATGATGGGCATAGATTGTCATTTCATTTTGGAACTGTGATGGACCTATATCAAGGTCTAACAGAATATGAAGTTTGATGAAATTCCGGGTACTAATTCTTGAGATATGACTGTCGCTAAAATCATGTAAATCCTGAAAATTGCAGCATAGCAGCGCCACCTGTTGGGCAATTTATGCCAAGACCTAGTTAGTAGCGAATTTTGAAATATTAACATGTATGAGATAGAAGAAAGTTTCGGGATTGGCACATCCGACCATCCAAATTACAAATATCCTTTATAAAGTTATGTTAAAAAAAAGTAACAAGTACCCTTTTTTCCTCGTGGATCCAAGAATTATGTTTTATTGTTACAAAAGCTATATTGCCTTTATTCTAGCAGATTGCCTCAAATATTTATTTTAATTTATAAGTCATTTTAGCGATAATCTTATAACATAGCGATAATAACATCTTATAACTAGCATCTTACAACAATCTTATAACTAGCGATAGCTTATAACATATTAATCATTAATGTTTAAATTAATCCATTATAAAATTTATTTACTGACAGAAAGCACTCATTCATGCGATATAAATAAAATCATTCTGGATATAAAAAAAAAATTGCTAATCTACAATGGTTAGCAAACTGAAATATGAATATAATCACACAAAATACTAAATTTGGCTATGTACTTTAATTTAGACCAAATTTTCCTTTATAATAAATTTTTAACAAAAAAATGTTATGCATACAAAAATTATCTAGCTGATATCATACAGATTCAAAATGATATTTTTCTACCTGTTCAGTTGTAAATCTGATACATTTTTTATTATAGATAGTCGTTAGCTGTTGATCATATTTTTGTGAAGCCAGGGGGTACCCCCCCCCCCCCCCTCTGACCCTCATGAGTCTGAATACAAATATAAAAATGTTAATCTACAAAAGTTAGCAATTTGAAATATGAATATAATCACACAAAATACTGAATTTGGCTATGCCCTTTAATTTAAATCGAACTTTTCTTTGTAATACACCTTTAACAAAAAATGTTATACATACAAAAATTATCCATCTGTTCTTATACAGAGTCAAAATGATCTTTTTTTACCTGTTTAGTTATAAATCTGATACATTTATTATTATAGTTGGTCGTTAGCAGTTGATTATATTTATGTGAAGCCAAGGGAGTGCCCTTCTCTGGTCTTACATACAAAATTTATAAGCTTTATGTAAGCAATTTTTACAGCACAATTAATAAATTTGCACTTTAATATTAAGTACTAAGTTTATGAGGCTCACACTATATTTTCGGCGGCAATTTGACTTTTAACTTTTAATTAATGAGCCTTTTTACTGATTGGCCATTTTTTAGTATCTGCTAAACCACCAAAACCCATTTTAGAACAACTTTATGAAATACAGGTTTTAGATTTTGGTTTGAGAATTTTTGTGATTTTAGAAAATTGAAGAAACAAAATAGATGTAGACAAAACAAAATAATAACATTATTTTAGGAAATTATAACAAAAATTATAACTGGTGTAGTAAAAACCAATGACAATGCGTAATAACACAAATTTAAATGTGATAAGATTTGAGAAACCTGTATAAATGAAATAATTTGCATAACTAAAATAAGAATTATAAATTATCTTTAAAAAATGGTAAAATTTATCACGTGTTTTAGGACAAACAGTCTTATTTTATTTTTTAAATCACACAAATGTTTTTATTTCCAAAGCATTTCACAATACATAACACAGTACCGTGTCACAAGATACAAAACGTTTCTCCTTCTCCGTTTCTTCCTAAGAATTGGTTTCTCCCCACCAACGAAAGCGCCAAGAGCAGCAAACACAAACCCGCCAAACCTTTCTCAAGTTTTGTTGGATTGTAATGTAGCAATCCGGATGGCCAGGCCTAAATAATGGCCAGATATTCCGAGCACCCATAAAATGAAAGTTCTAATGAAATATAACAATTATATATTTCTGAAAAATCTACTAATATATAATAGTAGATTTTGCAGAAATAAATTCATTTTCGTGTTTAACAACACGCATGCAAATTTATGTAGACCTTCAATAAATTTTGGATGTTTGATAAAATTTGACCTTGATAAAATTTGTGTCCTTGATAAAATTTGGAGATGGAAAGTTCCAGAAGCTATAGAAATTTTGAAATGGACGCACTAGTGCACTACAGAAAAAAAAGAAAAGAAAAAAAACACTTAACATGTAATTTTAGGTACATTGCGTTCGTAGATGAAGATGCATATAATGAGCATTTAATAATAGAACACGAATATATAGGTGAAATTTATTTCATACGTATATGTGAAAATGTGTTTATCTCATGAACTATAGTGTTTTCTTAAATCTAAATTGTGTATTAAGAAAAGTTTCTTTTTACAAAAATAATAATTGAAAAATTATCTACTTCATTTTCTAAAAAAAGCCTTTTTTCCTAAGTAAAATATTTTTTTACGTCAAGGTTTACAGCAATGATATCTAACTAAACATTAATGAACAACATTGTTATATAACAATAAAAATTTGTTTAATGTAATGATGCAGTGTTATAAATAAAGCAACATTGGAAAATATTTGATTAAAAACACGAATTTTTTTCTTTATTGGTATAAGAACAATGAGCAGCATGAGTGTAGTTTGGAGATGGACAGTTGCAGAAACTACCGAAATTTTGAAATGAACGCACTAATGCATTACAAAAAATAATTCACTTAAAATGTAATTTTAGGTAAATTGCATTTGTAGATGAAGATGTATATGATTCCAGTCTGGAAAAGATTTAACAATGGATGAAATAAAAGTACAATGCACACATCATACAATAGAAGTAACATATGCAAGTATCGAAAGATTTTAAATGGAGAAACTGAATATTCTTTATTTTTATATTGAAAGTAAGTAACAAATTCTTTATTATTCGCAGGTTCAAAAGTATTTGTCTAACTTTTTGTGACCTTATGATAATTTTTATTGTTGACGCTGAGCTGAAGTTATTGACTGAGTGGATTGTATTGAGAAAATATATAATGCGTTGATGCGAATAATGCAAAGAGTCTCTAAATTACTAAAATGTTTATATACATATTTACATTACATTAGGTTAAATCCAAAGTGCTGACACAATAGTCAGTTTCGAACAATATCATAATGAATGAGTGGACAATACCACTTGAAGAACATAATAACTATATTATTCTTACTATGATTAAGAAACGACATAACTATATTATTCTTACTATGATTAAGAAACGACATAACTATATTATTCTTACTATGATTAAGAAACGACATAACTATATTATTCTTACTATGATTAAGAAATGACTTCTTATTACTATACTTAATAACCTATGGTCATTTTAGCTGATAAAATAACTCCATTATGCGGTTTATTCCATGTTGAATATTTCGTTCTAATATCACAACAATGCGGGAGAGACTAACTGTTGCCATGCGGCAAAAACAAAATTATGATAGAATGCGCTAAAGTCATCTGTAAGGCCAAAGGAAGCCGTAACAGAGGTTATATAATTTCTTTGTAAAAATCATGAAAATCTGCCAGTCAAGGAAAATAAATTGTAAATAATAAAATATTTTTATACCCGGCATTTATAAATTCTGTAATTTACCTCATAAAAAAGTCTTTAAAAGTATAAAAATTATTTTATTTATGTAAAATCTACTAGTATATAAAAGAAGAAAGCAGCAGAAATAAAATAATTTTCATGCTTAACATATAGGTAAAATATATTGCACACGTATATGTGCAAATGTGTTTTTCTCATAAAGTATACCTCTTTTATATCTAAACTAGCTTACCCGCCCGGCGTTGCCCGTGCCAACACAACCTTAAATGTACCTGAAATCAGTGTTGAACATTTTTTTTATTATTAAACAAATCTAATGCTGGGGGCCCCACTACCTTAGACAGCAAACACTGGGTGTGCCATACACACTCCCATATATTACTGTAAGTCGAGTCGAAAGAGCCATACCCCTTCATGATCCAGCCCATAGAACCAGAGATAGAAAAGCACCCCTGGTGGTGAAAATCGAAAAGCTCTATCTATGTAGAGTCGAATGAGCCATACCCCGTCGTGATCCAGCCTATAGAACCAGATATAGGAAAGCACCCCTTGTGGTGAAAATCCGAACTAAAATCAGTCAGCTCTATCGATGTCAAGTGGAAAGAGCCTTACCCCATTGTGATCCAGCCCATAGAAACAGAGATAGGAAAGCACCCCTTGGTGGTGAAATTCAGAACTAAAATAGGTAAGCTCTATTGATGTTGTGTCGAATGAGCCAAACCGTGTCGTGATGTGACCCATAGAACCCGAGTTAGCTGCAAAATCCTTTAGTTACACCTTCCACCGCCAGGGAGCACAATATGTTCTATACGAACATAACTGAATTCATTAAGGTTATTGATGTCGAGTCGAATGAGGCATACCCCGTCATGATCCAGCCCATAGAACCAAAGATACGAAAGCGCCCCCCTGTGGTGAAAATCCAAACTAAAACCAGTAAGCTCTATTGATGTCGGGTGGAAAGAGCCATACCCCGTTGTGATCCAGCCCATAGAAACAGAGATAGCAAAGCACCCCCTGGTGGTGAGAGGAAGTTGATGTAGAATAAATGTGATATTTAATAAAAAGTCGTTCCCACCCCACCCCCTTTATCTCGCCATTTTCGCTAATTATTACAAATATACAAATGTTTCTTAATTACATCTAATGTCCCGATCTGATAATGGGGTTTCCCTATCTACCTATCCTAATCCGCTTTTCCCTATCATAATAGAAAAAAGCTTATTTTATCAAAGAATCGCTGGCAAACGCAAATTTCGTCAAAGGTTCGCAAGAAAAACACGAATTTTATCAAATAATCGCTGAAAAAACATGAATTTCGTAAAAGGATCGCTAAAAAAACATGAATCTCGTCAAAAGGCAGCAGAGAAAACACGAATATTGTCAAACGATCATTAAAAAAGCAAATTTCATCAAAGGATCACGGAAAATGCGAATTTCATCAAAGGATTGCGGAGAAAACGCAAATTTTGCCAAAGGATCACAGGAAAAATGTGAATTTCGTCAAAGGATCGCTGAAAAAAAAAACACGAATTACGTCGTAGGATAACTGAAAAAACATGAATCTCGACATAAGTATGTGGAAAAACACGAATTTCGTTAAAGGATCACAAAAAAAGCAAATTTCGTCAAATGATTGCAGGAAAAACTTGAATTTCATCGAAGGATCGCAGAAAAAATACGAAATTCGTCAAAGGATTGTGGAAAAAATGCAGATTTTGTGAAAGGTTCACAGAAAAAACTTTCGTGAAAGTGTCGCGGGAAAAATGCAACTGTCTTTATTAAAAACAGCACACACACAAACAAACCTATTCTGTCTTCCACAATTTAATTTGTAAATATGAAGTTAAAAAAAAAAAAAATCCCTGTTTTCTGACATATTATGAGTTTTATCAGCAAGTTAAAATATTAAGTAAATATGAATGATTTGCGGAGCTGTTTCTATCAAAAATTCAATCACATCGCCCAAAAACCCTCAACAAAAATAATTATAAAGAGTGCGATGACAACATAAATTTGCATGTCCGTTCTTGGGCGATTCTTATAAAACACAAAATTTGTCACAAATGGTGATTTTTTTACAACATGCTTACAAATTGAAATGGTTTATAATTATTTAAAAAAAAAAACTCGGCCAGAAATAACATTGATTTTACATTTTTAAAGACTTATTCTTTATAATTATTTTGAAACAGCTCCGAAAATCATTCATATTTATTTATTGTTTTACTTTCTGATGAAACTCATAATGTGAGAAAACGGAAAATCACAAAATTGATCAATCAATAGTTGAAAAAAATCTCAAAAATCATCAAATGGTCTTGGGGGGGGGGGGATGCAAATATCGGCAAATAGCTTAAAAAAAAATCACAATTTGTCAAATGATTTGGGGGGGGGGGTAATTGTGAAATGTACCAAATGGTTTTGAAAATAATCAAACGACAGCAGGGGTAAAAAATCTTTTTTCAATCAATCATCACAATTGGCGAGTGTGACTATTAAGATGGCCAGTGGTGGCAAAACAGTCAATCGACAAATTTTTAGTATTACTTGCAGATTGGTGAGTGCTAATTTTGTCCTATATGTGAGTGATTCTTATGAAACTCATGTCACAAAATGCACATCATAAATATTTCTCGGACTGGGAATTTAAAATCAGTTCATCAAAACAATTTAATAATTACCGTCAAATCTCGTTAATCCGCCCCCCCCCCTAAATGCAACGGAAAATCGTAAAATAACCAGGAGGGGGGGGGGGGCGCTTGCACGGTATTAGAACTGTATTATATGATATTTATGGATGGTGGTGGTAGTTGGATGCTACCGGCCGATCGTCGCAAAGTATGCATTCTATAAAGTGACAAAAGAAACAAATTTGGAAAAAAAAATCCGTTCTCAGGTGATTAAGATTTAATAATTATTTACTGAATGTTTTCATTTTATTCAAAGTAAAGTTCAAGAAAAACATTAGATTGTTGGACGACTAAAAAAGTTCTTAAATCATAAACATCACTCAAAAACGCCCCAACAAAAAAATCATGAATATATAGAAACAGCTCAGAAAATCTGTTTCATTAAGAATATTTTTCTTGGGCGACTAAAAAAGTTCTTAAATGAAACTTCTTAAATGGAGTTAAAAATGGTTCTTAAATGGAGTTCAATAACAAATCTTAATGAGAACATACATCTTAACAATTTATCGCATGTTATGAATTCATCAATCTCGGGAACTAAAAATGTAGTCCAAAACAATTACAGGAAAAAAATTGTAAACATTAAATTACTCAAAAATTTAATGTAAATTGTTTGTTTCCATCAAAAATATTTAATTTGTAAGTATGAGGTAAAAAAAAAAAATCACAATGGATTCCTAACCGCCCAAGAACTCAAATTATTTACTGAATATTTTCATACTAAAAATGCTAAAAAAATAAAACAAACTAACTAAAAATACAGTCAAAAACAGTTTTTTAAAATATTATAAGCGTTGCACAAATTATTTACTGAATATTTTCATACTAAAAGTGTTAAAAAATGAAAAAAACTAACTAAAAATACAGTCAAGAATAGTTTTTTTAAATATTATAAGCGTTGCAGATACATGAAGATATACTTTCTGTTCAGTGAAGTGTAAGATGAAATAGGGCTAAACCCCAGTGACAAAACTAACTATCGGGAACTTAATATGATATATATTGCATATTTCAAACTATTTTTGAAATATTATTAGCGTTGCAGACACACGAAGATAGTTCTGTCACTGGGTTTAGGCCAATTTCATCTTACATTTCACTGAACAGAAAGTAAATAAATCGTCGCTGGTAGCTAGAACCATAGAGTAATGGAATATCTTTAATCTGTGGCTAGATCCTGGATGCTGCACCTGCTCTCATTGGCTGGCTGCTTCGTTGCCACGGATGGTGTTGCCGAGGCTATTTCATGGGAGGAGCTTGAAATAGCCTCGAACCCAAAATTCCATATACACGTTTTAATTTTTTTTTAAAAATCTAAATTAAAATTTTAAAATCCGACCGTGAGGTATACTGTCCGGTGATAACATCTACACATGACAAAAATTTCTGAGTCCTAGGTGGTATAATTACGGAGATGGCCAGTGGTGGCAAAACAGTCAATCGACAAATTTTTAGTATTACTTGCAGATTGGTGAGTGCTAATTTTGTCCTATATGTGAGTGATTCTTATGAAACTCATGTCACAAAATGCACATCATAAATATTTCTCGGACTGGGAATTTATAATCAGTTCATCAAAACAATTTAATAATTACCGTCAAATCTCGTTAATCCGCCCCCCCTAAATGCAACGGAAAATCGTAAAATAACCAGGAGGGGGGGGGGGCGCTTGCACGGTATTAGAACTGTATTATATGATATTTATGGATGGTGGTGGTGGTTGGATGCTACCGGCCGATCGTCGCAAAGTATGCATTCTATAAAGTGACAAAAGAAACAAATTTGGAAAAAAAAATCCGTTCTCAGGTGATTAAGATTTAATAATTATTTACTGAATGTTTTCATTTTATTCAAAGTAAAGTTCAAGAAAAACATTAGATTGTTGGACGACTAAAAAAGTTCTTAAATCATAAACATCACTCAAAAACGCCCCAACAAAAAAATCATGAATATATAGAAACAGCTCAGAAAATCTGTTTCATTAAGAATATTTTTCTTGGGCGACTAAAAAAGTTCTTAAATGAAACTTCTTAAATGGAGTTAAAAATGGTTCTTAAATGGAGTTCAATAACAAATCTTAATGAGAACATACATCTTAACAATTTATCGCATGTTATGAATTCATCAATCTCGGGAACTAAAAATGTAGTCCAAAACAATTACAGGAAAAAAATTGTAAACATTAAATTACTCAAAAATTTAATGTAAATTGTTTGTTTCCATCAAAAATATTTAATTTGTAAGTATGAGGTAAAAAAAAAAAAATCACAATGGATTCCTAACCGCCCAAGAACTCAAATTATTTACTGAATATTTTCATACTAAAAATGCTAAAAAAATAAAACAAACTAACTAAAAATACAGTCAAAAACAGTTTTTTAAAATATTATAAGCGTTGCACAAATTATTTACTGAATATTTTCATACTAAAAATGTTAAAAAATGAAAAAAACTAACTAAAAATACAGTCAAGAATAGTTTTTTTTAAATATTATAAGCGTTGCAGATACATGAAGATATACTTTCTGTTCAGTGAAGTGTAGGATGAAATAGGCCTAAACCCCAGTGACAAAACTAACTATCGGGAACTTAATATGATATATATTGCATATTTCAAACTATTTTTGAAATATTATTAGCGTTGCAGACACACGAAGATAGTTCTGTCACTGGGTTTAGGCCAATTTCATCTTACATTTCACTGAACAGAAAGTAAATAAATCGTCGCTGGTAGCTAGATCCATAGAGTAATGGAATATCTTTAATCTGTGGCTAGATCCTGGATGCTGCACCTGCTCTCATTGGCTGGCTGCTTCGTTGCCACGGATGGTGTTGCCGAGGCTATTTCATGGGAGGAGCTTGAAATAGCCTCGAACCCAAAATTCCATATACACGTTTTAATTTTTTTTTAAAAATCTAAATTAAAATTTTAAAATCCGACCGTGAGGTATACTGTCCGGTGATAACATCTACACATGACAAAAATTTCTGAGTCCTAGGTGGTATAATTACGGAGAAATCCGCGGGCAGGCAGACAGACACTTACTCTTTTATAGAGATAGAGATTATGTATTGAGAAAAGTTCATTAAAAAATGGCATGAACATTTTTTAAATTTTCTAAGAAAAGCTACAATGGCTATTAAATAAAACTTGTCAACAAGGCAGGTTATAATACCTTTTTTTATTGCATTTTAAGATAAACATATTCTTCCTGGTATATTAAAAGGAAATAGAAATTTTTAATAATGAAAATAAAAATAATTGTTTACAAGAAAATAAACAACAATAATATTTAACTAAACGTGAATTAAAAATATTTATTAAATAGCAATAATATTTAGTTTAATGTAACAATGCAGTATATAACAAATAAAGCAACAATAGAAAATATTTATTTAAATGACGAAATGAGGAAATTCCTGCTTTGTTTTTAGAAAACCACCATGCAGCATGAGTGTAGTTTGGAGTTGAAAAGCTCAAGCAGAAATAAAAGTTTCAAAATGGAAGCACTAATCTAAAGCAAATTAAAATTCACAAAAGATAAAATTTTACGTGAATTGTATTTGTAGAGGAAGAAGGATATGCTTGTCTGGAAAAATTTGAACATGGATGCACTATTGCAATAAAATTACAATGCACCTAAATGAAAAATTTTGGTGCATTGTACTTTTAATAGAAGTGACATGTGCAAGTCTTGAAAAGTTGGAGTGTGAGGAACTAACGCAGAGTATGTTCGTTATATTTAAATTTAAAGTAAGTAGCGAATCCTTTACTATTCTAAGTGTTAAAAGTATTTGTCTAAGTTTTTGTTTATTTATGATATTTTTTAGTGGCCTTAAGGAGATTATATAAGATTTTATTATATATTTTTCGTTTATATCATTAATATGTGTCTGTCAAGGTAGCTATACGAATTTTTTTTTATGTATAGCGTTTTCAATCTTAGCAGATTCCTCCCTAAACAACAGTCTTAATAAAATATGAAAATTATCATTTCTGTTAAATCCATTTATAATAGTAGATTTTACAGAAATAAAATAATTTTTTTGTTTAACAAAACGCAGTCAAATTTATGTTGTCCTAAAGACAAGAAATATATAGGTAAAATATATTCCACACATGTGTTTATCTCATGATGTATAACGTATTTTAAAATCTAAATTATGTATTGAGATAACTTCATATTAAAAAAATAATAAATGAAAAAACATCTAATTCATTTTCTAAGGAAAGCCACACTGGCCTTTAAATACAACTTGTCAACAAGGCAGTATAAAATACTTTTTTCTTTTTTATAATTTTAGATCGAAGACATTTTTTTGGTATGTTGAAAGGGCATAGAAACTTTTAATAATGACGTATGAATGTAAATAATTTTTTACAAGAAGATAAACAGCGATGATATCTAAGTAAATGTCAAAGTAGAATATTTGTTGCATAACAATAAATTTTTGTTTAATGTGACAATGCAAAGTAACAATTAAAGCAAACATGAAAAATATTTCATTGAAAAGACGGACTTGTGTTATTTTTCGAAGAACAATAAGCAGCATGAATGTAGAAAAGGTGAAGAAGCTATAAAAGTTTTAAAATGAAAGCACTAATGCAGTAAAAAGTACTATTCACCTAAAGTGGAATTTTAGGTGAACTGTACTTGTAGATGAAGATGCATATGCCCGTATGGAAAAGTTTGAAAAAGGATGTAATATTGCAATAAAACTACAATGCACCTAAATTGAAAATAATTTCTGAAAGAACATCTGTTTTAATTTCTAAGACAATGGCCATATAATAAAACTTAACAACAAGGCAGATTATTATACTTTTTTATTTTTTGTGTTTTAAGATGGGTCTTCTCCGTGGTATATTGAAAGGACGATTCGTTTAATAATGGCGTATGGATGAAAATATTTTTTTTTAGAATTAAGTAAACAACAATGATATTTAAATAAGCATCAGTGAGCAATATTTGTTTAATAACAATAAACTTTTGTTTAGCGTAACAATGCAGTGTAACAAATAAAACAACAATAGAAAACATTTCTTTAAAATTGCGAACTTATTTCTTTAATTTTAATGAACAAGGAGCACCATGAGTATAGTCTGAAGATGAAAAGTTGAAGATGGTATAAAAAGTTTGAAATAGAAGCCCTAATCCAATGCAAAGTAGAATTAATCTAAAATGGAATTTTTTGACAATTGTATTTGTAGAAGAAGTAGCATATGCCAGTCTGGAAATGTTTGAACATGGATGACACTGCTACAGTAAAACTACAATGGATCTAAATAAGAAATTTAGGCGCATTGTACTTTTAATAGAAGTAACATATGCAAGTCTCGAAAAGTTGGAACACGACGAACTAATGCACAGCATGTTAATTATATTTACATTTAAAGTAAGTAACGAATTCTTTACTATTCTAAGTGTTAAAAGTATTGTCTAATATTTTGTTTATTAATGATATTTTTTAATGGACTTAAAATAATGGAGATTATATAAGGTTTTATATAATTTTTTTCGTTTATATCATTAAAATGTGTCTGTCAAGGTAGATATACGAAAAAAAATATTTTTATGCATAGCGTTTTTTATCTTAGCAATTTCCCCCCTAAACAACAGTCTTAATAAAATATGAAAATTATCATTTATGCAAAATCCATTACTTTATAATAGTAGATTTTACAGAGATAAAATAATTTTATTGTTTAGCAACACGCAGTCAAATTTATGTTGTACTAAAGACAAGAAATATATAGCTAAAATATATTTCAAAAGTATAAGTGAAGTTTTTCTCATATGTACCTAAATAAAATATGTAGGTGCATTGTACTTTTTATATAAGTAACATATGCAAGTCTCGAAAGATTGAAGATATAGAAAATACTATAGATCAGGTTCTGTATATTTATTATAATAATAATAATAATAATAAAACAAAAAAAAAACATTTTGGGCCATCAAATAAAACTTGTCAACAAGGCAGGATATAATACTTTTGTCTTTTTTGTATTTGCAGACGGATGTTTCCTCCTTGATATACTGAAAGGAAATAGAAACATTTAATAATTGCCTATGTATGAATTTGAACAACAAAGGACAGCAATGAACAACAATGAACAACAGTGAACAACATTCAACAACACTGAACAGCAATTATCTTTAACTAAACATCAATGATCATTATTTTTTACGTAACAATTAACTTTTGCGTAATGTAACAATGTAGTGTAACGAATAAAGTAACAATCGAAAATATTATTTTAGAAAGATGGAATTTCTTCTTTATTTTTAGAAGAACAGCATGCGTGTAGTTTGAAGATGAAAAGATATAGAAACTATAAAATTTTGAAATAGAAGCAGCATTGCAATACAAAATACAATTTAACTAAACTGGAATTTTATTTGAATCGCACTTATATAGAAAAAGATGCATATGCCAGTCAGAAACAGTTTGAAAATGGATGGATTAAAAGTACAATGCACCTAAGTTATAAATTTAGATGCATTGTTCTTTTAATAGAAGTAACACGTGCAACTCTCGAAAGGATGAAAATGTATGAATTACTGCAAAACATGATATTTATATTCAAATTGAAAGTAAGTAACAATTTATTTACTATTATCATTATTAAAAGTATTTGTCTAAGTTTTTAGTTACGTATGGTGATTTTGAATGAACTTTGAGAAGTTTATATTATTTGTTTTGTATAAATCTTTAATGTGTGTCAAACTAAATATAGGGAAAATAATAAATTTTTTTATTCATAGCGTTTTTAATCTCAGTAACATACTTCATAAAACAAAAAATTAATAAAATATGAAAAATATTTTATTTTTGCAAAATCTGCTAATATATAATAGTAGATTTGGCAGAAAGGAAATAATTTTCATGTTTATCAACACGGAGTTAAAATTTTGTTGGCATAAAGTCAACAAAAATATAGGCTAGGTAAAATATATTCCACACATATGTCTGAAGATGTGTGTATGTTATGATGTATTACGTGTTTTTAAATCTATATCATGCATTGAGATAAGTTAATTAAAAAAAATTAATTGAAATAACATCTATTCCATTTCCTAGGAAAAGTTCCAATGGCCTTTAAATAAAACTTGCCAACAAGGCAGTTTGAAATACTTAAAAAAATATTTTTAGGTGGATGTCTTCTTTCGGGTATGTTGAAAAGATATAGCAATCTTTAATAATGACGTATGAATGAATTTCTTTTCAACTAGTTAAACAACCATGATATTTAACTGAAATCAATGATGAATATTTGTTACATAAAAATAAAGTTTTATTTAATGTAACAATGCAGTATAACAGTTAAAGCAACAATGGGAAATATTTCATTAAACAGACGAAATTCCTTCTTTATTTTTAGATGAGTAATTAACAGCTGGAGTGTAGTTTTGAAATGAAAAGATAAAAAATCTATAAAAGTTTTGTAATAGAAGCACCATTGCAATACAAAGTACAATTCACCTAAAAGAGAATTTTATGTGAATTGTACTTGTGGAAGAAGATGCATATTCCAATCTGGAAAAGTTTGAAAATGTATGGTATACAAGTTCAATGCACCTAACTGATAAATGTAGGTGTATTCTACTTTTAATATAATTAATATATGCAACTATCTAAAGGTTAACAATGGATGAGTTAGTGCAGAACATGCTATTTATATTGATATTGAAAGTAAATAACAATTTACTTACTATTCTCAGTGTTAAAAGTGTTTGTCTAAGCATTTGATTACTGACGATAATTTTTAATAGATTTAACATCCATAAGGTTTAAAAATGCTTTTTTACTTAACAATAAATTTTTGCGTAATGTAACAATGCAGTATAACAATTAAAGCAACAATGGAAAATATTTCATTAAAAAAACGAAATTTGTTATTTCTTTTTAGAAGAGCAATCAGCAGCTGGAGTGTAGTTTTGAAATGAAAAGATAAAAAATCTATAAAAGTTTTGTAATAGAAGCACTATTGCAATACAAAGTACAATTCACCTAAAAGAGAATTTTATGTGAATTGTACTTGTGGAAGAAGAGGCATATGCCAATCTGGAAAAGTTTTAAAATGTATGGTATACAAGTACAATGCACCTAACTTATAAATTTTGGTGCATGCTACTTTTAATAGAAGTAACATATGCAACTCTCAATACGCTGGAAATGGATTAACAACTGCAGAACATGATATTTATATTGATATTGAAAGTAAGCAACAATTTATTTACTATTCTCAGTGTTAAAAGTATTTGTCTAATTTTTGATTACTATGATAATTTTTAATAGACTTACAAGCCAAGAAGTTATATATATATATTTTGTTTAAATGCTTAATGTGTGTCTGTCAATATAAATACAGTAAAACCCGGTTATCCAAAAAGCATGGGGCCAAAGGATTTTCGGCTAACCGGGGTTCCATAGGAATTTTCAGATAAACGGGATGCTTCCTAATTTTATTATACCCGATGACAGTACTCACCCTTCGCACTCCCGCATAGTCAGGTAAAGCGTTTGTGCTTGCAGGTGCAGCAAGTGTCCGTATTATCTTGGATTAACTCATCCTGTTTACACGTGTTTTAATTTCCTCCAAACGTTAGTTAAGATGAGTAATACTTTAAAGTACAAACGTGTTTTTTATAAGCATGAAGAGCTTAACGCGTTGAAAAAGTTGATACTGGCACCTCAATATATTGAAGTGCAGGAAGATGCAACAGCGTCAGATGTGTTGTTGTTTAACAGGTGGCGTGATAAAGCAGCATTGAAGCAATGTAAAGTTGAAAAAAAAATTACAACATATTTTGTAAAGAAATGAAGTGTTGTATGTGTCTATGTAATAAAATGCCTGCATTTACGCAATGGTCCAAATAAATAACTTGACACTGCTTATTTCATAAATAGCATGCTTCTTTTAAAATAAAATTTTTCACATTAAAAAAAAGCTTAAGGTCTTTCGGTTAAACCGATTTTCGGATTACCGGGATTCGGATAATCGGGGTGCCACTGTATACGAAAATTAATAAAGTATTTCTATACCTAGTGTTTTTAACCACAGTAATGTACTCCATAAAACAAAATATTTAATACAATCTGAAAATTACTTTACATTTGCAAAATCTTCTATTATATAATTGTAGATTTTGCAGAAATAAAATAATTATCATGTTTAATAACACGCAGTCAAATTTAAGTTTGCCAAAAGAAAACAGATATAAAGGTAAAATATATTGCACATGCATGTATGAAAATGTGTTTATCTCATAGTGTTTCCTTAAATGTAAATCGTGTGATGTAAAGAGGTTCATTTTAAAATAATAATAATAATTGAAAGAGAATCTATTTCATTTTCTGAAAAAAGCCAATTTGGCCATCAAATAAAACTTGTCAACAAGGCAGGATATAATACTTTTTTCTTTTTTGTATTTTCAGATGAATGTTTCCTCCTTGATATACTGAAAGAAAATAGAAACATTTAATAATTTCGTATGTATGCATTTGAACAACAATGAACAACAGTGAACAACAATGGTCTTTAACTAAACATCAATGATCATTATTTTTACGCAAGAATTAACTTTTTCTTAATGTAACAATGCAGTGCAAAAAATAAAGGAACAATCAAAAATATTACTTTAGAAAGATGAAATTTCTTCTTTATTTTTAGGAGAACAGTTAGCAGCATGTGTGTAGTTTGTAGATGAAAAGATAAATAAGCTATAAACGTATTAAAATAGAAGCAGTATTGCAATACAAAATACAATTCAACTGAAATAGGATTTAATGTGAATTTTACTTGTAGAAAAAGATTCATATGCCAGTCAGGAACAGTTTGAAAATGGACGGAATAAAAGTACAATGCACCTAAGTTATAAATGTAGGTGCATTGTACTTTTAATAGAAATAACACATGCAACTCTCGAAAGGTTGAAAATGGATGAACTACTACCGAACATGATATTTATATTGATATTGAAAGTAAGTAACAATTTATTTACTATTCTCAGTCTTAAAAGTATTTGTCTAAGTTTTTGATTACTTAAGATAATTTTCAATAGACTTACAACTCAAGAAGTTATATATATATATTTTGTATAAATCCTTAATGTGTGTCTGTCAAGGTAAATATGCGAAAATAATAAAATATTTTATACCTAGTGTTTTTAATCTCACTAATGTATTTCATAAAACAAAATGTTTAATAAAGTATAAAAATTAATTTATATTTGCAAAATCTTCCATTATACAGTAGTAAATTTTGCAGAAATAAAATAATTATCATGTTCAACAACACGCAGTCAAATTTAAGTTTACCAAAATAAAACAGATATAAAGGTAAAATATATTGCACATGTATATCTGCAAATGCGTTTATCTCATGAAGTATAGTGTTTTCTTAAATCTAAATCTTGTTATGAAGAGAGGCTCACATAAAAAATAATAATTTAAAGATAATCTATTTCATTTTCTAAAAAGGCCAATTTGGCCATTACATAAAACTTGTCAACAAGGCAGGATATAATACTTTTTTCTTTTTTATATTTTCAGATGGTCTTCTCCTTGATATACTGAAAGGAAATAGAAGCAGTTAATAATTATGTATGTATGAATTTGAGCAACAATGAACAAAAATTATCTTTAACTAAACATCAATGATCTTTATTTTTTACTTAACAATAAACTTTTGCGTAATGTAACAATGCAGTATAACAATTAAAGCAACAATGGAAAATATTTCATTAAAAAGACGAAATTTGTTATTTCTTTTTAGAAGAGCAATCAGCAGCTGGAGTGTAGTTTTGAAATGAAAAGATAAAAAATCTATAAAAGTTTTGTCTTAGAAGCACTATTGCAATACAAAGTACAATTCGCCTAAAAGAGAATTTTATGTGAATTGTACTTGTGGAAGAAGATGCATATTCCAATCTGGAAAAGTTTGAAAATGTATGGTATACAAGTTCAATGCACCTAACTTATAAATTTAGGTGTATTCTACTTTTAATATAATTAATATATGCAACTCTCTAAAGGTTAAAAATGGATGAATTAGTGCAGAACATGTTATTTATATTGATATTGAAAGTAAGTAACAATTTACTTACTATTCTCAGTGTTAAATGTGTTTGTCTAAGCATTTGATTACTGAGGATAATTTTTAATAGATTTAACATCCATGAGGTTTAAAAATGTTTTTTGTATAAATCGTTAATGTGTGTCTGTCAAGATAAATATACGGAAAATAATAAAATATGTTTATCCCTAGTGTTTTTAATCTCAGTAATGTACTTCATAAAACAAAATATTTAATAAAATATGAAAATTAATTTATATTTGCAAAATCTTCTATTATATAATAGTAGATTTTGCAAAAATAATATAATTATCATGTTCAATAACACGCAGTGAAATTTAACTTTATTAAAAGCAAAGCGATATAAATGTAAAACATATTTCATATATATGTGTGAAAATGTGTTTATCTTCATGAAGTATAGTGTTTTCTTAAATCTAAATCTTATGATGAAGAGATGCTCATTTAAAAATAAAATAATTATTGAAAGAGAATCTATTTCATTTTCTGGAAAAAGCCAATTTGGCAACTAAAGAAATTTTTTCAACAAGGTAGGATATAATATATTTTTATTTTTTTTGTATTTTCAGATGGAGGTCTTCTTCTTGGTATACTGAAAAGAAATAGAATCATTTAATAATTACGTATGTATAGATTTGAACAACAATGAACAACAGTGAACAACAATGATCTTTAACTAAACATCAATCATCCTTATTTTTTACGGAACAATAAACTTTTGCTTAATGTAACACTGCAGTGTAACAAATAAAACAACAATAGAAAATATTTCATTAAAAAGACGAAGTTACTTCTTTATTTTTAGAAGAACAGTGAACAGCATGAGTGTAGTTTATACATGAAAAGATGAGTAACCTATAAACGTTTTGAAATTGAAGAACTAGTTCATTACCAAGTCGAATTCACCTAAGATGAAATTTTATGTGAATTGTATGTGTAGAAGAAGATGGATATGATAGCATGGACACTGTTGAAAAGGGATCCACTGCTGTTATAAAAGTAGAAACCATACGAATTAAAAATTTAGGTGCATTGTACTTTTAATAGAAGTAACCTATGCAAGTCTCGAAAAGTTGGAATATGAGGAACTAATGCAAAGAATGTTCTTTATATTTATATTGAAAGTATGTAACGAATTAATTACTATTCCAAGTGTTAAAAATGTCTAAAAATTTGTTTAAAAATATTTAATAGAAATACATTATATATAAATTATAATTTCGCAGAAATTAAGTAATTTTCAAGTTTAACAGCATGCAGTGAAACTTGTGTTGATCTAAACAAAACAAATATATAGGTAAAATATATGACACACGATATGTGGAAATGTTTCTATCTCATGAAGCCCAGCGTTTTCTTAAATCTAAATTATGCATTACGAAAATATCTTTAAAAAAATATTTGAAAGAACATCTATCTCATTTTCAAAGATAAGCCACAATGACCATTAAATACAACTTGTAAACAAGGCAGGTTATTATACATTTTTCGTTTTATATTTAGATGGAGGTATTCTTCCTGGTATATTTAAAGGAAATGGAAACTTTTTTTAATGATTCATAAATAGAAATATATTTTTAAAACAAGATAAACAACAATGATATTGAACTAAACACCAATAAAAAATGTTTGTTTCATAGCTATAAATATTTCTCTAACGCAACAATGCAGCGTACCAATAAAGCAACAATGGAATGAATGACGAAATTCCTTATTTATCTTTAGAAAAACAGTGAGCAGCATGAGTGTAGTTTGGAGATGAAAAGTTCAAGAAGGTATAAAAGTTTTGAAATGGAAGCACTAATCCAATACTAAGTAAAATTAACCTAAAATGCACCAGTCGAGGAGGATGGATAGGTCTGTCTGAAAAAGTATGAACATAGACTGCAATAAAATTACAATGCACTTAAATGGAAAATTTAGGTGCATTGTATTTTTAATAGAAGTAACATATTCAATACTGGAACTGTTTTAATAGGAGGAACAACTGCAGAACGTGTTCTTTATATTTACATTGAAAGTAAGTAACCAATTCTATACTATTCTAAGTATTAAAAATATATATATAAGTTTTTGCTTACTTAAGATATTTTTTAATTTTCTTACAAAAAGTAGATTATATAAGGTTTTATAATTTTTTTCTTTAAATCATCATTTTTAGGTGTCTGCAAAGATAGATATAGGAGACAAATTATGCCCAGCGTTTTTAATCTCAATAATTTGAATTATTAAAATTATCATTTTTGAAAAATTTATTGTTATATAATAGTAGATTGTGGAGAAAAATAATAATTTTCATGTTTAACAACACGCAGTGATATTTATATTGGCCTTAAGACAACAAATATATAGGCAAAATATATTGCACACGTATATGTGAAAATACGTTTATCTCATGAAGTATTAGGTTGTTTAAAATCTTAAACATGTATTGATATAAGTTCATTAAAAAATAATAATTAAATACCATCTATTTCATTTACTAAGAAAAAACGTAGTGGCTTTCAAATAACACTTGTCAGCAATGCAATTTAAAATATTTTTTATTTTGTATATTTTTAGACGGAGGTCTTCTTTCTGGTATATTGAAAGTATATAGAAACTTTTAATAAGGACGTATGAATAAGAACATTTTTTTTTCAAATTAGGTAAACAACCATGATATTTAACGGAGCATCAACGAACAATATTTGTAGCATAAAAATAAAGTTTTTCAAAATGTAACAATGTAGTGTAACAATTAAAGTAACAATGGAAAATATTAAAAATAAATATTCAATTACCAATGTCTGTGTTTCAATACTTTATTCTTCACATTACCAATTTTACAATCAATCACTCAAAACATAGTAAATTTTTTTTATAGGACTTTTACCATGTTTTTGAGTGATGTCTGATTGAAAAATTGGTAATGTGAGGAATAAAGTAATGGAAAATATTTCATTGAAAAGACGACATTTCTTCTTTATATTTTGAAGAACAGTTATTAGCATGTGTGTAGTTTAGAGATGAATAGTTAAAGAAGCTCTGAAGCTATGAAAAATAAAAATTAATGCAATACAAAGTACAATTCACCTAAAATGGAATTTTATGTGAATTGTACTTGTAGAAGAAGATGCATATGCCAGGCTGGAAAAGTTCGAAAATGGATGGAGCAGAATTACAATGCATTTTATTTATAAATGTAGGTACATTGTACATGTAATAGAAGTACTGAAGAACATGTTCTATATGTTTATATTGAATGTAACTAACAAATTCTTTTCTGTTCTAATTGTTAAAACTATTTGTATAAGTTTTTAAAATTTATGATAATATTATGATAACTTAAAACGCAGTAGGTTATATAATTTGTCTTGTATGAATCAATAACGTGTGTCAGTCAGGGTAAATAATGAAATATTTTAATACTTAGTGTTTTTAATCTCAATAATTTAACTCATAAAACAAAAGTTTTTATAAATTATTAAAATTATTTTTTTGGTATAATCTTTTATTACATATTAGCAGAGTATTCATAAATTAAAGAGTTTTCATGTTCAACAACTTGCAATAAATTTTAAGTTTACACAAAGACAACAGATATAAAGGTAAAATATGTTGCACGCATGTATGTGAAAATATGTTTGTATCATGAAGTATAGCGTTTTCTTAAATATATATTAAGTATTGAGAAAAGTTCATTTTTTTCTGAAAATAATAACTAAGAGAATATCCATTTCATTTTTAAATAAACACCATAATGACCCTTAAATAAAACTTGTCAACAACTTTCTTCTTTTTTGTATTTTCAGAGGAAGCTCTTCTATCCAGTATATTGAAAATAAAAATTTTAAATAATAAAGTATAAATGGAAATGTTTTTATACAACTAAATAAACAACAATTATTTTTAACTAAACATTTGTTGCATAATAATAAATTTTTGTTTAATGTAATAATGCAGCGTAACAAATACAGCAACAATAAAAAATAATCCTTTCTTTATTTTTAGAAGAACAGTGAGCAGAACGAGTGTAGTTTTGAGATGAAAAGTTAAAGAAGCTATAAAGGTTTTAAAACGGATGCACTAATGAAATACAAAATATAATTGATGTAAGGTTGAAATTTAGGTGAATTGTACTTGTAGAGGAAGATACATGTTCCAGTGTAGAAGAGGTTAAAAAATGGGTGGAATAAAAGTACAATGCACCTAAGTTATAAATTTAGATGAATTATGCTTTTAATAGAAGTGACGTATGGAAGTCTCGAAAAGTTGGAAATGGAGGAGCTACTACATAACATGTTCTTGTCATTTATATTGAAGTAAGTAACCAAATTCTTTACTATTCTCAGTTTTAAAAGTGTTTGTCTAAGTTTTTGTATAATTATGATAGTGTTTGTATAATTATGATTATATGGTTATATGGAAGCCACCATGGCTGTTAAATAAATCTTGGTAACAAATCTGATTATAATACTTTTTCTGTTTTGAATCATTTGATAGAGGTCTTCTTCTTGGTATATGTAAAGAAAATATAAACTTTTAATAATGACGCATAATGCGAAATATTTCTTTACAACAAGATAAAGAACAATGATATTTAACTAATCATTAATGAAAAATATTTGTTACATAACAATAAATATTTGTTTGATGTAACAATGCAATTTAACAAGTACTGCAACAATAGAAAATATTTCATTTTAATGACGAAATGACGAAATTCTTTCATCATTTTTGAAGAACAGTAAGCAGCACGAGCATAGTTTGGAAATGAAAATTTAAGAATATATAAAAGTTTCGAGCACTAATCCAATACAAAGTAGAATTCACATAACATAAAATTTTACGTGAATTCTATGGATATGCCTTTTTGGAAAACTTTGAACATGGATACGCCATTAACACATATCCCATTAAAATTACAATGCACCTAAATGAAACACTCAGGTGCATTGTACTTTTAATAGAAGTAACATATGCAAGTCTCAAAC
The DNA here is from genome assembly GCA_963931845.1 of Maratus michaelseni. NCBI lineage: Eukaryota > Metazoa > Arthropoda > Arachnida > Araneae > Salticidae > Maratus > Maratus michaelseni. The sequence continues at coordinate 333,985,968 of OZ007589.1, forward strand.
AGCTGGACTACTGCAAAACTTGTTCTTTATATTTATAGTGAAAGTAAATAACGAATTCTTTACTATTCTATGTGTTAAAATTATATATTTGTATCAGTTTTAATTCATATTAAGATAGTTTTAAGGAACTTACAAAAAAGATTATATAAGGTTTAATATATTTTTGTTTAAATCGTTAAAATGTGTATGACAAGATAAAAATACAAAAGAAAAATGTATTTATTTTTATGCCTATCGTTTTTAATCTCAGTAATTTATCCCCTAAGCAACAGTCTTAATAAAATATAACAATTACCATCTCTGCAAAATCTACTTTTATATAATAGTAGATTTTGGGGAAAAATAATAATTTTCATGTTTAACTACATACAGTAAATTTATGTTGATCTTAAGACAACAAATATATACGTAATATATATTGCACACGTATATGTTAAAATAATTTTATTTGATGAAGTATTACGTTTTTTAAATCTTAAACATGTATTATATATGTTTATTTAAAAAAAAAAGTAATTAAAACAACATCTATTTCATTTACTGAGAAATACACAATGGCTTTTAAATAAAACTTGTCAACAAGACAGTTTAAAATACTTTTTTGTTTCGTATATTGTTAGAAGAAGCTCTTTTTCTGATACACTGCTCAAAACAATTAAAGGATATTTGAAGTTTTATATAAAATAAAGATATAAACGAAATTTTTTTTGCCGAAAATAGAAGAAGAGAATCACAAATGCAAATTTTTCTGGTTTTCAAACTGTGGAGTATGCAAATTTTGAGTTCGACGTCAAAAACGTCGCTTCAGCGGCAGCGAATGAAATTTGACTTTCAACTGGATAAAAGAGAATGAAGACAAGGATGATCGGCATTCAGTGATTGCTTTGTTTCGATGAGTACGATGTCTCAGCGAAGTCATTTGACAGATTCAGAAGCTTGGAGAATTGTTGGTAGGTTAGAAGGGGGCCAAACTCAAGCCGAAGTAGCGCAAGCCATTGGAGTGTCACAAAGTGTCATTTCCAGGATCTGGAACCGTTTTTTGGAGAGTGGATGTGCAGGCCGAAGACCAGGGCAAGGTCGTAGACGGGCAACTACGCCCAATGAAGATCGGTATTTAGCGTTAACAGCTCGGAGACACCGAAACATGAACGCTACTCTTCTCCAACAACACCTTCGCTCGGCTACAGGCACCACGATTTCAACTCAGACTGTCCGAAACCGGCTCCATGCTGTAGGTCTGTATGCTCGCTGACCGATGGTATGTGTTAGATTAACATCAAGGCATCGTCGCGACCGCAGGGAGTGGGCAACCGTGCATGTCAACTGGAGGAGAAATGAATGGAGCAATATTCTGTTTTCTGACGAGTCCCGTTTTTCTGTGCATCCGGATAATAGGCGTATTTTCATCTGGAGGGACCGTGGCAGTAGGAATAATCCTGCGTTCGTGCACGAAAGTGTCAGATTTGGCGGTGGAGGAGTGTTGGTGTATGGTGGCATCTCCATTGACGGGCGCACTGACCTCTACATCATTCGAGATGGAGCTCTGACTGGTCGCCGATATAGGGATGAGATCCTCAGACCTATTGTAGTCCCTTACGCTGCAGCAATCGGAGATAACTTCATTTTAATGGACGATAGCTGCAGGCCACATCGTGCAAACCTGGTGGAGGATTTCCTTTTCGAGGAAGGAATCGTTCGAATGGAATGGCCAGCGTGTTCTCCAGACATGAATCCAATCGAGCACGTTTGGGACGCTTTAGGAAGACGAGTTTCTGGCCGCCAACAACCCCCACAAACTCTCCAAGAACTGGAAAGAGCTCTTCTGGAAGAGTGGGGCAGAATACCCCAACTCGTCATTAATAGCCTCATTGAGTCCATGCCTCAAAGGTGTTCAACGTTGCTGGCCGCGCCCGTGGAAACCATACCCCCTACTGAAAATGATTTTCTTTGAAGAAAACACCTTTTCTTATTCTTTTTTTCTCATATGCACAAATTGTGTTTTTTTCCTTTTGTACACAAATGCGCAATAAAATGCATTTTTTTCTGCCAAACATGTGTAATTTATTCTCATATAACCTACTATGTCTGTCGACCATGTATCAATCAGCTAAAAAGTTTCCCAGATACAAAATCCACCTAAAACTGCAATATCCTTTAATTGTTTTGAGCAGTGTATATTGAAAGGATATAGGAACTTTTAATAATGGCGTATGAAGGAAAATATGTTTTTTTTAGAACTAGGCAAACATCTATGATTTTTAACTGAACGTCAATAAACAATATTTGTTACATAAAAATAAAGTTATGTTTAATGTAACATCTGAGTGTAATAAATAAAGCAACAAGAAAAAATATTTCATTAAAAGGACTCTTGTTTTTTCTTTAAAGGAGACAGTTAACAGCATGAGTGTAGTTTGAAGATGGAAACTTCAAGAAGCTATAAATATTTTAAAATGGGAAGCAGTAATGCAATACACATTAGAATTCATTTAAAGTAGAATTTTAGTTGACTTGTGCTTGTAGAGGAAAACTGATATGCCAGTCTAGAAAAGTTTGAATGTGGATGCACTACTGAAATAAAAGTACAATGCACCTAATTTTTTCATTTATGTGTATTATACGTTTAATAGAATTAACGTATACAAATTTCGTATGGTTGGAATCGAAGAATTACTGCAGAACCTGTTCTTTATATTTTTATTGAAAGTAACACATTTTTCACTATTTTGTGTGTTAAAATTATTTGTCTGAATTTTTATTTATTTGTGATTATTACTACCTTTTCTTAATAAATTTTAATAAATAAGAAATTAGAAAATTTTAATAAATAAGAAACGTTAAAGAAATACGATCAGAGAGAACAAAGTAAAGTAATTATGTTAGAGTGTAAAGATAATCATGACCAGTAATTTGCGTTTCGAGATAAATCCATATCTTTTTTCAAACTAGTGTTTATATTCGTTGATGGACTAGGAGTATCAACTTTTTCCAAACACTGATCGGTAGAAAAACATTCGCAAAAAAGGGAACAAGTTGGAAACGTCTTTATAACTCATCAGTATAATGATGCAAGTACAGTAAGGAAAAATATTACTGAATGAAGATATCATTTATTTGTTCAAACTCTACGTGTGAAAAACAAAGCATGTAAAAATAAATTAACAGGTGCTACGAGTGTCTTAGTAGGTAAAGGGGTTCCATTAGATTTCACTTTCACGTAGAGATATGATGCGATATGTCAATATAATCTTCGCCGTTTTCTGAAATGTTTTACTAGACAGGTGCAGTCTCTTTTTATTTTCTTGGCTTTTAATAGAGCTTTGAAGTCATTTTGTGTCTTTGTGAGCTTTTTTTCTAACAGAGCTTTGAGGTCTATGTTTCATCTCTCTCCCACACAAATCGCAGATTTCACTTTAATCACCATCTTGTCTGTCAGGTTTTTTCCAGCATGCTTAAATCATTGCCTGGCGGCTAATTTAATATCATCACTTCGTGAGAGGTCTAATATAACACTTATTTGAAATAATTGTTTTTCAATGGTTTTTGTACCTTATACAGGAGTACAGCTGCGCGAGAAAGCGAATTAAACAGTACAATGAAACCATATCGTTTCTGAAATGTCACTTTTTGATAATAGTTTAAATCGCTTCCTGAGTGTTTTGTAAAATAATCTTCAAAAGATTGTTTGCAGCACTGAGGAGAGACAATCATTATGAGAGATAGTTTTGTCTAAGTGAAGTTTCATGCACGAATTGTGTCAAATATCTAACGTGTGTCTTTATAACGATTTCCAAAGAATCAAATTATTTATGGGTCACTGGTAAGTAATGATTCGATGTAATATCGATCGAATTGTTTACAAATAACTCCACAGTCTTTTCGGGCCACGTTTTCAATACGTAAAAGATGTACTAGCTCAGTCCCAATAGCTTGTATTATTACAATATCCTAATTTGCCATCAACATATGAACACCGTTCCATAATTAACACAGTGATCTGCTAAGAAGGGTCTTTCTAATGCTTTTTCGAGTTGGTCTTTTATACTCGTAGATGACATGTAGACTCGTTTGACACGTGACGTCGTAGACTCGTTTCACATGGGTTAAAATACAAGGGTTCACATGGGTCATCGGAGTGAGATCCTTTAGTAATATCACTGTATCACGATTTTCAACTTTAATTCGGATTGTCTTTGTATCTGGGCTATAAATGAAAAAAAAATATTTTCACGATCTTTTCAGGTAAGAGCTTTTAAATTATCAGAAGCGTATTCATAAAATCCTATTGGTATTCGTTTCATTATAATATTTTCATTACCTAAATCGAATACGAAAGAAATATTACTTCGATTCACATAACATCAAGTGTGTGGATAATTAAACTCTATCAAGCCAGCCTACTTCTGATTCACTTCTAAATTCAATGAGGGGTGTGACCTCGACACCGCCTATCTGAATTAAGCGTTGCGTAAGTAAGTTATAGAAAGGCAAATGAATTTCGCCAAAAACCGCGCTAAAAGCATAGCCGGGTGGGTTTCCCCACTCCCAAAGTCCTCCCCACGTGGTTTAGCGCAAACCCTCCCCAAACTATCAATGAATCATCTGATTTCTACCCTGGCCAGATAGTGGATTGATTAGGGCTGGACTTCAGTTTTGATTGAGAGTTTGTATGATTGTCTGATTGATCAGAATTTTAATTGTAGGTTGTAGCGTTTTTTAGTGTTTAATTTCACACATTATAAGCAAATGAGTATGCCTTCTTTATATCGTATACCTCGATTAGGTGTCGGTAACTTTTATACTTGAGAGCAATCATGCATGACACACCCCATTCTCACAGAGAAAAACAAAAAAATGTTAAGTATCATTTAAACTTAAAATAAAATTCCCTGAAAGCTTATAACATGTGGTAAAAATATAAATCAAACAAAATAAAACATAAACTCATATACAAACACACAACGCTTACCAATTTTTTATTGAGTGTCATTTTGAAAATAAATCTCAGTCCCAGAACACAGATGCTTAAATATTTTAATTAGAATAATTTCCCTGTATTTAAATGATATCGTGGTTAAAATAACAGAAATTACGTTTTCTTTCAAATATCTTTTCAAGCCTAGTTCAAATCTTATGCAAAAAACAGTTAACCCTTTCCGAAGCAGAAGGCGCTATACTCAGAAAATGTGGCAGTTCGATGTTTGCGGTGGTTATGAGGTTGGGAAGAGACGGTGGTTCCTGTATAGTGCACGGATGAAGTGATTAGAAGGCTGCGTTTGCGAGATTCCAACACCTCACTCCCTCTTGCTGAGCTGAAACTCTCATAAGGTTACTACTAATTTTTATTGCCACGTCACGTGTTGATTGATAAAAAAAAAATACAAATTACATACTTGAAATTTATTTCAGTAAAATCTAAAAAAAAATAACAGGTAAGTTATATTTTCATGTAGTTATGAAATAAACTTCATTTAAAAGTGCTTTTTTGTTTTATTCTGTGGAGAAAAATCTTGAATAATGCGAGTTGATCAAAGGGAAATGTTCTGACATGTGCTCAGAACAATGTTCAACAACAGTGACAATGTTCTGTCAGCTCCTGTTCTGACATCTATTGTATTTTTGTGCTTAGGGCTAATCACGGGAACTATTTCATTTTCTGGAAAAAGCCAATTTGGCAACTAAAGAAATTTTTTCAACAAGGTAGGATATAGTATATTTTTATTTTTTTTTGTATTTTCAGATGGAGGTCTTCTGATTGGTATACTGAAAAGAAATAGAAACATTTAATAATTACGTATGTATAGATTTGAACAATAATGAACAACAGTGAACAACAATGATCTTTAACTAAACATCAATGATCATTATTTTTTACGTAACAATAAACTTTTGCTTAATGTAACACTGCAGTGTAACAAATAAAGCAACAATAGAAAATATTTCATTAAAAAGACGAAGTTACTTCTTTATTTTTAGAAGAACAGTGAGCAAGCAGCATGAGTGTAGTTTTTAGATGAAAAGATGAGTAACCTATAAACATTTTGAAATTGAAGAATTAATTCACTACAAAGCAGGAATTCACCTAAGATGGAATTTTACGTGAATTATATCTGTAAAAGAAGATGGATATGCTAGTCTGGACACGTTTGAAAAGGGATCCACTGCTGCAATAAAAGGAGAAACTATACGCATTAAACATTTAGGTGCATTGAACTTCTAATAGAAGTAACTTATGCAAGTCTAGAAAAGCTGGAATATGAGGAACTAATGCAGAGAATGATTTTGTTTACTTATGATAATTTTTAATATTCTTACAACAAAGACGATTATATAAGGTTTTAAAATATATTTCTTTAAAATACCAATATTAGTTGTCTATCAAGGTAGATATACGAAAAAAATGCCTAGCGTTTTTAATCTAACAAGGGGACCGCCAAACATGATGCGCACAGATTTTGATGATTTTAAAGTATGTTGTAGGGATCATACCTCTAACTATTCAGGTCAAAGGTTTCCTTCAAATGGACTTTAGTTTTCGAGAAATTTCGGGTTAAAGTTCAGCATGCATTTCAAATGCCATTACTTCGCGGTCCTGGACAAGGTCTCAGTGGTTCCGTGGTAGCGTTCGCGATTTGAGAGACGCAGATGGGTGTTCTGTACTCTCTTGTGTCTTTTACCTTTTTTAACAAATTTTATATATTTGTCGCGTTATAAGTTGTATGCAGAATTATGAATTCTGCATCTTTGAACTTTTTGATATTTTCCTAATAAATTCCATTTACATTTTCGAATATTTCGTAAAAAATTACGTTTTTTTTTCTTTGCTGTTTTGAAATTAATATTTCTATTGACGAAACTCCAAACTAACTAATTCCAAAAACATATCTTGAAAGGAGTAATAAAATATTAAAGCAATAACGATTATATCCAAATTTTAGCCAGTTATATATATTTTTTTAGGTTATTTAAATACATTTAACTGTAAAGTTCAAACTCACAGTCATTTTTGATTTGCACAAATAAAATATAATGTATTACAATTAATTTTTTTTTCAGTCTAACAAGTTTATGCCATACAGAAAAATTCAACTAGAAATGAAAAATAGTTTGTAAATTACAATACATATAAAAAATATCTGAAAAAAAAAAATTCGTCTGCAACGACTTTTACGGTAATATCAGAACAAATAAAATTTTCTTTTTATTAATTTCGTTTCGCTTCCTTTGCAGACAAATACCACGTTTGAAATAATTTCTTTTTCAAATTTAATGCATTTTTAAATATATTTTTCACAATTTAAGTATTTAAAGAATATATAATATGCTAATTTATACATTCTTCCAATATTGTTAAAACAATTATTTAAAGGTAATTTTTAATGCGAAATTTGTTTAGAATATTTTTGCAATAGGTATAACACAATTAGTTCCATATTTCATAAACTAAAAATGTCGATGTCGGTGATGATAAATATTTTAGTATTTCAGCAGTTAACATATTTCAATATATTTAGAACAAATCAAATATTAAAAGGATATATTATTTTGTTAATTTTTTCTTAATCATTTAAATTTTTTTAAATAGAAAATGTAAATTAAAAAAATTGTATTATTTCATAAATACAATAAATAAATAAGTAAATATACATAAATGTAAATAATAATCATTTTAAAAAGACGAGATATCAAGACATAAATTAGTTTGGATTTTCGTCAGCAGAAATATTCGAATAAAAATTGCGCAAAAACTATAAATTTTCACGCAATATTCGAAAATGTAAATGGAATTTATTAGGAAAATATCAAAAAGTTCAAAGATGCAGAATTCATAATTCTGCATACAACTTATAACGCGACAAATATATAAAATTTGTTAAAAAAAGGTAAAAGGCACAGGAGAGGACAGAACACCCATCTGCGGCTCTCAAATCGTGAACGTTACCACGGCACCACGGAGACCATGTCCAGGATCGCGAAGTAATGGCATTTGAAATGCATGCTGAACTTTAACCCGAAATTTCTCGAAAAATAAAGCCCATTTGAAGGAAACCTTTGACCTGAATAGTTAGAGGTATGATCCCTACAACATACTTTAAAATCACCAAAATCTGTGCGCATCATGTTTGGCGGTCTCCTTGTAAGTAATATTTACCTCCTAAAATCTTCTATTAAAAATATTTAATAGAAATACATTATATATAAATTGCAATTTTGAAGAAATGAAATAATTTTCAAGTTTAACAACATGCAGTGAAACTTGTGTTGACCTAAACAAAACAGATATATGTAAAATATATGACACACGATATGTGAAAATAATTTTCATGTCATGAAGCACAGCGTTTTCTTAAATCTAAATTGGGCATTGCGAAAAGTTTCTTAAAAACAATAAACGAAAGAACATCTATTTCATTTTCAATGATAAGCCACAATGACCATTAAATAAAACTTGTAAACAAGGTAGGTTATAATACATTTTTGGTTTTTTGTATATTTAAATGGAGATCTTCTCCCTGGTATATTTAAAGGAGATAGAAACTTTTATTAATGATGCCTAAATAAAATATATCTTTAAAACAAGATAAACAACAATGATATCTAACTAAACACCAATCAAAAATGTTTGTTTGATAGCTATAAATATTTCTTTAAAGTAACAATGCCGTGTACCAATAAAGCAACAATAGAAAATATTCCATCTAAATGACGAAATGACGAAATTCCTTCTTTATTTTTCGAAGAACAGTGAGCAGCATGAGTGTAGTTTGAGATGAAAAGTTCATGAAGCTATAAAAGTTTTGAAATGGAAGCACTAATGCAATAGACAGTAGAATTCACCCAAGATGGAATTTTGGGTGAACTGTACTTGTAGAGGAAGATGGATATGCTAGTCTGGAAATGTTTGAACATGGATGCACTATTGCAATAAAAGTACAATGCCCTTAAATTAAATATTTAAGTGCATTGTACTTTTATCAGAAGTAAGATACTATATAAATCTTAAAAGGTTGAAATCGAAGGATCTACCGCAGAATATGTTCTTTATATTCATACCGAAAGTTAGTACCAAATTCTATATTGTTCTGAGTGTTAAAAGCATTTGTCTAAGTTTTTTTTACCTATGAATATCAGAATATTTTTGTAATAATTTTTAATAAATAAGAAATTAAGAATCTTAAAGAAATAGGAGCTGAGAGATCCCCGTGAAGTTATAATGTTAAGTAGTCTAGTGCAAGTTATCTTATGTAAATATGTATAGTGTATCAGATATAATGCTTAATGTTAATTAATGTCTCTGAATAATTTTTGCATCATGTCTAATTATAGTGGGGTTGCAATATCGGCTGTAACATTTCTGTGTTGTATGTATAAATATTTCGAAATGGAATTAAAAAAAATGCACTAGTCCAGGAAGATGGATATACCTGTCTGGAAAAATATGATCATGGATGGCACTTACTGCAATAAAATTAGAATGCACTTAAATGGAAAATTTAGGCGTATTGTATTTTTAATAGACGTAACATATTCACTACTTTAACAGTTTGAGTAGGAGGAACAACTGCAGAACGTGTTCTTTATATTTATATTGAAAGTAAGTAACGAATTCTATACTATTTTAAGTATTAATATATATATAAGCTTAAGTATTAATGTATATATAAGCTGTTTTTACGTAAGATATTTTTTAATATTCTTACAAAAAATAGATTATATAAGGTTTTATAATTTTTTTCTTTAAATCATCATTTTTATGTGTCTGCAAAGATAGATATAGGAGACAAATTATGCCCAGCGTTTTTAATCTCTATAATTTGAATTATGAAAATTATCATTTTTGAAAAATTTATTGTTATATAATAGTAGATTGTGGAGAAAAATAATAATTTTCATGTTTAACAACACGCAGTGATATTTATATTGGCCTTAAGACAACAAATATATAGGCAAAATATATTGCACACGTATATGTGAAAATACGTTTATCTCATGAAGTATTAGGTTTTTTTAAATCTTAAACATGTATTGATATAAGTTCATTAAAAAATAATAATTAAATACCATCTATTTCATTTACTAAGAAAAACCGTAGTGGCTTTCAAATAACACTTGTCAGCAATGCAATTTAAAATATTTTTTATTTTGTATATTTTTAGACGGAGGTCTTCTTTCTGGTATATTGAAAGTATATAGAAACTTTTAATAAGGACGTATGAATAAAAACATTTTTTTTCCAAATTAGGTAAACAACCATGATATTTAACGGAGCATCAATGAACAATATTTGTAGCATAAAAATAAAGTTTTTCAAAATGTAACAATGTAGTGTAACAAAGTAACAATGGAAAATATTAAAAATAAATATTCAATTACCAATGTCTGTGTTTCAATACTTTATTCTTCACATTACCAATTTTACAATCAATCACTCAAAACATGGTAAATTTTTTTATGGGACTTTTACCATGTTTTTGAGTGATGTCTGATTGTAAAATTGGTAATGTGAGGAATAAAGTAATGGAAAATATTTCATTGAAAAGACGATATTTTTTCTTTATATTTTGAAGAACAGTTATTAGCATGTGTGTAGTTTAGAGATGAATAGTTAAAGAAGCTCTGAAGCTATGAAAAATAAGCATTAATGCAATACAAAGTACAATTCACCTAAAATGGAATTTTATGTGAATTGTACTTGTAGAAGAAGATGCATATGCCAGGCTGGAAAAGTTTTCAAAAAGGAGCAGAATTACAATGGAACAATTTTACAATCAATCACTCAAAACATGGTAAATTTTTTTAAGGAACTTTTACCATCTTTTGAGTGATGTCTGATTGTAAGATTGGTAATGTGAAGAATAAAGTAATGGAAAATATTTCATTGAAAAGACGATATTTCTTCTTTATTTTTTGAAGAACAGTTATTAGCATGTGTATAGTTTAGAGATGAATAGTTAAAGAAGCTCTGAAGCTATGAAAAATAAGCATTAATGCAATACAACAATTCACCTAAAATGGAATTTTATATGAATTGTACTTGTAGAAGAAGATGCATATGCCAGGCTGGAAAAGTTTGAAAATGGAATGAGCAGAATTACAATGCATTTTATTTATAAATGTAGGTACATTGTACATGTAATAGAAGTACTGCAGAACATGTTCTACATGTTTATATTGAATGTAACTAACAAATTCTTTTCTGTTCTAATTGTTAAAACTATTTGTATAAGTTTTTTTTTTTAAATTTATGATAATATTATGAAAACTTAAAACGCAGTAGGTTATATAATTTGTCTTGTATGAATCAATAACGTGTGTCAGTCAGGGTAAATAATGAAATATTTTTATACTTAGTGTTTTTAATCTCATTAATTTAACTCATAAAACAAAAGTTTTTATAAATTATGAAAATTATTTTTTTGGTATAATCTTTTATTATATATTAGCAGATTATTCATAAATTAAAGAGTTTTCATGTTCAACAACTCGCAATAAATTTTAAGTTTACCCAAAGACAACAGATATAAAGGTAAAATATGTTGCAGGCGTGTATGTGAAAATATGTTTGTATCATGAAGTATAGCGTTTTCTTAAATATATATTAAGTATTGAGAAAAGCTCATTTTTTTCTGAAAATAATAACTGAGAGAATATCCATTTCATTTTTAAATAAACACCATAATGACCTTTAAATAAAACTAGTCTACAACTTTCTTCTTTTTTGTATTTTCAGAGGAAGCTCTTCTATCCAGTATATTGAAAATAAAAACTTTAAATAATAAAGTATAAATGGAAATGTTTTTATACAACTAAATAAGCAACAATTATTTTTAACTAAACATTTGTTGCATAATAATAAATTTTTGTTTAATGTAAGAATGCAGCGTAACAAATACAGCAACAATAAAAAATAATCCTTTCTTTATTTTTAGAAGAACAGTGAGCAGAATGAGTGTAATTTTGAGATGAAAAGTTAAAGAATCTGTAAAGGTTTTAAAATGGAAACACTAATACAATACAAAGTAAAATTTTACCTAAGATGGAAATTTAGGTGAATTGTATTTGTAGATGAAGATAGATATGCCAGTTTAGAAAAGTTTGAAAATGGATGGAATAAAAGTACAATGCACCTAAGTTGTAAATTTAGATGAATTATGCTTTTAATAGAAGTGAATTCAATGGAAGTCTCGAAAAGTTGGAAATGGAGGAGCTACTACGTAACATGTTCTTTACATTTATATTGAAAGTAAGTAACAAATTTTTGACTATTCTCATTGTTAAAAGTATTTGTCTAAGTTTTTGTATAATTATGATAGTTTTTAATGGGTATGCAACAGAGGAGGTTATATAGTTATAAAAAAGAAAAAAAAAATATATTTTAAAGAACATCTTTTTCATTTTCTAGAAAAAGCCACCATGGCCGTTAAATAAATCTTGTAAACAATGCAGATTACAGTACTTTTGCTGTTTTGCATTTTTAGATAGAAGTCTTCTACTTGGTATATGTAAAGAAAATAAAAACTGTTAATAGTGACTCATAAAGAGAAATATTTATTTACAACAAGATAAAAAACAATGATATTTAACAAAACACCAATGAAAAATATTTGTTACATAACACTAAACATTTGTTTGATGTAACAATGCAATTTAACAAATACTGCAACACCAGAATGTACTGTAGGTTTAGTATACAATAGTTGACGTTTGCATTCTAATAATATTATCGAAGAGTTGGCCTGATCGTCACAGTGGATATTTTACTATAATAGTACATAATTATTAAAATGAAGTTCGTTGTACTGCAAAACACTTCAGATGCGTTTCCTGAGTAAAGAGAAACAACAATAGTTCGGAGATATAATAAGAACTCATTCTGTCGAAATTAGTCCTTTATTTGAAGCGAAAAGCAGCATAACAGTAAAAGCAAAACAGGTGGTCGGCTTGCTCCATAGCAAGGCAGTATTAAAATAGGTCTTTTCACCTCTACATCTCAGCAAAGACTGATCATCTCAAATCATGACAATGTTCACAGGTCAGTGAGTATTTTACACCAAAAATAAAGCAATTGGCAAGATCTATTAACGCCAGCAAAAATAACCGTTAATGATAAGAAATAGATATATTTAAATTTGGCGATTAAAGAGGGGTGTGTAACATCACAAAGTTCATCAGTAACCTTTTTGTGGCTTTTATGCGCTGGGAAAACATCTGCGATCACGAAATATCGAGACAGAAATAACAATTTGTAAAAACATAAACTGCGGATGTATATAAATTTTGTGTTAAACTGAAATAATTGCAAGGCTAAAATTAAATGTATTATGATAACTAGCAGATGCTCAAAGTTCAGAATTAAAAAGAAAGAAAATAATACCGGACAAAGTGCATACATACACAGCGAGAAACATATTGTTCTAATATTCGAGCTGAGGTGTACACGTAAAATAAAAATGTAAGAGATGAGAGAATGAATTGCATCTGCCTGCAAAAAGGATAAAACATTAATCTGTTAATAAATGAGACTTGATTTTAGAATAAAAAGAAAAGAGAAGAGATAACTTTTAACAAAAGAATTTAAAATGTTTTTTTTTTTGTATATAAAATGCATATATATGGATCTATACCATACAGAAAATATTTCATTAAAATGACGAAATAACTTTTTTATTTTTGAAGAACAGTAACCAGCATGAAGGTAGTTTGGAGCTGAAAATTCAAGAAGCTATAGAAGTTTCGAAATGGAAGCATTAATCCAATACAAAGTCGAATTCACCAACATGGAATTTTACGTGAATTGTATTTATAGAGGAAGATGGATATGCCTTTCTGGAAAATTTTGAACATGAATGGCACTACTCCATTAAAATTACAATGCACCTAAATAAAAAAATTAGGTGCATAAGACTTTTAATAGAAGTAACATATGTAAATCTCGAACGGTTGGATTAGAAGGAAATACTGGAAAACTTCCTTGAAATTTTCAACGGTGTTTTCAAATTTGGTATAGATGATAATAGAAATGGTTATAGACAAATCACTCGGAAATTTAATTTTAACTCTTCAATTTCCTTGGTGTTCCAAATTCAGATGAAAACCATCATATAAATCGGGGTTCAGATCAAAAGCGTAAAAGCTATGTCCTTTACAGAAATCGTCTCATTATAAATAAATTCCGACATCTAGATGAAGCCCTGTAAACAATCAATGGTACGTTATTATGTAATTTTTTTGTTTAAGATTCAATTTTAAAGGTTTGCTAAGTGCAAGTTGAGCATCTACATAAATGCTTAAAAAGTGGACATTGTAATGATTGAATAAAAAGGGATTAATATCACATTGACCGTTTATGGAAATTTCTTTAATAATCCTATAATAACAAGTTTGGGCATAGTTCCTGAAAACCTAGTGTCTTCCAGAAAAGATCAGACTCTACAAGGGATACAGTATATTTTAGATAGGAATCGATCGATACTATATTTAGCATTATATTTTTCTAATGTTTTAGCTTGACATAAGAAACACCCGGCCCCTTCAACTTTTCGAATAAATAGAGAAGCGTGTTATAACAACACTTTATAATCAGGTCTCATATCACCTATTAGAGCAGCCATAAAACAAAAAACATAGTTTTCTATGCGTCATTTTTAGTTGCAGGTTTACCATTGTGAGTAAAAGTTGATTTTGTTGATTAGGTTGATTCTGTGATTTTGTTGATTTTGTTGATTGGACTATTGACTTTGTTGAAATATATTACAGTGTAAAGGTAATCCTAATTAGTACTTTATTTGTTGAGATTATTTCATATCTTATTTTCAAACCAGTGTTTATATTCGTTGATGGAGTAGGAGTATCAACCTTTTCCAAACACTGATCGGTATAAAAACATTCGCAGAAAAGTGAACAAGTTGGCAATGTCTTTATAACTCATCAGTATAATGATGTAAGCACAGTACGGAAAAATATTACTGAATGAAGGTATTATTCATTTGTTCAAACTCACATCTACGTTTGAAAACAAAGCATGTAAAAATAAATTAACAGGTGCTGCGGGTGTCTTAGTAGGTAAAGGGGTTCCATTGGATTTCCCTTTTACGTAGAGATATGATGCGATATATCAATATAATCTTCACCGTTTTCTGAAACTTTAAACTGGACAGATCCAGTGTCTGATATAGTAGCTAGCGGGCGCTATTCTACCAAGTATCTTTTACCTATAACCGTTTGAGTGGCAGGAATTACAAACAAGTCCAGTTCAGATTTAGCATAAGAAATGAATAAATTTAGAATATTTATGAATAAATCCAGACATCTTTAAGTAAATAAGTTGCACCTTTTTTTTCTTGGCTTTTAATCGAGCTTTAAGTCATTTTTGTGTCTCTTTGAGCTTTTTTCTTAACAGAGCTTTGAGGTCTATGTTTCTTCTCTCTCCCACACAAATCGCAGATTTCCCTTTAATCGCCGCCTTGTCTGTCAGGTTTTTTCCAGCTTCCTTAAATAATTGCTTGGCGGCTACTTTAATATTATCACCTCGTGAGAGGTCGTTTAATACATCAACACTCGTTTGAAATAATTATTTTTCAACGGCTTTTGTACCTGATACAGGAGTACAGCTGCACGAAAAAGCGAATTAAATAGTTCAATGAAACCATATCCTTTCTGAAATGTCCTTTTTGATAATAGTTTAAAGCGCTTCCTGATTGTTTTGTAAAATAATCTTCAAGAGATTGTTTGCAGGACTGAGGACAGACAATCATTATGAGAGATAGTTTTGTCTAAGTGAAGTTTCATGCACGAATGGTGTCAAATATCTAATGTGCGTCTTTATAACGATTTCCAAAGAATCAAATGATTTCTGGGTCACTGGTAAGTAATGATTCGATCTAATATCGATCGAATTGTTTACAAATAACGCCATAGTCTTTTCGGGCCACGTTTTCAATACGTAAAATATGTACTAGTTCAGTCCTAATAGCTTGTATTATTACAATATCCTAATTTGCCATCAACATATGAACACCGTTCCATAATGTACTCAGTGTGGCGGTGCTTTTCGAGTTGGTATTTTACACTCGTAGATGCGATTTCACAAGGGTTTAAATACAAGGGTTCACAAGGTTGATCGGAGTGAGATCCTTTAGTAATATAACTCTATTACGATTTTCCAACTCTAATTCGGATTGTCTTTGTATTTGGGCTATAAATAATAATAATTTAAAAAAAAAAACTATTTTCACGATCTTTTAGATTAAGAGCTTTTAAATTATCAGAAGCTGAATCATAAAATCCTACTGGTATTTATTTCATTATAATATTTCCATTACCTAAATCGAATCCGAAAAAAAGATTAATTCGATTTACATTACATCAAGTGTGTGGATAATTAAACTCTATCAAGTCAGTCTACTTTTCATTCACTTCTAAATTCAATGAGGAGTGTAACTTCGACAGCGCCTGAACCGCCTATTTCCCCACATGGTGATTTCCACTCCCAAAATGCTCCCCATGTGGCATAGCAACCCCTCCACCCCCAAACTATCAATGAATCATCTGATTTCTACCCTGTTTAGATAGCGGATTGATCCGGGCCAGACTTCAGTTTTGATTGAGACTTTGTACGACTGGTCAGAATTTTAATTGTAGGTTGTAGCGTCTTCTGGTGATAATTTTCATACATTATAAGCAAATGAGTATGTTTTCTTTATATCGTATATCTCGATTAGGGTCTCGGTAACATTTGTCCTTGAGAGAAATCGTCCGTAACACACCTCATTCTCACAGAGAAAAAAGAAAAATGTCTAAACTTAAAATAAAATCCCCTGAAAGCTTATAACGTGTGATAAAAATATAAATCAAACAAAATAAAATACAAACACACAACGCTTACCACTTTTTTTCTGACTGTTATTTTGAAAAATAAATCTCAATCACACAAGACAGATGCTTAAATACTTTAATTAGAATAATTTTCCTGTATTTAAATGACATCGTGGTTAAAATAACAGAAAGTACGGTTGTTATCAAATATTTTTTCAAGTCTAGTTCGAAAAAAAAAAAAATCATAAGAAAATACAGCTAACCCTTTCCGAAGCAGAAGGAGCTGTACTCAGAAAATGTGGCGGTGACGTTTGCAGTGGTTCTGAGGATGGGAAGAGACGGTGGTTTCTGTATAGTGCACGGATGAGGTGATTAGAAGGTTCCGTTTGCGAGGTTGTGACACCTCACTGCCTCTTGCTGAGCTGAAACTCTCATAAAGTTACTACTATTTTTTATTACTACGTCACGTGTTTATTGATAAAAAAATTACATACTCGAAATTTATTTCAGCAAAATCTAAAAAAAAAATAACAGGTAAGGTATATTTTCCTGTAGTTATGGAATAAACTTTATTTAAAATTGCTTTTTTGTTTTATTCTATGGAGAAAAATCTTGAATTATGTGAGTTGTTTCAGGTAAGAATATTTGCAATCAAAGCGAAATCAGTATCTCCTGCTCTGACATATATTGTATTTTCGTGCTTAGGGTTAATGACGGGCACGTTTGTCCATTGTATTAAACATTTCTTTACGGTGGATGCTGTTGTGAAATTTCCAAAAATTCATTTTTTTAGTTTAACAATTCTACATTTTTTTTTGTTTTCAAAAGTCGGCTTATTCAGTGATCAATTAAAAAAATGAGCTTCAACAGATTTTGTTTGTGTAAACAGGCGAAGCGTGGAAATCTCTTGCAGAAACTTCGTATACGGTTTTCTTAAAATGGCGGATTTTGAACTGGTAGTCATAGTAATTCAGCTATTTACTTCAAATATGAAGTGAATACGATGTGTACGTATCCGGTAAACTATTAAATTAGTCTTTATAAATCCTATTTTGTTTTCAAAAGTGTTTACTAGGAATTTAAATAAATAGATTTATTGGAATTACATTTCTATCCATAGTAGCAAAATATTTTTTTTTATCAAAACACTTTTGAGTTCTTTACGACACACAATTATTATAAATTTAAATGATATTGCATATTCAAAACGAAACACTTTTTCTTTTATCTTGGGAATCGTTTCCTAGGTTGCTTATTTTGTTCTCATGTGCCTTTTACTGATTCTCAAACATTTAAAATATGATTCAAATTTTGTTTTTAATTTGAGAATTGTTATATATTCGAATTTAATGAAAAGTACGTTAATTATATGTATTATTGCATATTTAATTATATTTGTATGTAAGACAACACGGAATTTCACCATCTTTTAAAAGTGCCAAAGTCAATTTAATTTTTTACATTCAAAGTTTTACAAAATTGCAACTTAAAATTTACATTTCTTTAAAGTTTATATTTCTTTAAAGAAAATTTCGTAACACTCTTTCATATTCACGTAGACATATAAAAAGAGAAATTAATTTGTAGAACCTTGTTTGATAAGAATTTTGTTAAATATTTATATGAAATTAAATTCCTGCTAATAGTAACGAAAGATAATTTATTTTTAAAATACGTTTGAATTAAACACGACTTCCAATTATTGGAAAATTAAACTATAGCTTTAGAAACTCTTTTTTTTTTTTAGAATGTTTTCCTTTGTTGCTTCAAAAATCTTCTAAATATACGATGTGTAACTTGTTTATCTGTCCTCTAGCATTTAAAATTTTGTTTAAATCCTGTTTCTTATTTGAAAATAATTAGATTTTCGAATTTAATGAAAAGCAGCTTAATAATGTATATTGCTTCATTAAACATTTTAAAGTTTTTCATTTCAAATGTGCGCCAAAGTCTAGATTAAATTTTATTAAAATCAATAAATACTTAAATTTTATTAAAATCAATAAATGCTTTAATTTTATTAAAATCAAATAAGAAATTTAATCTATAATTAAATTTGGATTACAAAACTTCCATTTAAAATAATTAATCAATGAAATGATTTCTATTTATTTTTATAAATTAATGATTACTGCAATGAAATTACGCCTCATTTAAAATTTTGATATAAAAAAACGGATTTAATGCAATGTAATTTATTTTAATTATCATAATTATTCATAGTTTTAAGGCTAAGAAAAGTTGTTTTCAAGAATTGATAAAAGCAATCTTTAGCAATGAATCCAAAGAAACCATATTTTGTTTCGCAAAGGCATTTGTTTAATTTAGATATTTAAAAGCGAAAAAAATATCGATAAGTGAAATTATTGATTAGAATTATATGAATTTATTAATGACCATAAGTAAGAGTGTTTAATGGTATAGAATGATTTACTTACCCCCCTTATATATACACACACATGTATATATATATATATAACCATTATATATATATATATATATATATATATATATATATATACATACATACCAAAGGTGTGTGTATATGTATAACATATTTTAAATATAACCCTTTTTAAATTTATTCTACATTTTCTCCATTTATTTTATTACATTTTGTCTTAAAAATTTTATTTTTCTTATTTATCTGAAAAAAAAACCTATAATTTCAACGCGTCATTGTTTTTTTTACGTTTTAGCAATGCGCCAATAATATTTTTATTTCAATGTCTTCGAATTTGGATCCTTTTATTCTGGCACAGATTTTTCTAGAACTTTCTTCCCGCGGTTTTTGGGAGTCGAATCACTCAGTTTTTACGAATCCGCGGTCGCATGTTTAAGCAAGGTCTTTGATTGTTTTCCAACCGTTTGCACACAGTACTCTTTTTGAAGTGCTGTAGCTTTACACGATATTTTTAAAAGATTTGACGCGAGCTTGGAGCTTAGAATTTTTGTTTTATCGTCTGTTTTTAACAACTTTCAAAGCTTCAGCAAAGGGCAATAACAATGCTGAATTTGATGAACTTTATTTAATTATTATTTAAAGATGTAAGATCTTGAAGTATTTCCTAGTGTCTGCGATATGTTTTAGAAGAGATTACTATGTAGTATTGTAAAGACTGGAATTAGTCTATTTTATGGCATTATTAATATACATCGAATATCGAACCCACTTCTGCTTTTTTAGGGGTTCGCTGACTGCATAGATGACATTAAATTATTGATGGATCACATTGTGGTTATGTTGCTTATTCGCTTCATGGCAACTATCTTAAATTTGTGTGTGAGAGGTGGTAGAGGTTGTAGCTGAAGGATAGCTACATTTTCAAAGAAAATGTGATGTAAGAATTTCTCTACCGATAGTGAATATGAAGTGAAATGTTGCTAGTCATAGTGACATATTATCTATGGCCAATAAAATATGAGATAATGGGGAAAATTCACGTTTTTCAATTTAACTTGCACCTGATAGAGTATAAAAATACGAACATTTTGATACCATTTTTACATATATTTGAAACTTGTATAATTCATTAAATTAACTTTTAAAACGCAGTTTTGTCGTCGCGGAAAAATGCCGCGTCACGTGATAAAAGCTGTTCTGACGTCACTAGCCATGTAAACAAACCCTCGCTGTATTTCTCCCTGTTATTTTCTATGGGGGATGGCTTGCTTTACGCTTTTTTCTTTTCTTAGAAATGATTAGTATAACAAATTAAAAGTATTGTAATTTGCTATAATGAATAAATAATACTGTGAATTCCATGTGAGATTTTTATTCCATCGTGTTTCTAAGAAATTCATTTCCAGATCTCAATGTAGAAATAAAGTATCGGTACAAGTTAATACTCGTAGTAATATTGTATTTTATAGAATAAGGTATACATTTTTTTTTGGGGCACAATATTTCAATGCAAAGGTGCTACGTATTTATCAGATCTTAAAAAATTGGATTTGTCTTTTTTTAAGTTCATTGTAATCTGAAAGCTTACATGTATTTTTTTTATTTGTTTTGTATTGTTTTCTTGAATAATAAATTGTTGCATTCATTGTTTCCGAAAAAAAATAACTGTTAACTTTTTCTGAAATGATTAATCTTCCTGAATATAGTATCCAACTTTTAGCATATATGAAATTGTGAGCGTCTGCGAATTTATTTTATTATGATGTTAACATGATAGAAATATTTTTGTAAACTTATAATCTGCTATTCTTCATTTGTATGTTTATTTATTGATTGAATCTAAATAATATTTTAATAAATGTATTTTTTTTCTTTTTTGGAATATATGAATGAGAATAAACACATATGAAACAGAAAGAAATATTTATGTATCATACATATAGTCATTCATTTTATTTATGCATATTAAGGAGTGTCTTCAAGTAATCGATAGTTCATATATGAAATGTATATATTCATTATTCAGTAATCATAATGCAATTTTTTGGAAACCTGTAATTTTGATATCCATCCTTAATGTATCATTTTATTAATGAAAAAAAAAATGCAATCACTTATGAAAACAAATTTTAACTGAAATCATACATTCTGAGAGAAGCATGTTCAGAATTTTTAATAAGTATTTTTACAATAGTAGCATAGCCAGAAAAAAAGGGGGGGGGGGGGTAGGAAAATGTTTGCTCTATATTAATATACAGAAATTTAAATATATTGGATAATTCATAGTTTAGGGGGTTAGAACCTCCCTTAAAATTCTCCTAAACACCCTTGGCTATAGAAATGTTTTGAAAAAGAATATTGTTTAATGTTATGTTTATGTTGTGTGATATTATTAAATATTAAGAAATAATATAGTGAAGGTTTTGACCAAAACCTACTCAACAATAACTTATGTGAACGTCTAACTGAATCTGAAGTTTGATGAAAATCCATGCTTTAGTTATTGAGATATAGTTATTGTGATAATAATTAAACAAGTACCATAGCAGCGCCACCTATTGGGCTATTTACACAAAAACGTAAGCAGCATCTATTTATGTCAAGGTCTAACAGAATCTGAAGTTTGATGAAATTCTGTGCAGTAGTTCTTGAGATACAGCTATCGTAAAAGTAATGAAAAAAGTAGTATAGCAGCGCCACCTACCGGGATATCTACACCAAAACGTAATCAGCGTCCATTTATGTCAAGGTCTAACTGAATGTGAAGTTTAATGAAAATAAGTGCATTAGTTCTTGAGATAGAGCTCTTGCGGAAATCTCAACAAATGCAGCATAGCAGCGCCACCTGTTGGGCGATTTTCACCAAATACTAATCAGCACCAAATTATATCAGGTACTAACTGAATATAAAGTTTTATTAAATTTCGTGCATTAGTTCTTGAGATAGAGCGCCCACAAAATTTTTGTCACATACAGACAATTTTTAAAAACAGTCAAATCGTGTTCAGGACCTTTTAAAACGTATAAATCCGCCGAAAACCGGAAGTTGGATATTTTCATGAATCTAATACTTTCTTCTTGTAAGATAGAAGAAAGTAAAATAGTTTTTTTTTCCTTCCTTCTTTTTTTTTTAAATATATATATGAAGCAAAAATTGGTGGATTAAAAAAAAACAAAAAAAACTTGAACTTTTGGGTGGGGGTGAAAAATATGAATAAGTAAACATATAAATGCTTTAGGATAAAGAAAGGAAGGCCATGACAAAAAAACTTTAATTTCATGGAAACTTTTGAAAGATAGAGCAAAAAGGAATGTCAAAGAATGAATGCAATATTTTAAAGTTTACAGAGAAAATTTTTACTCAGAAAATATATATTAAGTACTAACTAAATAAAAGGTTTTTCTTATTTCTCAATATTTTATTTTATAACAAATATACTTTATCAGTATTGTAAAATAATTAAAATTTCATTTAAACTGAAATATGATGAAATAAGAAAATAATTCATTTCAGGAACAACCAAGATTCGAGAACTTTTATTTTAGCTTTTAATCATTATTATTATTTAATAAATCAAAGTAAATCTAGAACAGAAATATATACCTTTTAGATTTAACTCCTCGTATTTCTGCACCCATGAAATCAGAATTCTTTCCTAAAAAAGCAAACATGGAAAGAGCATCTATTTTTGGGAGATTGCCCGATTGCCCTTTAACAAATCCGGCCGAAATCGACATTTTCTAATCAAAATTTTAATGAAAATAAAAAATAAACGATATATTTTATATTAAGATAAGTTAGATCTTACTTTTTCACAAATTTGAAGTTGATAACGTTAAATAAATTTTAAGAAACAAATGAAACAAGATTGCACGGAAAAAACGATTTGGTTGAAACAACCAAATTTTTTTTGTTACAGTGTTTGGTAGTTTTCGTTAGTTGTCTGAACAAATATTGTGTTGTGACAACTATAACTGTTTAGTTGATTCATCCAAATAATTTGGTTATTTTATTTGGTCAAAACAACCAAATTTTTGTTCACTCCATGGTTCGACTCGACATTTCAACTGCTACTGTTCCACTTTCTCTGATCGGAAATGGCAACGCAAGCATTCGCGAGGCAAACAACAAGCAGAAGCTGGTCCCTGCCATTATTTACAAGAGAGAGAAAAAAAAAAGCAAGCAATTTAGAATATTCAAGGTAAGGAAACTGATTATTATTGTTTGTTAATTTGCTAATTTTGAATAAAATGTGTAGTATTACCATGCGGATTTTTTTTGCTGTTTGCTTATGATACATTTACGACAGACCCTAACCCTAACTATGTTATCGGAACTAAAATGTTGAATGTGATTCTGCACCTGAATAAATAAATAACGAGTGACTTGTTTAAAGATATATTTAGTAACTTAAATTATTTTTCTAAAGTTTAAAAAATATGAAACCCTGATACTGTATACCGATTTTCAGTTTATTTTTCTCTGCGTGAAGAGAAAGTGTTCTGGTTAAAAACATTCATTGTTAATTCTTACAGATTTATTTTTATAACATAACATTATACATTTCCGTATACTGTTCTTGTTTGACAATTAAGATAATATTGTACTTTTCACGAATTTATTTAATTTGAAGTATAATGTAAACATTGGTTAAAATAGCGATAATTGATCAGAAAGTATTATGCACAGATGCTAATGTTCTGCACAGCTTGAAAACATACATAGTAATATGTTAATGTTGAACGTTCAAATAATCATTTTAATTTCCAATGTAATAAATTATGCAATTTTTTTTAAAAAGAAATGTTATATATACATAATAAATTATGAAAAAAGAACTATTAAAATTATTTTTAAAAATGATATTAGATGAACAAAATGCATATTTTGCAGAATCAATACACACTCATGTTTTTTAAAAATAATCATAGGTATTAATCTAATCATTTAAAATTTTGTTCCATATAAACTCTACACATTTTACTTTATTATTTTTTTTACTGTTGTGTATACCCATTATTTACCCAGTAACAATTTTTATGAATTATTGCTTATATTATATTGGAAGGTTGAATAAGTTCTCGCATCACTGTTTTCCAACAGATGGCCTTACCAGAACTGTGTGCATTAGGGTGGGTCGAAAAAACCGAAATTTATATAATCGAAACGTAATAGTGCGGGAAAGTTGCCATTGGTAGTAAGGAACAAATTCACAAAATATTTCACCAAAAGGTTAATATCTTTTACCGCCGCAAGGGGGGCAAAGTTTGAAAAAAACCACAAAAAAAATTTAAAAAAAAATTAAATTATCCAACCATACCAATACAATTTCTAATAGAATGCAAAAGCTAAATCAAGACGTTAGTAATGTTCCAATAAAATTTCATCATGGTGAAATCATTTCTATTACCGCCGCAGGGGCGGCCAAAACTTTGAAAAAAATGCCAAAAATATTATTTTCCGTTTTTTACTTTTTTTCCAATTTTTATTATATGTCTACGATTAAAAAAAATTACATTATATCTAGTAATAACTAATAAATGTTTAGTAATTTTAATGATGGGGATTGCCAACCAAGGGTGAGAGGGGCCCGCCCCTCCTAAATTTGTGAAAAAGGGGCGTTTTGATGAAATTTTTGTGATTTTATGGTATATTTTAGTGATTTTTTTGGTAGGGGGGGGGCTCTTACATAAATTCCCCCTCAATTTTCACTTTTGCACCCCCCCTCTCCCAACAAAAAATCCCTAAAAAGTTCCGGAAAACCCCAAAATCCCTCCAAAAAGCCCCTTTCTCTCAAACTTAGGGGGGGGCGGGCCTCTCTTGCCCCTGGTTGGCAATGCTCATGATCAAAATTACCAGACATTTATAAGTTATTACAAGCTATAATGTAAATTTATTTAATTGTAGACATATAATAAAAATTTTAAAATAAATAAAAAACGAAAAACTGAAATTTTTGCCGTTTTTTTTTTCAAAATTTTGACCGCCCCTGCGGCGGTAATAGAAATGATTTCACCATAATGTAATTTTACTGGAACATTACTAACATCTTGATGTAGCTGTTGCATTCTATTAGAAATTGTATTGGTATTGTTGGATAATTTAATTTTTTTCCGAAAAAAAAAATTTTTTTGCGATTTTTTTAAACTTTGCCCCCTTGCGGCGGTAAAAGATATTAACCATTTGGTGTAATATTTTGTGAATTTATTCCTTATTACCAATGACAACTTTCCCGCACTATTACGTTTCGATTATATAAATTTCGGTTTTTTCGACCCACCCTAGTGTGCATGTTGTTTATGTTGAATTTTGTGCCAAGAAAATTTATTTGTGGGGAATTTTACTGCACTCTGCGCTACTTTATTTTTAAAAAAAATTGCAGCTAAAGCACACGGAATTCTTGTTGAGACTTTCGACCATGCTCTGTCAGATAGGTTATGTAAAATGCTTTATATTACGTAACATACATTACATGGGTCGCATAACAATCAAGTTTGGGATGCACTGGTCTGTGCTAAAAATCTTCAGTCTAGTTTGATCAGAAAATTAAATTTGTTCAAACCTTAGATTAGTTTAATTTTTTTACAGTTATTATTTTCAACTTATTTCAGGGTTGTAGTGGGTAGCTGCCCGGGTACCCACCCAGCTATCCGCTCGGGCTGGGTTTTTTTTACAACTATAAGGGTTGCAGTTGGTAGCTGCCCGGGTACCCACCCAACTACCCGCCCGGGCTGGGTTTTTTACAACCCTGACTTATTTTAACATTATATTAGAATAAATGTTGGTACTTCTCCATTATCCCGTTGACCACTTTTCATAACAAAAAACTATCACCAAACTATCGGATTTAACGCCAAAACTGTATGATCGTGGTGTCACATTCACTTCACGTCAGAAGTGTTACAAGTGTTTGTTATGTCATCAAGTGATTTTTAATTAGACATTTAAATGAATTTTGCATTGTATTTTACTGATTTATAAGTTATTTCGTTAATTAAAATAACAATTGCATCTTTAAATGGCAGTGCAATGATATTAAAAGAGAAAAAGCATTTTTTTAAATGTTGCGATGCATAGTTACATACAATAGATGAGTTTCAACTGATGTCACAAACATTTATTCGCCAGCTGAGAGGGATAATTAAGAAAAATAATGTAAATATATGAATATTCAAGATTATTTTTTTTCTGTTTTCACGAACATATTGTAAATTTTATTAGTTAAACTTACTTGATAGTTGACACTTTGGTGAGTGAGGCTTTTCCAAATTTCTGCTATTTTAGTCATTTTTTTTTATTTTTTCAAAATTCCAATGGCAACATTCTTCTATTTGTTTATTTGGCGTTACAGTTTGGCAATAGTTTTTTTAAATGAAAAATGGTTGACGGGATAATGGAGGAGTACCTAAATGTTGAACCATCATATATTATTTTTAATATGAGTTAGACTTAATATTTTATGAAGCTTAATAAATATGATGACAGACCTTTTTATAAATGAATTATTTTATTCATTTTATCTTCATTGATGAGAATGCTGTATTTGATTCTACATGATTACTGACAGATTGACTCTCACTTCACATGCATTTAGTCAACATGAGAGGGCACACCAGTTGAGGGAGAAGTAGATGATATAACAATGCTAAAAGCCTGCACGATTAAAATTTGATTTTGTTATTGTGTTTTATAACATATTTTTAGCAACGTGACACCCAAGTTTAATGTACTTTTCACTCGGAAGATGCTTCAGTGTGTAAAATAGAAAAAAAATGAATATCACATAAAAAGGGGTTCGCGAGATCACAAAGTTTAAGAAACGCTGATATAGATCATTCTAAAATTCTATTATAACAATAAATTTGTAAAAATGAAGCTCGTGTTTTGTCAAAATTCTTCAATTGTTAGTTTAAATTATTTTAAAACTAAATAAGCACTCTTTAAGTATTTTTAACTATTTTTTTAAAAATTCTAAATGGTTCATAAAAACAGAACAAAACAAAAAAATTGACTTTAGGGAAATATTTGATGTAGTACTAGGTTTTTTTTTTTTTTTTTTAAGGAAACATTTCACTGTGGGGTTTTTTTTAGAGGACAGCACAATAAGTGTCCTAGTAGGACATTAAAAAAAAAAAAAAATGTGCAGTTCATGTGAACACAATTTAATCCAACAAATTTTTAATTAAAAATTTTCACCCCAAAAAATTGCTCATATTAGTAATGCTTTGTATTACGAGCATTAATAGTATTAATTATTGATATACAATAATAAACTTTTTAAATATTACATGTAATGTTGTACTGTTTCATGTAATATATGCAACATTTAATGTAAAATTTTACATATCAATGTAGTATTTGAGGGTTTTTATAGATGGTTTTTGACATGACGGTTTAAAGTGTCAAAAACTGGCCAATCCTGAATTGTAACATAGTTTACCGGCAGATTATTTTCTGCGCCTGAAATATTTGTCACAGACACTTGAAGAATTTTCTGCTACTGGGGTTTTTTGGAGGTGTTGAAAGAAGCTGTTACTGGTTGCTGTTCACAACAGGTCTGGGGTTACTCTAAAGTCTAAAGCAATGTATTGAGCAGTGGATAAAAAAAGGTGCGACGGTTTATAGTGATTATTGTAAGGTGTATGATAATTCGGGAAAAGAAGGTTAGGAATGGCTTAAAGTGAATCACAGTCTTAATTTTGTTGATCCTATCACAGGTGTACACACTAACAGAAAGCCTGTGGTGTCATACATGAGCAACATTTCTTATGTATAATCAGCAGAATGATTTTTGTTTTTATTTGGCTGTTTATTTTCGATAGAGCGTGGGCAGACAAAAATATTGATGTATTTAATAAATTTTTGGAGATTATGAGGGGAATAAAGTGGGAGGAGTATAATGTAAATATAAATTGATTATTTCCTGCTTTTTCTGGTGGTGTGCGGAAAATGTTAATATGATTTTTATGTATTTAATTTTTGAACTTAGGGATAGATTCGTTAATGGATTTTTTAATTTAAGGATAATGATTTGTTATTAGATTTTTTAATTCAAGGATAAAGATTTTATTTGATTTTTTAATTTAAGAATCATTATTACTATGTTTTTTAAATAAAAGTTGGTTTAATTCTGGTTTTGTGTTTGGGGGGGGGAAGTGTTAATGTGATTTTTATGTGTTTGATCGCTGAATATAGGTTTAGAGATTGGTTTAATGAGATTTTTATGGGTTTGGTTTGTGAATGTAGTGTTAAAGATTTGTTTAATGTCATTTTTATGTATTTAGTTTGTGAATGTATGGTTAGAGATTGCTTTAATGTCATTTTTATGTATTTGATTTTTTAATATTTATATGTTAAATTTGTTTGCTTACTACCCCCCCCCCCCCTGAAATTTGCGATATTTACTCGTTCTATCGGCTACATTTACGATTTTTATGCGTCCCATCGACTACATTTTATGTGTCCAATCAGCTAAATTCACGATTTTTACACGGCCAATCGCCAAAATTCATAATTTTACACGTCCGATAGCCTAAATTCATGATGTTTTTATGCGACCTATGGACAAAATTTGAAATTTTTTTCGCGACTAATTAGTGAAATTTGCAATTTCTGGAGATGTTGGCGTTTAGGGTCACTGCGGGCCATTTTCGGCCTGCCAGTCACAGGTTGTGCATCCCTAGTATAAACATGCCTATTATTGTCAGATCTTAATTCTAGACAAATATTTTTTTTTAAAAAAAGGTAGATTATGTAGTTACCCACACAAGTACCTAAGCTTATTGAGACTTATGTAGTTAGCTACATAAGCCTGTTGTGTATAACTTTGCTGTTAACTTATTTTTACATTTAAAATAGATTGGAAATTAGTATCTCAAGTTTCTTCAAAGCAATATAAATTAAAATATTTTTATTTAGTACATAAATTACTTTACTGTAAACTAATTATATATTCAATGACATATATATACTTACTGGCTACTAAAGAAATTATTCTCACTTACCACTAACTGGCTACTAAAAATATTCAATCTACCGGCCAGTGGCTACTAAGCAAAATTCCTTATTTCAATCTTTACAGCACGTTACTTGTTTGATTTCCCTCCTTTTTTTTAGGTAGATTTCGTAACAAATACTACCTATTACATTCTCCCCTATGTTGGAATTTCTGAAGAATTTTTGCAGATCTACACCGATTATGACTCCCAGAAACCAAACCACCCTCAGTTCAAAACTTTATGTGTCTATCTATCTATATCACTTTTTTATGTGCACGATAACTTTAAAAATTCTGCACAAATCTCTTCCAAACTGATACATAAAATCTTGGTCAAGTTCGTTAATGGGCAAAATCGAATCAAAGGGGAAATATGGGAGGATTTTTTGTGAAAATTGAAAAATCCCCATAACTTCTTAATTATGATACGAATCAAATCTGCTTAGACTTATTATTACTTCTTGGAAAAGGGCCAAAAATTTATGTATGACAGATTTTTGATAGCATTAAAAAGGTTCTCAAGGGGTGGGAGAAATAGAGGTTTCAGAAGAAAAAATTTCATAACTTTGTCAATTCACAAGATATCAAATCCGCTTAAATTTATTATAAATCCTCTTAATATTATCTACAACTTTTATATTGACAAGTTTTTTATAGGACCAACCCTTACAGAGAAAAAAAAAATCTGCCGGCTCCGCCTACTTGACACAAGTAGATTTCGAAGTGGGCAGTTTCAACTGCCGCATGATGGCAAAAAAGGTAATTTCTTCTGCAATTCCCAATAAACAGGTGCCCCACAGTCTGCGTCTTCGAAATCTACCTGTGTCTGTAGGCCGAGCCGTCAGGGATTTTTTTATTATTGTTTCAACTCTATATTTTCTAAAATTTTAATTTATTTTTAGAACTGTTTTTAGCACATGGCTGTATTTTTTCTTAATTGTATGCTTTTGAGAACCTTTTATTGAAAATAATTTAACAATTTTTCTTTTAAAATGAGATTTTTTACTTTATTTTAATCTCAGAATCATTAAGTAATGGCTGTTATTTTGCAAATAATATTTTTTAAATTAAATTAATTTTATTTTTTTTTCTTTGCTGTTTCAAAAGTTTATTTTACAATTTGCTTATTATGTGTTCACTTTATTATGTAACACTTTAAATTACTACTAATATTCATTTTTACATTGTCTTTTATTGTTCAAATTCAAATATGCCAAGAAATTATATTAAGACAGAACAGGCAAAAAAAAGAACAGAGCAAGAGTGGTGAGGTTTTAACAAACGGAACCCTGTTTTTGAAAGGTTGGATGTTGAATAATGTGATGGTAAGAAAAAGTTAGTCAAGCAAATATAGAAAAGTGCGTAAAGAATGCAGAAGAAAATGACCATAAGAAAAGAAAAGGAATGGAAGAACATCCAAAAAGCAGAGAAGTTGTTGCCGTGTTAGAGAAAGTGCCATAGCACTTCTCTGAAAGAAGGGTGCCAGAGCCTCGAGAGGTTGGACTTCTAGAGCTGGTCTCCTAATTTTGAACCAATTCCAGAGAAGACACCTGCATCTGGATTGGCACCCCCATAGGTATTTTCAAGCTTAGAGTACATTGGAGCCACAAACAGATTTTACGTGCACCAGCTCCCATTAATGTACACAAGTAAAAGAAATGAAACAGATAATATAGAAGTAGACTTTTAAAAGTGTTTATGTTAATAAATGCTTGGTTCGAATTTGAATAACTGGACTTACACTTTTGTTACAAAAGGTTTTTTTTTTCACAAAAATATAATAAATTTCATAAAAATAACCTCTATTTTTCCCCAAATGGGCCTGCATCAACCCTTTAATACATAGATAAGTTCGCAAAAGAGAGTGACCTTTTTAAATAAACCATTTCAAAATGTTTTTTGAACAGGGCACAAGAGTGTCCTTTTCATTTATTAAATTCCTGCCCAAAATCATATTTAAGTATAGCTGAATGATATATTTTTTTATTCCCATAGGATTCACTACAAAGTCTGGCATCTTTAGGAAACTGATTTTTGTTTTGCACACCAGCCTGTATTAAAAAGATTTAATCAAAGTAAGCCATAAAAACATTTTGTATATTATTGAGTTGTTTAAATTTTTTCAATGATATTTTGTCATGTCTATGTTAATGTAATTCTTTAAATAGCCATATAAAAATAATAGCAAGGTTTTAAAAAAATGTTTGCCCTCCCCCCACCCAAACAGCTTAACTCCCCTCCATTTATAAATGTTGGAAGGGAGACTCCCCTCCTACAAAAAATTGGAATTTCAGGCCCTGAAATTTCTGAATTTAGGTTATGTTAGATTTTGGGTGCTGAAGTCTTTTTCACAAGGTACACCCATGACAGGCAGCACAAGAGTAACTTTTATTACTTTGGCGAATATTGCAATTTATAGTCTCTCAAAAAAAATATCAGAAAACTTTGCGATATCTGATGTGCCTTCATTTTTAACTGCTTGCATGAACAATGCATATTTGGTGATGGTATCATCAATTTCTACTTCTGAAAAAAAAAAAGTTTTATTAGTATATCAATATGAGATTTACATTCAAAAGTGGAATCCCTTGTTTTTTATATTATTATTGAACTAGGTACTGTGCATCAACTATTTACTGAAGTTGACTGCTTTTTGTGTTTGTATTTTATTTTTCCTTGTAATTTAAGTTGTAAAATAATATACTATAACACTGTATACATCAGTTTAGATATTTCAGAGTGTAGTAGTTAAATTGAAAAATGATAGTGTGAAGGATTATCTATTCCCATTTTATTTGTTTCTGCTTGTTCATATGTTAATTTACCTTACATGTATTCTTAAATTCTTATTGCATTAATGCGTGTAGATGGAAATGTCGGTATGTCAATAAATTTAGGGCTGTCCATAAATGATGTCACACTTTTTTTTCAGTATTTTTGACACCCCCCCTTTTTTTTTACAAAGTGTCACACTTCACCATACTCCCCCCACCCTCCCCCCTTCCTTGTCACATTTCAGGCTTATATTACATAAATGTATACTTGCAGTTCAGATGCAAAGCACTACATTATAGATCATGTTTGAAATTTTATTTTTAAACTTTAATTATGTTTTAATGACATTTGTGAACATAACAATAAAAATGATTCGTGTACTTATTTTGTATGAAATGAGATTAAGGTTTACAACAAAAAATATAATAAATATGCAACAGTAATAAAATATTAATGTCTAAGAGAAATTGAAAACAGTAGTATTTTGGAATTTGAAATGGAATTTAATATATTTGGCATTAAATCTTATCTTTACTTTATGAACACAAAATACTTTAAAACATATTAATTTTTAAAAAGAAGCCTCAATATTAGTTTTACTTAAATGGAATTGCCATCACATTTCATTTGTCACTTTAATATGAACTTGAACATTTATAAAATTATATACAAAATCATAAAATAGAAAGTACTCTGAATCATTTACTATTACGACTCTTCCTCCCATGGAGAAGATATATGTTCGTCCATCGAATACACAGACATTTTGACATTGCTCTCAGCCTCGGGGATAGTAAGCCCTCTAATGTCAATGTCGTCCTTATCCACCCAATCTGTAAATTCCAAACCAATCTTCAAATTAACCAAAATGTGTGAAGTCACACTTCTCTTTACCCCCTCCCATCCCCTTGTCACAAACTGTCACAATTTCATGTACCCCTCCAAGCGTGACATCATTTGTGGACGGCCCCTTTGAAAACTTAGCAAGTCTGCTTCAGTCAAGAGGGGGGGGGGGGATTGCAAAATACATCCTTTGGTGGTAGGGAAAAAAAATTGAATTTTGTCAGTCAGTCAGCTAAAAAAAATTGGGAAAGTTATCGATTGCTTGTGAGTAAAAATCACGAATTTCATCGATCTGTCATTGGAAAAATCACAAAAGTTTTCAGTCAGACTTGAGGAAACAATATCATGAAATTTGCCGATCACCTGCGGAAAAAAAAATCAAGAAATTTGTTATTCAGTCGCATGGGGTAAAAAAATCAATTTGTCTTCGTCATGGGGGGTGGGGGGGGGGCTGTCAGAATTTCATCGTTAAGTCACTGGGAAGAAATTGCAAGATTTGTCTACTAACTGCAGAAAAATATTCTAAAGTTTATTAATCAATCGCTAGAAAATATTGGAAATTCATCAAAATTTGTCTTGTTGATTTCAGGAAAAAATCGAGAAAATTTTCAGTTTAATACAGGAAAATAAATCATTAATCTTTCAAGAACCTGTGAAATTAGTTGCTTAAAAAAAAAAAGAAAAAAAATGTTAATTGGTAATGAGGGGGGGGGGGGGGGGAGAGAAACCGAAATTAGTCTATGTCTCGGTAAAAGAAAAAAGCGAAAAAATGCATCAACCTATCGCAGGAAAATATTGTGAAATTCGTCAACCAGTCACAGAAGTTGATCATCGTTTGAAAAAGAAAAATTCTCCAGAAAGTGATAAAATGTTTTGGGTGGGAGCCTTCTGCCTGCAATATTCTTCTGGGCAGGAATCCCACCATACCACACTGAAATTCCAGCAATGTCAGCAGGGCTTGAATTTCTGGGCGGGATTGTGGGATTCGCGCGGAAAATTTTGAAATCCCGCCCAAAAACTTTCCCCATTTTCGGAGAAATTTGCGTTATTTAATTTACCTGCAACCGAACGATAAATTTCGTGATTTTTTTTCCCACAACCGATCGACGAACTTTGCGTTTTTTCCATGACTGATCGACGAACTTTACGGGTTTTTCCACGACAGATCGATGAACTTTGCATTTTTTCCGCGACAGATCGACGAACTTTGCATTGTTTCCGCGACTGATCGACAAACTTTGCATTGTTTCCGCGACTGATCGACGAACTCTGCATTGTTTCCTCGACTGATCGACGAACTTTGCGTTTTTTCAACGACAGATCCACGAACTTTGCGTTTTTTCAACGACAGATCGACGAACTTTGCGTTTTTTCCACGATCGATCGACGAACTTTGCTTTTTTTCTGCGATCGATCGTTGAAATTTGTGTTTTTTCTGCGGTCTAGCGACAATATTCGGTTTCTTTTCGATAACCGATTGGTGAATTATTCGGTTTCTTCTGGTGACAGATTGATGAAATTCACTATTTTTTTTCTCACGCATCACTGAAAAATTAAGTTATTTTCCGCAAATGACTGACGAATTTCGTGTTATTTTCTTGCGACCGATTAACAAACTTCGCCATTTTTTCTTGCGACTGATCGACGAATTTAGCGATTTTTTTTTCCTTGAACATAGACATAGTTAAGGACTTCTAATAAAATAAACTTTGCTTTTTTTCTGCGATCGATCGTTGAAATTTGTGTTTTTTCTGCGGTCTAGCGACAATATTCGTTTTTTTTCGATAACCGATTGGTGAATTATTCGGTTTCTTCTGGTGACAGATTGATGAAATTCACTATTTTTTTTCTCACGCATCACTGAAAAATTAAGCTATTTTCCGCAAATGACTGACGAATTTCGTGTTATTTTCTTGCGACCGATTAACAAACTTCGCCATTTTTTCTTGCGACTGATCGACGAATTTAGCGATTTTTTTTTTCTTGAACATAGACATAGTTAAGGACTTCTAATAAAATAGCCTTTTGAATCGTTTCTCAAAAAATGTTTCAAATACAATGTCTGTGTAGAACAGTTGTATTATTTCATCTACCTCTTCAAATCGTCTGCTTGACAGCCATCGTCTGATAGATATAATAGATTTATTCTATGGTATTTATCTGCATTGTTGTTTGTATGTGGCGTTACCTTAGCACAGTTGTACACTGGCTACCATGAAGTCCCAAAGTATCAAATCGATATTAACTCTATTTCTATTCATGTGTAAGACGAATTTCATTATCTTATTTCCTCAACCAATTGACTAAATTCACAACTTTTTCTGCGACCGAAAACAGGAAAAAGAACGAAAAAGGGCAGTAAGAGCCACCGCTCACTGCACCCTGTTAAATTGGTCTAGTCAGCACTAAACAATAATGAGATTAGAAGAGCTGCAAAGATCTTATTACTTTTACTCCTTGAGGTAAAGGAGTAAACCTTTTTAATCCTTGTGAAAGAGTAAAAGTGTTCCTTGTGAAAGAGGCTTCAGCACCCTTCAATCAAATAAAATCTAAATTCAGAAATTTATTTAATAACCTAATTGTTAAGGGTCCCTAACACATTTAATGGAACTTGAAAAATACCCTGCATATATAAAACTTAACTTTCTTCCCCTTTTTTATAATAAAAATAAACATTTTACATAATCATTCTCATTGACTTAATTTTTTCAATGGTATTTTGTCATGTCTGCATTAATGTAATTCTTTAAATAGCACGTAAAATAATAGTGGGGTTTAAAGATTTTTTTTTTCTCCCTCCCAAACATTACAACTCCCCTCCATTTAAAAATGTTGGTAGGGAGACTCCCCCTCCTTGGAAAAATTGAATTTCAGGCCTGGTTAGCATACATTTTGACATGGTGTTAGTATAATGGAAAAGTACCAATTTTTCTTTATCTAAAATCCAATCTTTTTCTTACTGATTACAAAAATGATGACTGATTTGTATTATCTAATCATTAAAATTTGGTACATATTCTATACTATACATATACATGACGGGATTCGCACATAAAGAAATATTGTTGGCGAGAGATTTCGCCGAAAAAATTTCATTATTTTCTTGCGATTGATCGATGAATTTCGCTATTTTTTCCCTCCCAGAAATGATCGATGAATTTCGCAATTTTCTTTTTGAGTGCCCGATCGATGAATTTCACAATATTTTGTACAAACGATTACCAACTTTTACGATTTTTTCTTGCAACAAATTGACAAAATTCACAATTTTTTCTGTGCATTGAACTGAGAAATTTGGGCAGGTTTTCTGCAATGTTCCATTTCATGAAATTTGCCGATCAGCTGCGGGAAAAAATCAAGAAATTTGTCATTCAGTCTCAGGGAGGGGGAAATCAAAATTTGTCTTGATTTCGGGGGAGGGAGGGGGGTGTCAGAATTTCATTGTTAAGTCACTGGAAAGAAATTGCAAGATTTGTCTATTAGTTGCAGAAAAATATTCCAAAATTTGTTAATCAATTGCTAGAAAATATTGGAAATTCATCAAATTTTTTCTTGTTGATCGCAGGAAAAAATAGAGAAAATTTTCTGTTGAATATAGGAAAATAAATCATTAATCTTTCAAGAACCTGTGAAATTCTGCAATCAGTCGCTTTAAAAAAAAATCTGTTGATTGGTCATGAGGGGAAAATGGGGGAGAGAAACCGAAATTAGTCTATGTGACGGTAAAAAAAAAAAAAAAAAAGCGAAATGCATCAATCTATCACGGGAAAATATTGTGAAATTCGTCAACCAGTCACAGAAGTTGATCATCGTTTGAAAAAGAAAAATTCTCCAGAAAGTGATAAAATGGTTTGGGTGGGAGCCTCCCACCCACAATACTCTTCTGGGCGGGAATCCCACCATGCCACACTGAAATTCAAGCCCTGTTAGCATACATTGTGACATGGTGTTAGTATAATGGAAAAGTACGAATTTTTCTTTATCCAAAATCTCCAATCTTTTTCTTACTGATTCCAAAAATGATGACTGATTTGTATTATCTAATCATTAAAATTTTGTTACATATTCTATACTATATACATATACATGGTGGGATTTGCACATCAAAAAATATTGTTGGCGAGATTTCGGCGAAAAAATTTCAGAATTTCACACAGAAATTTGCGATATTTTCTTGCGATTGATTGATGAATTTCGTTATTTTTTTCCCCTGCAAACGATCGATGAATTTTGCAATTTTCTTTTCGAGCGACTGATCGACAAATTTCACAATATTTTGTACAAACGATTACCAACTTTCACGATTTTTTCTTGCGACAGATTGACAAAATTCACAATTTTGTCTGTGAATTGAACTGAGAAAGTTGGGCAGGTTTTCCGCAGCTGATTGATGAATTTCACAATATTTTTATGTAATCAACTGACATTTTTTTTTCTTTTTCTTTTTTTTTTTTTTTTTTTTTTTTTTTTTTTTTTTTTGCGACAGATTGACAATATTCTCTATTTTTCCCCTGCGTCTGACTATAAAATTTCGTGATATTTTGTCGTCAACAATTTACAAATTTCGCAATATTTTCCTGAAACCAATCAACAATTTCATGTTTTTTTTTACCCCCCTTGGCTAGCAGGATATCTGGCAGGCCATATTCAAAAGGTTATCAATTTTTTTTCTTCTGATTCTAGTTATAGTAAGTGTTATACTAGTCTTCCAGCGAGCTGTTTAGAATATTTAAATTGTAGTTTTGCTGTTATCAATTAAAGTGAGAAACTTTCACTCACTCTGACGCCACGATTTTTTTTTTCAGCGCTCCTAACAGTCTGCATTTTATGTCTCTATATTTGATAAATTTAAATTCTATTTTCTTCATAAATGTGTTACAAAGGTTATAGGACGCCAACTGAATTTTTGCATGCAGGTGCTGTACACTACTAGTACACTTCTGTGTTTATGAAGACTCATTTTCAGAGCCAGTTCAGAAGTTTAAAAAACAATGTGGGTGGTTCAAAAAGTAAGGTAAACTCTCTAGAAGAGAAACTTTATTTACAAATTCAAAGAGATACACAACATAGTAAGGCACTGGTACATGTTACTTCTCCAGATAGTTACCATGGTTGTCAAAGCATTTGCTCCATTGGTACACCAATGCATTGCAACTGGCATAGAAGAAATCAGCATCAAGCTTGTTTAGCCACATCAAGAAGGCTTGCTGAACTTCATCAGTTCTGAAATGGCGATCTTCCATGTGCTTCTTGAACAGTCTGGAGAGAAACCACTCTGTGCGAGGCTGTATAGTGGATGTTCCAATACCTCTCATAGTTTGTGCAAGTACCGAATCATACGTTACTATAGCTGCACACAGCCAGGTATTGTGCAACAACACAACACCTTTTGAAAACAGTCTCTGTCGTTCTGTGAATTGCTTTGTGCAGCCGATCCAGCATGGCACTATAACTGGTAGCATTCACACAAGTGAGGAAATCGGCAGCAGCAAACCCTGGTGGTCCCAAAAGATTGTGGCCATCACTTTCTTCACAGATGGCGTTATTTTGAACTTCTTACAAGGGGGAGATGAAAGGTGTTTCCATGAAACTGTTCGCTTCGTCTCAGGTGTCACATGAGTACCTACTTTTTGTCTCTATAGTGATACTGTGCAGGAACAAAATGTCCTCCACCTGAAACTGCGTTAAATGCTAGAGAGACAACCCAATTTTTATACAGACTTCTTAGGCAGGCCGCACACTGAGACATGAAAAACATGAAGTACAAATTAAGAGAAGAAACGGGTTGAAACAAAGGAGAAACCTGTTTCAAACCTGTTTTTTCACTCAAGTCAGGCTTCATATTGCTCGAGATGCCTCAGTGTGCTTTATACTGCTAAGAAACTCTTTAAAAAATGAAAGTTTCTAAAGGGTACTCAGAACTCCATTAATAAACAAAATACTCTTTAATTATCACAAAATATAATTTTAGTATTAAGCAATGATTAAAGGAAGTAAAATAAAAATCTTCTTATGTTTATAAAGGTAAAATTCAAGTAATTAGTGTATTTTTTTTTTCATATATAGTGTGGTTTTTCCTTACAAATTTACTTTTAAAATCTAGGTGCATGTTATACAGGACTAATATTTGGGATTTGACTGCATGTCCTTTGTATATTTGGCCATTGATCATTGCATAAAATAGTTTTTTGGCACTTTTGTATTCAAATTTACAAAGATAGTAGGCAATGCATTGTGATTATTTTTAATTTTAGCACTAGCTATTAGATTTCAATTGAACAAAATCCATTTTCTCTCTAAGTGAGGTATTAAAAATTAGGGTGGTGTGCATGCTGTCATGGCATGCATGAAAAAATATGGTAAGTTCCTTAAAATTCATATACTTAGATTCTTGCAACCCCATTTGCAGAGCTTTATGCTCGTCTATGTAATATCGTGGTACCCAGAAAGAACATATTTTCCTGTTACCCAATTGTTCATACACTGTATTGTGGTCGCTGCCAATGGAGATGTTGAGTTACTGTGCAATATCTCTCACATGAATGTGACAATCGGCTTGAATCAAAAAGCTTCTGACGACACACATTGTAATCTGTGGTGGGCATGCTTGTGTGCCCTGATCTTTGCTCATCTTGCATTCTGCCTTATCAAATTCTGTGCACCAAAACCACACCTGTTTCCATGACATTATACTCACTCCATACACTTCCACCAGTTGCTGATGAATTTCATCATGGGACGTTTTCTTTAGATACAAAAAACTTTATCACGCTTCTTAATTCAATGGTCAACCATGTTTACATCAATGCTTCCATCTTCTGACACTTTGGTATGCTACTTTAAAACTTGCTCTATTTAGCGGTATCGTTTGAATGCTGTGATCGTCTAAGCTGAACAGACAAGAAATTTATTTCCCACAGAAAGTTTGTGCTCCCGTCAGAGGGTATTACTTCTTAAACTGCCCTCTTAAAAAATAAAAAAAAAATTCTTAAATCAAAAATAATAAAAAAAATATAGGTTTTATAACATAGGTTTTATATTATATCAAAAGTGCGTTTGTTGCATGACTAGCATCATTTTTTTATTTTTAATCAAGTACCTATTCCTGGCAATTTTATCAAATGGCACTAATGGCGAATTTTCAAATGATGAAGCTTTTCCTTGTAAAACTAAATTAGATTGATATGTTGGTAATCCTATATATAAATTTGACTGTTTTTGCTGTGTGAAATTTGATTATTTTGTTTATTGCATTTCTGAATATTTAAGTAAAATTATGTTATGTCTTCTTAAATAACAATTTTATATCTTAAAAATTTCACCCTTTCATTGAAACAGGTGGAGAAATTAAACCAGGTGCTTGAGGCAATTCCATTTTTGATGATCCCGATTTGCACAAGGAGACAACTTTTTTAAACTAAGGCAGACAAGGTGCAGCACCCATCTGAAACTGTGTGGAAGAAACATTAGATGCAATATGTTATATTCTTAAAAAATATTAATTTAATATATATGTATTTTTTTCAATACATATAATTTGTACTTTCAATAAATGGAGCGGCATACCTAAAACCAACTGAATTGTGTTGCAATTTTATTGTGTCAATGACCATTTTTATTTCAGCTAATGCAGGGCTGTTACTTTGGAAAAAAAATTTCTACTACTACGTAAAAAAGATACATTCTTTGTTGTAGGATTGTTTAGAAATACTGAACTAAAATAATAATTTAAAAAAATAGTTGTCTGCAACACCCTATTATTAAATTAAGCCTAACAGGGGTAAGTATTCTAATACATGATGTGGATAGTCAACTGTATTTTTACATATTTAGAAATTTATTAAAAGCAATACCTTTGTATTAGCTGCATGCCAAAGGTAATAAGCCAAAGAATTCACTGCTTATAAACTGTCTTTTATAATTCTGATTATTTCAATGTGTAATCACATATTGCAATACATATCTGTTAAATTTGTGTTTAGTTTATTTATTGATGAAGTATTAATTTCAGTATGAAATATTAGCTGCAAACAACTGGACTGTTTGTATTAAGTGCAAATGGGTTATTCTTCCATAATCGAGCTCATTGGAATACTTTTGCTTTATAATATATATATATATATATATAACAATGTAAAATACAATAAAAATTATTTATATATTCCTTACACGGATTTGAAGGAAAATAAATAAACCTGCAATAAGAGTAATTTTAATTTCATGCTAATTTCAAAATAAATGCAGTAGTAAGATATACTCTTCAGAATAGGGGTTTTGAACAGGACTTGTGAATTTTACTGTTGAAAAGTATAAAATTGTACTATTAAAATGTGTAAAACCTAAAGTAGTGAAAATATGAAGAATTCCATATGTCCAACCATTGTACTTTTATTAACAATATGAAGAAATATCTCAAAATATTGGTTGTATCTTGTGAAAGGAAGGTAAAAATTTGACTCATGTATATGAAAATTATAGATCTATAAAAATGTAGGAAATTATCAAAATCAAAAAGAAGAAAAATACATCAATTTTACTTCAGATCGTAAAAAAATACCATTGTTTAAAAGAAATTCAATCCAAGTAATGTTTAGTAAAAATATATTTTATGTACTAGATTTTAAATTAAGAGGGTACATATTTAAATCTAAGATAATTTTTAAGAATTATATTTTATTATGAAAGTTTGTGAATAAACAAACTCTGAAGCAATTAGTTAAAAAGTATGGAGTACAAAAAAACAGTTCTATGAACTAAAAATTATTTTGTTAATATAGCCCCATCCAAACTTTTGGTTGGACTGACAAAATTTTATGTTAGCTTGATATAGTTATTGTATCCAAATACATTTTGTTACAAGAACCAAATAAACAAATTGGTTCTAACTAAATCCATTTGGTTGCAAGAAAGAAATTAATTTGGTTATTATAACCAAATGGATTTGGTTATAACTATTAACCAAATAGATTTGGTTACAAGAACTAAATTGATTTGGTTCTTACAACCAAATTCATTTGGTTACGATAGCGATTAACCAAATAGATTTGGTTCTTACAACCAAATTCATTTGGTTACGATAACTATTAACCAAACACATTTGGTTAAAAGAACCAAATTGATTTGGTTCTTACAACCAAATTCATTTGGTTAAATACCGATTAACCAAATAGATTTGGTTAAAAGAACCAAATTGATTTGATTCTTTCAACCAAATTCATGTGGTTAACCAAATAGATTTGGTTGTAAGAACCAAATTATTTGGTTATGACAACTAAATAAAGCTAACCAAATGATTTGGTACCTCCAACCAAACATTTAGATGGAGCTATAGTGATCAAAAAATTTGGTTGGCACAACTATATTTTTGTTCTTTCAACTAAATCGTTTTTTCTGTGTGCAAATAGGAAAAGCAATGGGAAAGGTATACGCGCAAAGCGTGAACAGTTCAGTTTAGCGGCAAATGACGTCACAACCAATCACGTCGCGTTTTTGTATCATGTGGTTTTGTTTATGTTTTTGCATTATTAAAAACAGTAATTCAAAGTTATTTTCTATTACTTTAATGATTGTGAGTGAATTTTTGAGGATTTCAAGATAAACTTTATCAGTTACACACACAAGAAAACGTATTCCTCCCGTGTGAAATTTCCCCATTATATCAAAGACTCGAGGATATGTAACACACACACATACACACACAAATATATATGCATATATATACAGGGAGATTCAAAATGCATGGATAAGACTTAAATTTGGTGATAAAGCACATTACAACAGACAATTTTTGTATAATGAGGCAGGATCACAATCCATTTATTTAGGCAAAGAATACAGAAATCTGATTAAAACCATAACTTTAACAATTTTATAGATATTTCAGTGAAAGTTTTAAGAACCTTAACTTGCTTTGTATTCTATGTAATGATAGAGCAAAAAAATCGATAAATGTACATTGTATACATTACAGTACGTCATGTCATCTGCATTCCATAATATGGACCGTTTACTCGACAGCTGTTTGGATGCTAATGGTAGCACGTAACACAAAAGAAGGTCAGTCTGTTGAAAATTTCGTTCAAACATTTTCACTATTTTTAAAGTTATGAAGAAAAATTCTGGTCTAACTTGGCGTGTGGCATCTTGTATTTTTGATTGGATAAATGAATTACGACACTGGTTTCCTCTACAAAAGTTATTTGTTGTAGTATGCGCAACAAAAACTTAATTTTCGTCTATTTCTGAATAACTCTATGTAAACTTAAAAATGAAAATTGTCCTGAAATTTCTGTTATTTTGTGTATGGTATAAGGCTGGTTTATATAATGTAATAAATGTTTGTAAATTTGTTATTACATGAATGGTATTTTCCATCGAGAACTTATGAAGTTGTTATCCCAAATTCGTCTAAATTTGCTTCACTGCCAAAATTAATCTTCAACGTATTGCAAACGTTAAAAAGAATATGATAAAATAGAGATTGAAATTTCAAAACTTGTAATAATATAAATACTGTTTTATACATAAAATTAGTCTAAATTGCATTTTAACTATTAATTTTTAACTTTTGAAAAATCAGTATTTTCATATAGTTATACGATAAAATCTAGTAAGGAGAAAGGTTTTGAATCGAAATTAATTATTATAGTTATCTTTTAAATGAAAAATGTTAAGTTTAAGGTAATATGTAGGATGAAAAACTCATTAGACGACAAAAGCTATTTTAAGAAGCTGAAATTAAAGTCAAATATATTTCAGTTTCCCAGATTTTAAATTTAGTCAAAACGTATTGATACATCCATCCTCATTTGACTTATAAAATGAATTAAAATTATTTTTAGCTGGAAAAAGTTTAAATTAATATTTCAGCTTACTTTCATGGCAACAAGAATTTAGCAATATCTTTCAATGTCTAATAATGCAAAAAGTACACGTCGATGAGCAAAACAACGATCTACAAGATTTAGCACTTAATCGTATGTACTATTAGCGAAATGTCATTTTATCCATAATTAAATTGCTGATAATTGATTAATGAATGTAAAATATAATATGAGAAGCAAATATATTTATTATTATTCGCCACCTTGACCTGCATTATAATAAAATATAATAGGGGAAAGTCGGGTAGCCGCGGACGGCGGGTAACCGCGGACAATTCAATTTCTAAGAAATTCAAAGTGTTGCGTAAATAAAGAGTTATTGTAAATGAACGCCCTTTAGAGTCGAAACAAATACAGTTTAATTACGACGTGGGCGCCGAGTAAGTCAGTCGTGAGTGAGTGTTTTATTTTTGTCAATAAATTTTAGAAAAAAACGAGACAGAATGCATCATATGCGGAGAAACATTTGAAGAAGACTGGATTCAGTGCCAGGAATAAAAAGACTGGGCCCATGAAGATTGTGTTTACATAGATGCATTGGATTTTTATTATAATTGTGATGTTTGTAAGGCCAAAAAACGGTTGGGACACCATCGATTTATATGTCTGG
Source organism: Maratus michaelseni (assembly GCA_963931845.1). Taxonomy (NCBI): domain Eukaryota; kingdom Metazoa; phylum Arthropoda; class Arachnida; order Araneae; family Salticidae; genus Maratus; species Maratus michaelseni. The sequence goes on from OZ007589.1 coordinate 334,030,296, forward strand.
GGCTACCCGCCGTTTCTTGTGACGCAAAAAAAATAAGGCCAAACTATTTTCTGTATATTTCGTTAAATGATTCGATATTATTAGCAATGTTTAATTAAAATCATTAAAGAAGTTCGTATTTTTATTTTAAGTATAAAATAAAGACAGAAATTTCATTCATTTGTTTTTTATTTGCAATTTATCGAAGTGTCCGGGGCTACCCGATCTTCCCCTACCATTCTGATATGAGTATTTTGAAAAAGAAGCATGTCGCAAAAACAACCAGAGACCAATAATAAATGAATTATTTATTTTCATATTTTGTTTTATTTTGTTTAATATATAGAAATACAATAATTAAGCTCTAGTTTGACAAAAATAAGAAATAGAAAATAAAACAAGTAATTTAATGTTCTATTTGTAATATTTATGGATAAATTATACGTACTGAAAACAACAACAACAACAGAAACAAAAGTTCTGTTCTGTTTATTGCATTTTAAAACTAGTTTCCATTTTAACACAAGTCATGAAAAAACATATATTTAAATTATATCTTTGCTGTTATATATTTATAAGGACAATTTATATTTTGTTTAATTTACATTAAACGAATCTATGAAACCAATGTTTAGTGATCTGAATTTCTTTTCATAGCAGTATTTTAGTCTTTAAAATATTGATTTAAAAATTAGTCTTTCCCATTAAAGTATTAATATTTGTTCCCAATTATGTATATATATATATATTAAAAAAAAATAAGAATTTTTTTTCATCTATTTTAAAGCAACATATAATATTTTTTAAAAGGAACTTCAAGTTCCAATTGCTTATCTTATCTTAAGAAAATATTTTAAAAAACTATTTCGAGGTTTCAAATGAGGATGACCGTAAATTTTATGCTTAAAGAAATTTCGCAATGTCAATTATTACACACACACACACACACACAAAAAATTAGGCGATTAAGTAAGCGAAAACAATACCTATATTTTAGTAAAAAAAAAACAAAAACATTTTTTAAATATTTATATAAGTAATACAACAGAGATGATGGTGTTTATTTTAAGAACAAAAAAAAAAAAAAAAAAAAAAAAAAAGAGTCATGGAAGTGGATAAAATATATTACATTAAATCCCTTTTTCTGGCTAATAACTTTTTAATTTAAATTCTAATCTTCAATACCATCTCGAGTGTTTGAGTTACGGTTGTAACAAGAAAGAAAAATCATGTGTCAAGCATAGATTATGAAACACTTTCTCACATATTCAGAATACTGAGACGAAACGTTCCCATTTTATAAGATGAAAAATGATATCTGAAAAAAAAATATATATTTGGAAAACGCATAACACATTTGAAAATCCAATTTCAGTAATTACCGTCCATGGTTGCAAAAGTATTTAAATTGTAGCCCTTTATATAATCTGTAGATTTGTATATATAAAGCACAGTATGCTAAAGTTTGGTTCCGTTTCGGAACGCATAACACAGTACAAAATTCCCTTCCATCAAATTCCGTTAATAAATAAAATGTAATCGAATTCTTTTGTGCAGCCCTGTATAGAATCTACAGAATATAAAGTACCCCAAGTAATATACAACAACTTAGTTAAATTTAAAAACGCTTACCACCACTGAAAGGTGTCGCGTCAATTCGTCTCGCACAATCCATAGCGAACAATTAATCGCGCACAATTCGTCGCAGCGTCAATTAGTCGCAGCGTCAATTCGTCGTGATGTTATTTCGTCGCGACGTCAATTCGTCGCAACGAAAATGTTTTTGAAGGCTATGATGATAAAATAAAGGTAATTCAGTAAAATTATTTAATGATAATTTGTTTTTTAGATATAATCGCATGTAAATTGTTAGTTATAATTCTCTATATCTAAAAAACTAATTATCATTAAACATTTTTACTAAATTGTCTTTATTTTATCACCATAGCCTTCCAAACATTTTCATTGCGACAAATTGACGTCGCGAGGAATTAACACCACGACGAATTGACGCTGCGACGAACTGACGCTGCAATGAGTTGTCGCCGCGATGAATTGTGCGCGATGAATTGTTCCACGATAAATTGTGCGCGACGAATTGACGCAGAACACAACTGAAAACGCTCTTCCTGCAACAATCGATCTTAGACAGTAGTCAACATAGTACTGTAACATAATTAATTTGCGTGTCCCTCTAAATGAACGATAAAATGTTATGCTCTCAATATTCTACAGTAAGCCTCTTATAGCGCACCTCAGTGATGTGTATAGATTTCAATAGGTTTGAACATCATTAAAATACATTGCAAGCGAATTTTCCCCATAGAGTATTATTTAACAGAATTCTTTTGAATGTACCTGTAAACGAACTATAATTGCTTCACATTTCATTTTGAATATCGTACATGCCATAGTAAACCTTGATAACATATATCAATGACGTGCAATCCGAGTATATTTACGCGAGTTAGAGCTCGGACAGACAGACAGACGGCCGGACGGCCAGACAAACTGAAATCATAAGCACTTTTCAACTATATTAGAAAATGTTAAAAAAATACCACCATAAACTGTCCATTAACTGAAGGCAGCGACATTGTTTGATTAAGCACTGTATATTTCGTGTCTCTCTGTGAATAAAGTGATTGGCCATTTTACATTAAAGATTGTCTCAGCTTTAAAATTTTGTATTGAAAAAAATATTGTACAAAAGATTATATAATTAATGTACACATAACTGTAAAAAATATTTAGAGTTTATAATAGAAAATAGAATTTCAAATTTTAAACATTCATGATGAAGATTTAAACCCTTACTGAAATTTTTCCTAAATTCAAACAAACAAATAATAACAACAACAAAAACAAAATGAAAAAAAAATATTCAGTTCTAACAATTTTATGAAACTTTATAAAAATGTGCAATAAGAAGTAAAAATAAATTACCAGTTCTCGCCAAATACATTTTATATAAGAACAATGGAATAATTATTTCAATGAACAAATCCAATATCAGAACTTTTTATTTAAATATGTGAAACATAACACAATGAGAAAAAAAGGAAAGTAAATAAATTACAAAAATAAAATAAAATAGACCTTTTTGATCAAAATTATTTTTCGATGTGAAATATTTGCTATATTATAAATTTTGTTGCATTTTCCCCAAAACATTATTCGTATTATTTGCCATTATACCTGTATGATGCATGCATATTTAGATACGAATATTTAATTCGCATGATAAAAAAGTTATATCTTTTACATTTAATGCAATTTTTAATGACATAAATTACAACCGAACAGAAGGTTCTTCAAATATGCACTTGAAAAAAAAATGCCGATTTAAAAAATGAAAATACTTAAATTCATTTCTGAAACACAAAATGCAACTAATTTTTAGTTCAGTTTTTTTTGGATTACTCTAGAGCCACTATATTCAATCATCAAATACAGTACTCTGATGTAACTTTATGGATATTTATGTAATTGTTGGCTTTCCAGCACTACGTTTTCTACAACGATTCTAATAGTAGAACAATCCATTATTACCATTGTTACCAACAAACAATCTGTTTATTTGATTATTATGTATATGTTACAGTCAATATGATAATTCGGTCATTATTAATAATAACCGGTTATTATTAATTATGACCGGATTAATCATATTGACCGTAACATATATATATCATTGACTTCCTTGATAATAAAGGGAAAAGTTAACTATTTACCAGTTTCTTACTCCCCTTTACATTTGCATACTTTAATATTATTTTTCTTACTATTGGGGTTTTATATGCATGATAAATGTTTTTCATTTATCATTTACCTTCAACTTATACTTTCCTTAAAATTATGATGAAATCTCATATATGAAAACTATTATCTAATTTAGTAGACACAGGCGCTGATCTCTTTCCCAGTAACAAAAGCTTAGTATTTTGACACTATCAGGGTTGCCACACACATTTGTTTTATTTTTTATATATAGTCGTACCACTATTAAAAAAAAACCCTTTGTGGTTGATTTCTCTTGCAATTGTTGTAAGGGCAAGGAATATAGTTTAAAAATTTTGTATAATCCATTTGAGATAGAATTAAAAATAGTTACCTATGGCAATTCTGTACCATTTTAGTGGGTTGATATTTTTCAATATACTAGTAATAGAACAAATTAAGAAAACGATTGGTCTGAATCATATTTTAAAAATGAGCTTCTGAAAAACAAAACATTGAGTCGAAATCAAACTGAATGTGTAAACTAAATATGTATCATTCCATATAAATGCGTCATTTATTTATATTATCAAAGTTCTTGCTTTTTTCAATGCTGAATTAATTTCTTCGAAAAGGGAATTCCCAGTTGCGGGTACTCACACTGAAAACAAATTAGGAAACATCGAAGGCTACTGATATCTTAAACAATACTTATAAAATATGAAAAGGGAAGTGAGAAAGGCAACTAATATTTGTGAATCATTATATAATGTGGATGTTTCTTAAACTAAGGCATCTTCGGTAACATCAACAACTTCAAATGCTATAAAATTTAAATTTTATATCCACATAGGTGACATTTTTAAAGAGAAATAAATCTATTATGTGTATCTGGAATCGCCTAGCGTGTCATGTATCTCATGTACATGACATGTACTTTAAATTTGCCAGGTTTTTTAAATTAAAATATTAGGGATTAAGCAACGAATTGGTTACTGAATTAGCTACATTAAATTTCCTTAATTATATGCAATAGCTCTGTTAAAACAGTAATTTATGCAATATTTTTATAGTGTTTATAAAAATTTTAAGATTTCATGAACATCTATGGAAATCCTATAGCGATATTTGTATGACCCATGAATTCTAAGCATAACAAGAATAAAAATATTTGATGTTCTTTTCAGTGTGTAGAAATGGTGTTTACAGGCAATGCGGGACAATGGGTGAAAAGATAAGAAAAAAACATGTACATTTATGTTTATGCACTTTAAAAGGATACACTGGAGAATAATTAGAGAATATTACCGTAAATAAATATAAATTAGTTCAACCACAGACCATCATATAATCGTGTCACTAACTGCAATTCCATAAAATCTACAAATGTCTGGTACAGCAATGGTTTCATGAACTCCCGTATTAAAGAAATTCAGTGGATGTAGGTCGGGTGAGAATGAGGCCACGAAATAGATCCACTACGTCTAATCCACTGTCCAGGATATCTGCCATTCAGGACACGTTGCTCTGCAATACTAAATTGTCTTGGGGCTCCATCATTCAAAGACCACATGCACCCTGAAGGATTGAGGATGTAATGCTTTTAAAGGTTTGCTTCAGCTTGCTTCGACCTTTATAAACTTTGATCCGCCAATCAGCTGCAACTATCGAGGCTACTTCTACTCACTGGAAATTTGTGTACGGTGAATACCTGAGGGTGATGTTCTGGAGAAGTGTTGCTTCTTCGGTAGAAAAGAAATGACACTGAAAGGGAAGGCTTGTGCTTGTTGGACGTGTTTTACTTTTCCGACACTCTGAGGGAGTTGCGACAATAGGTTTCATTGCAAATATTGTTCGTCTTGATGGGTACTATCACACATCCATTTTTTTTTCTAAACAGTTTACGGACACTGTATTGTTAAAATGGGAATTAAGATAATAATTTTAATTTTAATTTAATCAGTTCTAAAAATAATAAAGTAGAGTGAGCTGAATTTTAATTTCTTATAATTTTCATCCATTGTGCTGAACCACGTTGTACATTGGCTATTGAACAATTATATAATTTTCACGACGATTTTAAATACTTTTAATTTATTTAATTTAATGCTATTTATACGTTAAGTGTATTAATGATTACTTAACTCTATTGAATCGGTTGAATTACACGATTTAAATCATACATATATTGTAGTGAAAACTACAGCTCAGTGAACAAGTACACTTTAGCTATACAGTGAAAAGGTTAAAATTTATAGATACACAAATATTATAATACAGACATACATACAATAAATACAATAATCCAACATGGAGTGAAAAGTTAGCCAGAGCCAGGAATCGAACCTGGGCCCACAGCGTTCCGGACTGTTGCTTTGACACTGAGCTACTCCGGCCCATTCCTCAGTCTGCAATTTCTCACTAATAAACCATGTTGGACATGTTTTTCACTCTATGTTGGATTATTGTATTTATTGTATGTATGTCTGTATTATAATATTTGTGTATCTTTAATTGCTGAATGCAGGCGTTGTTTATGTGTGTTTTAATATTTAAAATTTATAGTACAATGTTCCCTTTTCGTTGCATAGATAACATATAGAGGGATGCTGAATTTGTTCCACAACCGACGAACACAGAGTTCACAGCAACTGTGACTTTTTTTTTTTAGATCCTCCAAAGTTATTACTCAAAGTGGTACTTAAATTGATCCTTTTACGAACACTTAGAAGGAAAATCGTGATTTTACTAAATTCATAAATGCAAAAAATGGTGCTGCATCTTAATAATATTGCACACCAATACTATCCCTTATACAATGATGTTTCTAGTTTGTGTTCAGGTAAAGTTAGATTGCTTTGAATCGTCTTGTATTTGCGGCAAATAATCAGAATGATTGTTGATTATGAATGCATTTCATTTTTACAAAATATTTGTCAGATCGATTTTAAATTATTTAAATAATTTCAATTCATTTCTGTTTATCAATCGCAGACATTTGTCATCAGATTAATTTACTGAAGTTGTTATTTTAAGATCCAATCGTTAAAATAGAATTTCATAGAATTTCTATTTTATAGATGATATAGATTTTTTTTTTTCAATATTTTTAAAAGAAGCATACAAAAAGCAATTTTCTAACTAAACACACCTACACAGTCAATTACACAATTCTGTCCTCTATTATGTGAAACGAAATTAATTTTCCATTTGCATTAGAAGATTTAATACAACAAACAATGAAGAAATAAATTAAATGTAATATCCATGAATGAAATACAAAGTTCCAATTTAAAGCGAAATTAGTTTAATTTTTCTTTTTAAAACTTTTTCTCAACTTTCTTATTTTTAATACTCAGAAATGATAAAAAGAGATATGCATTTGAAAGAATCTTGTTTCATTTGAACTTCAGAAAATACATTTTCTTGAATTAAATTTTTATTGATAGTAACAAAAGATAATTTATACTCAGAATATATTTGAGGTAAAGACAAGTTCCACTTATTCGAAATATTAAACGGTAGATGTTTTAAAAAATTTCATTTCATCAAGAATATTTATTTGAAAAATGTTTTGATTCTAGGGAGTGTAATTTCGTTCATATGTGCCTTTCATTTCTGAAGTAGCATTTATAACCTTATTTAAACTTTATTTATTAGTTTTAGAATGTTTAGTAATAAAAAGTAACTTTGTAAGTTAGTAAAGAGTAATTTTGTTATCGTTGATACATAGCTAATTACTAAACCGTTAGTTCTAGAGATATAATTCCAGTTGCAAAAAATTTTCAAATGTTGTTCTTAATTATATGAATATCCTTTTACGTCAAAGCAGTTATTTTTTTGAAAATTACGAAAATTAAAATTTTATACGATCTCTTGGTTCTATAAGATATATTTCGAAAACATTTCATATGCTCTAATAAATAAAACAGTAAGACTTTTTTCTTCTACTACAAAAACTTAGCGTATTATTACACTGATTTTTAGGTATTTTCAATTTTTAATTCACTGACCTGCCAAAACGGAATCAATAAGGACCGGAAAAATCTATTTTAGTCTGATTTTTGACTTAGTAGTACAAGTGACAGGAGTACGTTGATCTCTTACTAAAATAGAGAAAAAATTATGAAAACAACGAAAGATTCATAGAGTTGATGCTAAAAACATAGCTGGCATAAATAGAAAAAAAAGGCAAAGCATAGCATACTGTAGAGAGGGAAAAAAATGAAGGGATTCGACTGCAAATTTTAGCAGTCAACAGAAAGGTGGGGACTCATCTAATGAAATTAAGGGCTCCGGATGAATAGGTAGAAAGAGAAGTGAGCTCAGTGGGGGTGGGAGAAGAATATATTTACAGAATAAAGAGACCCCTTCATAAAAGATCAGTGCATAGGTGTCTAAGATTTTGGCATTTTCGGGTCGCATATGAAGGGATAAAAACTGTCTCAGGCCACAAATAAACTGAACTACAAAATTGAAAAAAATAATTTTATGCATTTAATAGATCAGAAATTTTATTCAAAATTATATTAAGTAACAACACACATAAACCGATTTGATAAACATAAATAAATTTTGGGTGCCTAATAGGTGACTCATGAAGAGAAGAAAAAATCGCATCAGACCACATATAAACTGTACTATTAAATTGAAAAAAATAATTTTATGCATACGAGAAGTTTTATTCAAAATTATATTAATTAACAACAAACAGAATCCTAATTGATAAACATAAATATATTTTGAGTCACATATGAAGAGAAGTAAAAATCGTATGAGACAAAAGATAAATTGTACACTGAGAAAAATGACACTTTCAAATCTTTCAAATGTTTTCATTTTGTTATGAAACTTTTTGTTTCAAATAATACGACCCAATGCTTTCAATTCTGAAATACCAGAAATACTCAGAATATTGATACATGGACATGCTCAAAACTGTACATAGACGTCAGTTCATACTCATTTTTGAAACATGGACATACTCAAAATGATTAGAATCAGTTCAAACTCATTTTTGAAACATGGCAATACTAAAAAATAAGCACATAGAAGTCAGTTCATACTCATTTTTGAAACATGGCAATGCTCAGAAATGAGCACATAGAAGTCATTTTATACTCATTTGAATGAAATGCAATATTTCCATTTTTCAAGAGAAAAATAATTGTGGCGTTAATAGGTTAAAATATCTCAAAAAGAAAATTTAGTCAGTTAAATTTCAATATCCAGGGAGCACTTTTTCATTTAAGAACTTATACTGATAACAATGGAATTGAAAATTTGTATAATTCATATCTCACCTTCCCCACTTAAATAATAAAGTTGTGCAATCTTAACCACCATCTCAAATTGACCAAATCTATCCAAAATCCCGTTAAAATTTTCCAATATTCTCAGCAACAAATTAATAAATCCTATAAAAATATCAACATGCGTCCGAATCATTCGATGACTTGCATTTAAAATAACCCACTCATGTGATCTGGACGGCCAAGTGGATAAGGCAATGGACTTGTAAATGGTTGGACTCGGGTTCGATGCTGGCTCTGGGTAAAAGCGTAAATTTATTCTATCCTCCCATAATCGTAAATAGAGCTAGAGATGGCAGCACTAACGCTGTTGTTTGAAACATGGACATATGATCACATGGTATTTCAGAAATGAGTGTATACATGTTTCAAACTGGAGTAATTTTGATTCGGAGCCATTTTGACTATGCGTCGGCATAGATTTGAGTATTTTTGGTCAGTTTTGAAAATGTTATTTTTAGAGTGTACTATTAAATTGAAAAAAAAAATATACATAGATCGCAGAAATTTTATTCAAAATTATATTAAGTAACAACATACAAAATCCTAATTGATAAACAAAAATATTTTTGTGTCACATAGCAAGAAAAGAAACAATCATATCAGATCACAGATAAACTGTACTATTAAATTGAAGAAATAACTTTATGCTTAGATTGCAGAACTTTTATTAAAAATTACATTAAGTAGAAACATGCAAAATCTAAATTGATAAACATAAATATATGTCTTTTTTTTTTCAAAAATCTGGAAAATTTCTATGATATCTGTGATAAAGTGCTAATATTTTATGTTAAAGTTTCTATATTTTATGTTATTACCATATGTTTTTTCACATCTATAAAGGCAGTCTACTTAATTCACTCATTAATAATAATCAATGGATTTTAAAGAATGCTAGCTATCTCGGCAAAAAAAAAGTTTAATGGTATAAAATAAGTTAAATTTAAATTACATTTTGAAAAACAGTTATATTTTCAATTTACAGAAAATATTAAAAACACGTAAAATAATTAATAGTTAACTCAGAATAATATTTTTTCAAAATTGATTCAGATTTTTTTTCTGACTTATGAAAATGTCATTTTTAGAGTGTACTATTAAATTAAAAAAAAAAAAAATTATACATAGATCGCAGAAATTTTATTCAAAATTATATTAAGTAACAACATACAAAATCCTAATTGATAAACATAATTATTTTTGGGTCACATATGAAGAAAAGAAACAATCATATCAGATCACAGATAAACAGTACTATTAAATTGAAAAAATAACTTTTATTCACAATTACATTAAGTAGAAACATGCAAAATCTAAATTGATAAACATAAATATCTGTTTTTTTATAATTGAGAATTGAAATTAAAATATATCGCATCACGGTAATATTAGATTATTTAAACTTGATGTACGTATTAATGCTGTATTACAATAATAAAAAAACAATTATTCTTGCAGAAGCAAGATAAACTTTTTCAAATAATTTTTCATATGGGATGCATTATTCCTGCAAGATTTTTCAAGTTAAAAATTTTTTTCCTTCCTGTTCAAAAACAGAACTTTTTACAAATGAACAGACTAGATTGTGTTAGATCACCTGCGCCTCCAATAGGGCGATCAGTGTGAGAGCAGTGAAACCATAGAATGAAACTCAAACTAGCAATTATTAAAAATAAAATGACATGTAAGTAATCCAAAGTGTCTGAGATGATTCCTCATTTTAATTATGAGTAATATCGTTAATTTCAAATGAATTATCAGCTCTTATTTAGAATTTATTTACGAATTTCAACTGTCAATATCAAACAAAAATATCAACTGTCTAGATTGCACCTGCCGCCATAAGTTCGTACTTTTGCATCCTAAATGCCACAATCTGTTAAAAAATATATAAATGTTAATCCTTTGAAAAAAATAATCCAAAAAGGCCATTTTCATCTTTATGGAAACACTCTGGCAGGCTGCAATTTTAGAGGTACAAAAAAAAAAAAAAAAAAAAAAAAAAAGCTTTTAAAGCTGAGATTTTCTTTTTTCGACGGTACAATTTAAAAAATATGAACTTTAACCATTTCAAAACAATGCGACCACAGGTCACTTTGCACCTCCCGGAGAAACTATTTTTTCTACGCTAAAAATAACTAAACATTCATATTTCAGCACAATATTTTTACAGCACCTCGGCATATCAGATTTACATAACCTACAAAAAATTTTTAGATTAAAAAAAATAATAATCTGATACTATTTTGATAAAATCAGCAAAAAAACGGCTGTTACAGTGCAGCTTCAGTTCATGTTTTCACTGCTAAATGCTCATATTTTTTCCCAACATTTTAAAGAGAGCTTGGATACAGTCACATTTATTTATAACAGATTAAAATTTTAGTTTGAAAGATTTTTTTTTTGTTATTTTAAAGAACCCAACACGGAAACAAATTTCTTTTACAACTGGATAATAATATTTGTTTCATGAAATTTTTACATGGGCTGTAAAACCTTTATATTTATAACCTTTAAAAGTTTCAAAAAGTTTGGACAAGAACTATTTAAAAAAAAAAACTATGAAATGACCCTTATGTAAGAAAACAACAAATGTGAAAGTTAAGCAAGGCTGGAATAATTTTGATTATTTATTTAGTATTACAAGAAAAAATGTTGCAACACCAAATAGAACAGAAAACATTTTAAAAAGGAAAGTTTAGATTTAGAACTGTGTGTTCTTTTTACCTGCATCCATAACTGAAAATCATGAATATAGTCATAAATAGAAAATACATCCAGTTCGTTCATAAAACATCAGACAATTTTTCTGTATAACACTATTTAGACCCCAAAATTTTAACATATAAATCTATGCATTTGTTTTTAAAAAAATCTAAATATTCCATTTCAAACAATTTATAAATTAGAATATTAGAAGAATACACAAAAGTTTAACAATTATATACAATTATCAAAGAAAAAAAATAATTGAGATTATTACCGATTGAAAATGTTTCATAATGACTGTCTTTGTTTGTTGAGGAATATCCTTACTGCAATGTATCCAGCGCCATTCAGCTTGTGCCACATGAAAATGGCATAGAAGCTGCACAGAATCCTTCCACAAGATAGAAAGGACATTCTTTTCTGCTTTAGAATCATCCGTCATGAAAACAGCTGGTAACTGAAGGAAAAATTTACATATTAAAAAGTCTTAAAAATGTTTAATATAAAAACAACCTTGCAAATTTTTGCTTATGCTTTTTATATGTACAAATTTATGAAAAATTAAAAATATATATATATATATATTGTACCTCTTTTCCACCAAAGCAAAGAGGAAAATACAATTTTAGCATTGAAAATGCTTTGACGTAAGAATCAGCTGTCTGATTTTCATGAATAAATGAAGCTATAGGAACCGCTCCTGCTTTAGTTGCAACAAGCATAACTGTTAAAGAAGAGTTTGTCCCTTCAAAACTTGCTGTTGTGTCTAGAAACACTATTTCTGACGAGCTTGGTAAGCTATGAACTCTTTTCATTAGTGCTGTTACAATTAAAACTGCCCAAGTTCCATCCTTGTCTAGCTTTATTGTTGCCCCTATAGAAAAGAATAAAAAAGATGGAAGAAATAAATATAAATATGAACAATGATATGCAACATGAACTATTTAAAGCTTAGCTTAAGCTATAATAATTACACTTTACTCTGTTAAATGTGTAACTTTATAATCTGCAAATGTTAGTCTACAGTTTACTATGATATATAAACAATGAAACTAACAATTAACCTATTAGGTGGTTGTTCTCAAATGATCATCTCAACAATGAGAAACTTTCTGACTCATTTTTGGTGATTTGGAATTGGTTTTCCCTGTTTTGATAAATAAATTACTTATCAAATTATATAAGTGATTTTTATCATGTGACAACACCCCCCCCCCCCATTCTTATGCTGAAGCATCAGGAATTCTGTTCGAAACACCAAACAGTATTTTCTGAAAGATCTGCCTTAACCAAAAAATAGGAAAGATGTTTCGATTACATAGTTTTTGAATAACAGCACCTGCCCATTTTATGAATTTCTGAATAAAAATGAATTAAAAAAAATGTCTGAAAGTAGCCCCTTTGTATTTGAGAACAGCCTTTAACCTAAAAGTAAATAAAATATTACTTACTGATTTTCTGAAACACTTAATGAATGATCCAATTTTTTGCCATCAAACGACGCCAAATTGGTCTAAAGATGTAAAAAACAAAACAAAAAATCAGAGAATAAATTAATATAAAATCAAATGTATCACTGCAAAATGCATTTTAAAATTTAAAAACATGCAATTAATAATTGATAAGTTTATGCTTAAATAAAGTAGATGGATGTAAGTTTGTAGTTGAATTAACTCAAAAGGTAGTTCATGTAAATTACACATTTATTTATTCTATATAAATTAAACTACATGTAAAAAATATTGTTGATTTACGTAACTGAAAAAAGCTATCTAAATTAAAAAATAGTTGGGTTGATGTTGAATATTTAAATTTCATATGAATTTTGCGGAGGTAAATATATTACAACTGTTTGAATTGATACATTGTTCAGATGGTCATAAAATAAAGATGCTGGGCTAAAAAAATAATGTAGTGTAATATTTGACCACCAAAGTGACCTACAAATCGTATGTAAAGTGAAAAATAATTTTTTGTTCAATCAAAAGGTTTCTTACAGCATATCACACACATTAAAGAAAATTCATGTGCCAGATCAACACATTTAGTACACTAAAAAAAAGAAGCTCAGTTGGAATAAAATAAAAGGAAAAATGGAGGAAAGTTGACAAATGTGCTTTTATCACCTATCATTGATATTTAAAAGTCATTTATAAAATATTAATTTATATTAGATTTTATACAGTACAACTCATAAACAAATTAACACAAATAGTAATTTTATTCACTTTTAGCAGATTTATATATTTTATGTGTCAGTTATAATTGTTTGTATTTTTTAAGAATAAAATATATTTACTGCTGCACTGTTATGCTTAGTAGCCATTTTGAAAATTTTTGATGATGTAGTTTGGTTATGATAAGAACAACTTTAGATTATTAAAATAATTGATAGGTGAGTTTTAGTTTATTATATTGCATGCAGCACTTATTCTGAATAAATTTTCACATGTTTCTGCAAAATAATATAAAATTTATATACTATTTTTGAAAACAAGAAAAAATGTAAAAGAATCAAGCAGTTATTCTTAACAAACTTAATAGAAAAATAAATAGGAAATTATTCATAAAATATAAACTTTTATAAAATGTAATTCATTTTGTAATAATCAACAATAATTTTCTAAGATATTTTTATAGTAGCCAGATGCAAATCTCGCCAATGGTAACTTTTATTTTTTGCATGTGTAAAATAGAACCAGTATATTTAGATGAAATAAGTGGAAGGCATGTATTTTAAATGTATGTAATATATGTATTTTAAATGAAATGAATGAAAGGTTCATATTTTGAATGAAATACAAATAAATGATAGTGATAGAACAATACTTGGTGATTTATGACTTGTGCCTAACATAAAAGTACCTTTTTTAATAACAAAGTAATGAGAAAAAAATGATATAACCGCAATAAAATAATAATTCTAATGTGTTGTTTTGCATCATTTTTAAAGATAAACTTCGTATAAAGATAAGAACTTTTCCTGTGTAGACCAATTTAACATCATAATAATAATATTAAGTTATTGAAAGATAAATTATCATGCTTATTCGGTTATAAAAAATTTGCTGGTGTAATTAAATCAGTCGAAGTTGAGGTCAAGTTAAACATATTTTCTAACAATCGTCTATTTTGTTTTCATAAATCCTACAAAATATTTTACTGGCCGAGATCAACTACTCAATACATTACTATTTAACATAGCAACAGATCTGTGAAATTGAAAATATAAAGACTGAAAAGATATCTTTACATATATATGTTGCTATAGTCATTATTCCTGGGGGAAAAAAGCATACAATTTATATATTTTATGTGCCAGTTATAATTGTTTTTTTTTTTTTTTTTTTTGAAGAATAAAATATATTTACTGCTGCACTGTTATGCTTAGTAGCCATTTTGAAAATTTTTGATGATGTAGTTTGGTTATGATAAGAACAACTTTAGATTATTAAAATAATTGATAGGTGAGTTTTAGTTTATTATAGTGCATGCAGCACTTATTCTGAATAAATTTTCACATGTTTCTGCAAAATAATATGAAATTTATATACTATTTTTGAAAGAAAAAATGTGGTAAAAGAATCAAGCAGTTAGGCTTAACAAACTTAATAGAAAAATCAATAGGAAATTATTCATAAAATATAAATTTTTTTAAAATGTAATTCATTTTGTAATAATCAACAATAATTTTGTAAGATATTTTTATAGTAGCCAGATGCAAATCTCGCCAATGGTAACTTATTTTTTGCATGTATAAAATAGAACCAGTATATTTAGATGAAATAAGTGGAAGGCATGTATTTTAACCCTTAATTGCATAGTGATGTAAATTTCCATCACTGTTTATTTAACTTTTAATAAATAAATCAACTTCTTCGCCACCACTATATTTATATAGAAATATTAAACCAGTAAATTTCCCGTGAACTATGTTGCTGAACAAAGTTAAAAATCTATCTTAAAATTTCTGGCGTCTAATATTTAATATATGTATTAAAAAACACAATTGTAAAAGAAAAACTCATGCAAAGAAGGGTTAAATGTATGTAATATATGTATTTTAAATGTATGTAATATATGTATTTTAAATGAAATGAATGAAAGGTTCATATTTTGAATGAAATACAAATAAATGATAGTGATAGGAACAATACTTGGCGATTTATGACTTGTGCCTAACATAAAAGTACTTTTTCTAATAACAAAGTAATGAGAAAACAAGTGGGTAAGTGTGATCGAAGATCGCTCAAAGGGTTTTGTTTAATATTCTTTTCAAAACACTTTATCCTTTCTTTAATAAATCCAAATAAATTTCATTTAGCAAAAAAAAAAAGTTTAAATTTACTGGTCTATTTTTCTTGTTTTTTCAAAAATCTAAACCAGCTCGATGGCGGACGAAGACCGCTATTATATTCTGTCATAATAATATCTGTCATGTGGACTAAATGAGATATTTAAAAAATAATAATTTCAAAATTAAACATGTTGTACACTTTCAAAATGTTAAAATATGCAAATATTTCCGTAATCACGTTTTTATCATGATTCAATACGTTCCTCAAACTCATATATTTACTACATTAAAGACGGGAGTATAAAACATCACAAATTTACTGAATGGTGTATACAAACGTTTTGTATACACCATTCAGTAAATTTGTGATGTTTTATACTCACGTCTTTAATGTAGTAATATTTCATGGTGTAATCGTCCAGCATTTATATTATATATATACTATTCTCTATTACTGATATTGATACTCGCTTTGTATTATTCTAAAACATTTGAAAAATCCATTAAATTTCCGATATGACGTCAGATTTTCTTTTTAATTCTCTAATGACATGATATTAATCTGCTTTGTGTACATACACATACTCCTTGTATTATTGAGAAATCTTTCTGTTTTATTACCACTATGACGTCAATCAATTTTATTTCATATTAATCTTTCTTTCAATTGGTGAAACTTTTTATTTCATTCTGATTTTTCACGTGGAAATCGTCTGATAGAAAATTAATTATTGTAGAAAGAATTTCATCGTGGATTTTTAATTTTTGGCATCTGCTATAACAAAAAATGTTTAAATTTAATAGGAAAAGGCTGTTAGAATTTTGGTTTTCTGTCTCTATTTAATAAAATAATACGAATTTTTCAAATTCTAATATTTTGAGCTCTTCATAGCTGGTATTCAGCTACATACACAAAGTTTCAACTCTGTAAGTTATATAGTTTTTTGAGAATGGCTCTGTGACAGACAGAGAACGGAGCGGGATTAATAGGGTTTCATAAGATGAACGAAACCCTAAAAATGATATAACCGCAATAAAATAATTCTAATGTGTTGTTTTGCATCATTTTTAAAGATAAGAACTTTCCTGTGTAGACCAATTTAACATATTAATAGTAATATTAAGTTATTGAAAGATAAATTATTATGCTTTTTAGGTCATAAAAAATTTGCTAGTGTAATTAAATCAGTCGAAGTTGAGGTTAAGACAAACATGATATTTTCTAACAATCGTCTATTTTGTTTTAATAAATCCTATAAAATATTTTACTAGCCGAGATCAACTACTCAATGCAACACTATTTAACACAGCAACAGATCTGTGAAATTGAAAATATAAAGACTGGAAATATATCTTTACATATATATGTTGCTATAGCCATTATTCCTGGGGGAAAAAAGGCATACGATTTCTACATATTTTAATTTACTACAAAATTATAAGCTACACTTTTTGCACATATACTAACCTTTCTCTTCATACAGATGTGACATCTGTAGCAATTTTTCCAACGGATTTGCTGCAGGTCCTAGATTTATTTCTCGCCACTTGTCATACAAATAGTAGACTTGTCTGTCGGAAGGGTTTTTAGCCGCATTGGCTAAATAAACGAGATAAGTTTCAGTCATGAAGATCATGTTCTTGTGGCAACGTTTTGCCGTCATGGCACCTACGCCATCATCAAAATATGAAAAAAATTGCTTTTGAACCTAGTAGTAAAAAAGAAATGCAATCAGTAACGCACTCAAATTATTGATTATCAACAAAAATAACTAGAAATATTCTCAATAGCATTTCAAAACCATAATAAATTATCTGAAGTCTTAATTGCATGCATAAAATTAAGAAACTACCTCATCTGATACCCTTAACTTCATCAATGAGTCTGCTGAGTTAATAAGATGGGTGTGTGCTAAACAAATGTTAATCACACAACAAAAAGGAATAGATGCTGACAAATGTGGGTCATTCTTCATTGTGCTTTGTGTGATTTTCTTTATTCTTATTGATATCCTAGCATCACACTTTAAATCTCTACTGGATGAACTTTTTTTTCTATGACTGGAAAGTTGGCATATCCAGTCCTTGCTATATGCTATCCTGAAAATATGAATTTTTATATTAAAAAACTTAAATATAATAAGAAATAGCTTTGTTCTCAAACCAAATTGTAACAGATGTTAGTAGGCATGAGTGACTAAGCCATTATAGTGAAAATCATGATATAAAAAACAAAATAGATAAGTGGGGTCAAGTGGGGTACAAAATAATTAAAAACAGCATTTTTAAAAATTCTTAATTTTATACTTAATTTGCCAAAAATATATTATTTTAATTTGCAAAAAAATGACATAGAATGTGTAAATGAACATTGCTCGCAACATTTCACAGACAATTTAAACAATAAAATTTCTAATTATTACTGATAATGGTATTTTAAAACACATCAAATATTTTACCCCATGCCGTGGGATAAAATAAGTATAACTTATTTAAAGTTTTCCATTTCTTTAATTAAATAAATACTTGCACATTAATCTAATTAAAATTTAATCTAAGAATGCTGAAAATATACTTTTTTTTAAATGAAAAAGTAGTCAAGATCATGGTTCATTGGTGGATCCAAAAGGACAGCTGCAATTTGTGATACATGAAACATGTAATCTTTCTCAGGAAACATGAGATAGGAACATCCACTCTCTTTTGCGAACTTAACTATGCATTCCTGATTATTGTGATCACAAGAAATATCTAATTTGTTATCCTTAATCAAATACTATGACCTAAAATCAAATTCTGAAAGTTTCTTAGCTAGTATTACTATTTAAATTAGATACTTTTTTTTCCTCTGAAGAATAAAACTTCTAAATAATCAATAACTTTTTAAGCCATCATTAATTTATTATTTCAGGCCTCTATTTCTCTTCTTCTTTCCTATCCCTAAAATTCCTTGTATAACATTTGGTCCAAAGAAAGCATAAAGGCAAAAGTTGCATGTTTTTCTTTTACTATGTGTTAATTCATCATCATTTCTTCATTTTAAAGAAACTAATAGAAGTAAATAGTTTTACAGCACTAGATTGTTTTACTGTCAAATGTTACATAAATTATTTTTATAAAATTATAAAAAAAAACAAGTAAAACAAATGCTATTTGTTTGCTACGCCTAACAGTATACCTATTGTACTTGGCATACACCACATAGGGTTTTTTTTCCTCCAAAATATTAATTTTACGTTATTTTCTAATAAAAAAATGCGGAAAGTTTATCCTTAATAAGTGTTTTATGCTATACAATGATATACAAAAGATTTTCCAAGTCATGGCACCCAAAATTTAAAAATGTACCAAGTACAATAATATAGTAACATATATTTTGATATTCATTAAAAATGATAACTGATACCTGTAACATATTAATTTAGCAAAACAATTCAAAAAATTACAATTTGAATTTTTAATAAATTTATTTTTGAAAGTTAGCTATTTTGCTTCACATGACCGTAGGTGACATTATAAGGATAGGTATATACTTTATTAATAGTACATTTGAATTGAAACTTACTTCGTACAATGTGCTTTATTTCTAAACACAATCCATTTGGTGCATGTAACATCGCCGAAATCCTTTATAAAAGTTTCAGCTTCTGTCCCAGAGGATATAGTTGATTGTAAAAGGATTTTCTCATTACTTGAAGATTTTTCATCCACGTTCAAAACAAATTTTTTTTGTAACGATGGCAAAAATAAATCGTAAAATTCCTGATACTTCATCTCTGATATCAAACTATAAAAAATATGTTCACGTCGTTAACGAAATAAAAATGAAGCTCAATACATGTGACAACAAACACGTGAACGAGAACGAAACGACAGTACATACGAGTCAGACTCAATCAATATGGCTGCTAAGAGTAGGGTTGTAATATTTAACTACTGGATGCGTATGCGTAGTTTACCATTGGCAATATTTATGATTTTGCGGATTTCTTCATTTGGCGACAAGAGTGCTGAAAAGGTATACACTTTGGAGTATCGCGGTGGGAGAAGAATATATTTACAGAATAGAGGCCCCTTCATAAAAGATCAGTGCATAGGTGTCTAAGATTTTGGCATTTTCGGGTCGCATATGAAGGGATAAAAACTGTCTCAGGCCACAAATAAACTGAACTACAAAATTGAAAAAAATAATTTTATGCATTTAATAGATAACAGAAATTTTATTCAAAATTATATTAAGTAACAACACACATAAACCGATTTAATAAACATAAATAATTTTTGGGTGCCTAATAGGTGACTCATGAAGAGAAGAAAAAATCGCATCAGACTACAGATAAACTGTACTATTAAATTGAAAAAAATAATTTTATGCATTCGAGAAGTTTTATTCAAAATTATATTAATTAACAACAAACAGAATCCTAATTGATAAACATAAATATATTTTGAGTCACATATAAAGAGAAGAAAAAATCGTATGAGACAAAAGATAAATTGTACACTGAGAAAAATGACACTTACAAATCTTTCAAATGTTTTCATTTTGTTATGAAACTTTTTGTTTCAAAAATACGACCCAATGCTTTCAATTCTGAAATACCAGAAATACTCAGAAAATTGAAAGATGGAAACCTGAGCACATAGAGGTCAGTTCATACTCATTTTTGAAACATGGACATACTTAAAATGATTAGAATCAGTTCAAACTCATTTTTGAAACATGGCAATACTAAAAAATAAGCACATAGAAGTCAGTTCATACTCATTTTTGAAACATGGCAATGCTCAAACATGAGCACATAGAAGTCATTTTATACTCATTTGAATGAAATGCAATATTTCCATTTTTCAAGAGAAAAATAATTGTGGCGTTGATAGGTTAAAATATCTCAAAAAGAAAATTTAGTCAGTTAAATTTCAATATCCAGGGAGCACTTTTTCATTTAAGAACTTATACTGATAACAATGGAATTGAAAATTTGTATAATTCATATCTCCCCTTCCCCACTTAAATAATAAAGTTGTACAATCTTAACCACCATCTCAAATTGACCAAATCTATCCAAAATCCCGTTAAAATTTTCCAATATTCTCAGCAACAAATTAATGAATACTATAAAAATATCAACATGCGTCCGAATCATTCGATGACTAGCATTTAAAATAACCCTCTCATGTGATCTGGACGGCCAAGTGGATAAGGCAATGGACTTGTAAATGGTTGGACTCGGGTTCGATGCTGACTCTGGGTAAAAGCGTAAATTTATTCTATCCTCCCATAATCGTAAATAGAGCCAGAGATGGCAGCACTAACGTTGTTGTTTGAAACATGGAAATATGATCACATGGTATTTCAGAAATGAGTGTATACATGTTTCAAACTGGAGTAATTTTGATTCGGAACCATTTTGACTATGCGTCGGCATAGATTTGAGTATTTTTTGCTCAGTTTTGAAAATGTTATTTTTAGAGTGTACTATTAAATTGAAAAAAAAAATTATACATAGATCGCAGAAATTTTATTCAAAATTATATTAAGTAACAACATACAAAATCCTAATGGATAAACAAAAATATTTTTGTGTCACATAGGAAGAAAAGAAACAATCATATCAGATCACAGGTAAACTGTACTATTAAATTGAAAAAATAACTTTATGCATAGATTGCAGAACTTTTATTCAAAATTACATTAAGTAGAAACATGCAACATCTAAATTGATAAACATAAATATCTTTTTTTTTTTTCAAAAATCTGGAAAATATCTTTGATATCTTTGATAAAGTACTAATATTTTATGTTAAAGTTTCCATATTTTATGTTATTACCATATGTTTTTTCACATCCATAAAGGCAGTCTACTTAATTCACTCATTAATAATAATCAATGGATTTTAAAGAATGTTAGCTATCTCGGCAAAAAAAAGTTTAATGGTATAAAGTAAGTTAAATTTAAATTACATTTTGAAAAACAGTTATATTGTCAATTTACAGAAAATATTAAAAACACGTAACCGGAGAGAAATAGTTAATAGTTAACTTGGAATAATATCTATTTAAAATGAATTCAGATTTTTTTTTCTGACTAATGAGATCAACGCATAAAATGAATCATTTTGCATAAAGAATGTATAGTAAGATAAAAGAAACAGAAAATAAAAAATAATAAATATCATTTTATAAGACGTAACGATGCAGACTTTCCAGAATTTTAATAGTTTAACTGCTAGTTAACGTATTAAAAAAGTAGATACATATATCGGAAGAAAATTAGTGAATATGTTTTATGCCTTGTAATATTATTTATATATATGTTATAAAATATTATATTTAATATTTTAGATTTCGGTCAGCAGAATTTAAGCTTTTTTTAAAATTAAAAAGCAAAGAAGTTATAAATAAAAATAATTACTTAACGTTTAAAAGGAAATGAACTTTAAATATGCTGTCTAAAAAAATGAAATATAGTGTATTTTTGTTGATACATTTACAACTTTTGTTCCTTAATGATCTCTAGATAAATTAACATCGCTTAAATCTGAATAGATTTTTTTTCTAATGATATAAAAGCTGATACATTTATTTAAATGGAAAATAAAATGCGTTATTTTTTTTTCTAATACAATAATACAATTCCGAAGATTTATTTGATATTTTATCATCAATTTTATGTAGCAAGATCGTACTATTAAGATAAAAATCAGACGTTAATTATCTTTAGCATTAAATACATTCTTTATGGGTAAAAATATTTTTTGTAATATATAAGTATAAATTTAATTGATGTAAAAAGCAACATTAAAATGTTAAAATTGGCAAAGTTCATAAGACGATAATGAAGATTTATTGTAAAATCTTTAAATGTAACTTCAGTTTTTATTTCTATCAGGGACATTTAACAAAAGTAATTTATCATATGTATTGGGCTCATTTAATTCTAATCAAACGTTATAGAATTTTATTTCTTTTTATTTTTTTTTCGATTTTTAAAATAAATAAGCAATTTCATTACATGTTATATACATTTAAAAATTTCCCGTGAGCTTTTTAGAGGCTTGCTCTTTTAATGCGCGGTTTGTTCACTTTCAATACATTTTGCCTTGGAATTACATATTATCTTTATATATATTCTTGAATTGCTTCGAACTGTAACTATTTTTAAAGTTTGATGTTTTTCAGTATAAATGTTTTTAAAATATGATGTTTTTGAGTGTAACTATTTTTAAAATTTGATGTTTTTCAGTATAAATGTTTTTAAAATATGATGTTTTTGAGTGTAAATGTTTTTAAAGTTTAATGCTTCTGGAAGAAGAATAGATTTAAACATTAGAAAAGCATAGACATAAAAAAATGTTGTGTAACGAACATTTACTTTTGCCGCTTCTATGCTTTGCCAGATGGCGCTATGAACGCTGGTTTCTCACGCGGATTGTCTTTAACCTCCCATAGTGTATTACGATTTAGATTCTGAGAGAGACGGTCACATCCTATGACCGGTAAAAATGTAATCCACCTGTTTGTTTAAAAGTACAGATTCCGTGAATGTGTAGTGTGAAATGACTACGTGTATCTATGTATAAATTTGTGTATTGTGAGTGTTGTCTAAAATAAATGTTATGTGAACTTACCAGTAAATCCTTACTGCGTCAAAATTCGTGCATTACAGTTGTCTTTTATAAGCTTTATCACGCATGGATGTGCACAGTACATTAGATAATGAGAATAGAATAAAAGCAAGAAGTTTAATTCTGAGGTATAATATCTAGAAACATAACACATATTTACAAGCTTGATCTAGCAGAGTATTGTAATTAAACTTTATAGAAATTTTGAATAATAGACTAAATAAAGATTTATAAATTTACTTCTTACATAGCTGAAAACACAGACTTATATTCTTTTCCAATAATTGTGTGCATGTGCGCGTTTGTAATTCGATAAGTAAAAAATTACTAAAATAATGTACGCAGACGGAATCTGTATCTATACAATTTTTAGAAAGACGTGATTTTGTGACAACTAAATTCTTTAATGTAGTTTTTCCAAACTTTTCATGCTTTTAAAAATTTGCTTTTTTATCTTGTAGAGTAATGTTTATTCCAAAGAATAATTCAAATGTCATTACAAAATGAGTTTCGTTAGTTCTTCCTCTTAAACTTTCTGTAATTAAAGCGCGTTATTTGAACAACTGTGCAGTATATTATTTTTTCTTTCCACCAAAATTACCTTTATTTTAGAGGACTTCACGTTAAGTTCTATTTTTAACATTTCATTCATTATTAGTTATAGAGATATTTCAATCCTAAAGTTAATGCTTAAAGTAGGCTAATATTTAAGAAAAGTGATGTATATAAGAAATAATATATTCTTGTGCTGAAAAAGTATTTTATGAAAAAAGAATTCCAGTCTTCTTAAGAAGTCTTTTCTTACGATTTCATATTCAATGTAATTTATCAGAAATATTTTACCTTATGCAGCAGAAAAATATATGTCCTGTTGAAGAAAAGTATGTGTTAAAAATCATTACCTGCATCTCTCTCAAATAAAAAAAAGGAAAACATTTGCGACGAAATTCCGACATAGCTCGTGACTTCAACACTTGTGATTTGATCAGCAAGAAGAGAAAACGTGAGTTTTCTCGTGAGTTTTAACAAGGGTAAAACTGCCTCCTGTTTTCCTTTTTTAATTCAACGTTTAAAAATCTGTACACTGCAAAAAAGATAAATGTTTCTTAATCTAGAAAAAATATTATTTAAACTAAAACAAAACTGTTCAATAACCTTTTCCGAGTTCCCCATGATTCCAAAAAGTGTTCTTTATCCTTAGAAACCTCAAAAACCAATATGTTTTCAAGATTTAAAGAATTATTTATAAAAAGAAAGTTCCCTTTGCTGCTCCCGATTTTGGAAACATTCCCGCGTTGCTTTTATAGTGCATTAATAAGTTTCCTCAAAACGGAATATCGTTTAATAGGATGCTATCAATTTTTAATTAAACATCTTTGCTGCGTAATTGAATTTTTACACCCAAGTGTAACAAAATAATAATAATTCTGTTAGCGTTAATGCTGTAAATTTATCACGTTTCTTTGTAAAACATGTTTGTTGAACATGAAAATTTTTACTTGATAATTTATAGCATGAGATAAATCTATAATTCGGGTTGAGAAAATTGATCTAACACTATAAAATCTACCCGGAAACATTTCCGTAAATCAGTGGCATAAAGAGAATCTTTGTTTTTATAAATGCTTGTTTAAATCTCGAAAATAGATGGGTTTCTGAGGTTTCTAAAGATAAAAACGCTTTTTGGAAAGATGGGTAACAGGAAAAGGTTATTAGGTGCGTTCGTAAATATATAAATACCTACCATCTATAGTAGTCGTCTGATCCGTCCGTCTGTCCGAATATAACAGCGCAAGAACTACCCAACCGAATGATTTGAAATTTAATATATTTAATCATTGCAGAATTTTGTCACTTCATTTAAAATTTTATGAAAATAGAATCGAAACTTAAAAAGATATTAATAAAAAGTTTCTCCATTCTATTAAATTCTATCATACGTAATTATTTCAATGATATCCCATGATAGGTAATGATTCTAGGTTGACATGGTGATTACGTCAAAGTTAAGATCGCGTTATATTATTTCCGTTTTGCTGATTTTAAAAACCGAATTTGTATACTAAAATATTTTAATTATAGCAATCATATAATCTACCGACAGTTTTTTGGATAGATGTTTCCGGAGAAATAGATATTAATTGTAAAAAGAGTCTAAATATGGATTTTAAGTTCTGAAATTTTCAAAGCTAAGCTTAAGTTTCCTATTGGAATTTTCAGTAAATGTCAACAAAATAAAAAATGTTAGCAACTTAAAAAGTATTTATTTTATTGTGGGAATTAATCATATCACAATAACATACGATATAATTCATTTCACTGAAATAATAACGATGATTTTTTTACATTGTATTGGATATTCGTGCATAGTATAATTTTGATTTAACAGAATTCTAATTAATTGTTTGTAAAAGTGTATTGTAACTTAATTTAATAAAATAAAATTAATATCTATACTATGAAAATCTGCACATAAAATAAAATGTATTCATGCTTTTTTACATAAGAGTTGTAAGACCAAGGTTGTTGTACCAAGATCTGAATACATTTATAAAACTACTTATAGTACGAACACACCTCATTTGTCACGTTTGACGTACAATTTCCAACTTGTTATATATTTTCGTTTGTGGTTATATTATAGTTCCTAGATTAAGAAACATTAGTATTTTTTTGCAGTGTACTAATTTGTGGCGAGATTCTTGTTTTGCTTCCTTACACAGTTTTTGATATTTCTATGTATACGGTGTTTTTGACACATTATATTTTTGTAAGATTTTGTTTGAGTTTAAACACTATTAGAGTTTTCTGTTGTTAACTAACGGGATGTTTTTCGTTCAATAATGAAACACCGTAATTTTGGTTACAAAATCTGTTTTCGAACTTTCTACTCATTCTAACAAAGTTAAAAAGTGCTTATAAGTTCGATTCGTCTTTCTCTCTCTCTCTCTCTATATATATATATATTCCTTTTCCTATATATATATATATTCCTTATATATATATTCCTTCCCGGTCTGTCCGTCTCTCCGCACTCTAACGTTTGTAAATAGGCTTGGATTGCTACAACATAGATATGTATTATTGAGGTCCATTACAACGTGATACCTATTGAAAATTATTAAATTAAAAATTTAGTTAAGAAACTATAAAATTACCTATTGATACCCATGCCACTTGCCAAAACGTACAAAATAGGAAACCTTAAAAGCTGAGCTCTGGAGCAGCCGGAATTTACGGAAATTCTACTTAATAAAAATAAATTCCGATGTATTGAATGAAATAGGATAAGAAAACACTTTCTTTTATGAATTTGATGTATTGCAAGAAACACGAAACATATGTTAAAACTTTATGCTTTAAAGAGGGAATATTTATTAAAAATATTCTTTCATATACTTTGCGCAGAATTTTACTAAACATTTTTCAGCTCATTTAAAATTTAGATTTTAGTAAAAGTTTAATATTAAATTTAAAAAAAATATTTTTTATCTTTTACAGGTTTTAAGATTAATCTAAAACGAAGAAATTAAGAAAAGAAAAGAAAGAAATTTTCTGACTAAACTTTGTGGATTTTTCAGATATGTTAGTTGTATTTGAAATGTAATTTAATGATATCACACTACTTCAAACTCTACAAAACGGATGAGTACAAAACTGATCGACATGCAGAACAACATCTTTCCTATAGAAAATGGTGTACGTAGCATTTATTGATATTTAACAGGAACACACAAACGAACCCGATTGCTTTACTATCTGTAGACAGCAATTTCCTGACAGTATCTCGGAATCACACCGGTTGACTATCCGAATTGTCCACAAAATGTTAGTAATCGCGCACTGATATTATTATGATATCAAATAGATCACCTCTTTTCAGGTATTTCTATGTTGATAGGCAATGATATCGCACTAACCAAGGGATTCGACTAGTTAATACAAATTCAAAAAATCATATTTTGCAGGCATCGTTGTGAGACGAATATCCGACCATTTCTGTCCCCACTAATAAACTCCTGCAGAATTACTCTTGATGTATTTCATGACTGCATTCAATACCCTTTTGAAAATTTGAAAAAAGTTATGGGCATTACATCCTATGAAAAGTTTATCTAAGGGATTTACAGTCATTATATTTTGACAGAGATGAATGAAACTTAAACACTCATAGTAAATAAAATTTGTAGGAACCAAGTAATTTTGTGTTATATATATTTAATCTAAAATATATCTATTTTAAACGAGAAAAAAAATAGATGGTTTATTTTTTATAAATAAATTGTTAGATTAAAAATATCATGCTAAATTTGCTTCGTTTACAGGGTCACGACTCAAATGCTCCCTTATAGAGTGCGAAATATTTTCTAAACAACCGTGGCCTGTAAGTGATTGGAAAATACATGAAAAAATATTTCTATTTTACAAAAGCTTATGTTTTCTATATATATTATTTTACTTAGTTATTAGAATAGAAACAGCTTACCCTATTTAATTGGTTTGTAAGAGATTTGTTATATTCCAGATGATTTGAGAAGCAGATTAACAGAATACCCCTTATTGGGTTATAGAACATCTATGTAAGAATTTTTTTTTTTTAGTTTTACATCAGTTTCTATCATATCGTGATTTTTTTCGTTTTAATAATTTATTTCCGCAAATAGAAAAGATTGGGATTATTTTTACGCATGAAAGAGATTTCATCTTAAAAGAGTAATTAACTATGTAAAAATGTATATTTTTTACTGATGAAAGTCTTTTGTTTTTATTAAGTTTCTATTATATGCTAGTTCCATTTTAACAGGTTTAATTGAATTTTAGACACTTCTATAATAAAGAAGACAGAAAACGTGTGATCTATAAGGTTGAATTTTTGTTTTTCTACAAAAAGATTCGATTAAACATTTTTTTATTACGACACATAAGGAAAATATTCTTTTACTTTGAATCTTAAAATAAATTACCCGAATGAAAATTTGGGTTATCAGTTTTTACACCAGTTAGATAGATTATTCCCCTCGTTAAAACTGTTATTGAGGAATCTAAAAACAAATTACACAAGTATCCAAAAATTAAGCAACAATCACAAAACGCTAATTTTCGAACAGTAAAGTTAATTATGCTTACTCAAAAGAAAGTGATATAAACATCAGATGTAGCAAACAGGTACTATCCTTACAGAACAGCGAGTTTATGCCACGTCACTTTGACGTCGTAAATTTTTACAAGTGTCACAGTGACTACGGTGAACCAAAATGTGATAACTTTCATTCGTCTCATTATTACTCTCAAGTGATCGTCGATTGGTGATTTCAATGCGAAGTCTTTGTGACTGTTCCTTTGTGACGAATTACCAGATGACGTTACAATGAAGTCTCCATGTGACTCTCATGTGATCGCTATTTGGAGACTGCATTACAAAGTAATCAAAAGCCTTGCATTGAGTAACGTCACGCCAATCGTAATCAAGTAACGTCATGACCATCACCAAGTAACGTCCTATTTAAGTCACATGGTGACTTTCAAGTGACCGATTTTAACAGAGGTTCTATTGTGAAGTCACCTTTAGCGCTCTATTGAGATCAGTCATCAGGTGAATTCCTTTTACTGTCACCTGGCGACTCCTCACAAAACAACTATCATAGTCATTTTACAATGGTGTCTCCAAATGACGGCTACATGAGAGTCTCAATGTGATATAATTGTAAAGTAACCTGGTTCTTCTCAGGGTATATAAAAATAAAACGTGGAATAACTTTTGAATGGAAAAAATATTTTTATTTCAAAATTTCAAGATTTACACATGAGAATAAATGAAATTAAAAGATGAGGTTCTCAAACCGTTGACCTGCCGATGCGACAACGAAACTAAATTTCGGCTAGAAATTCGCGATAACCTGC
This sequence comes from Maratus michaelseni, assembly GCA_963931845.1. NCBI lineage: Eukaryota > Metazoa > Arthropoda > Arachnida > Araneae > Salticidae > Maratus > Maratus michaelseni. Next base: position 334,059,846 of record OZ007589.1, read on the forward strand.
TTGAGTTCGTCTGTTGGAATCAACCTTATCACACTTGTTATCACTGTTTTCAGCCTTTCTATACTTTTTGGTCGATGTATGTAGAATGGATCTTTAACATAGCCCCATAAAAGAAATCTAGTTATGTTAAGTCAAGACTATAGAGGGCCAAAAAGTCCATAGCCAAAGCGATTCGGGAAGCCTGTTGCGATGACACGATAGTAATTTCTGAACAAGAAAAGGACGTCTCCTGTTGAATGTGGAGGAGCTCCATTCTTCTGAAACCATGTGTCTTGGATCCAGTGTCGTTATAGGCATCTGGAATGAACCTCCTTTTCAAAAGGTCGAGTTTACATTCAGAATTCCCTGTCTGGACAAAAAAAAATACCGATCCAAAATGTCACCGACACACAAACCACACCAGACAATAACCAAAGATAAAACGCTTTGACTAAAAAGTTACGCTCTTCCATTGAATATCGGTACATTTTGGAGAAAGCAAAGTAGTCTTTGACCGTAACCCTGATCCGTAAATAAGTTTCCTTTGGCTCTCTGCGCATCGTGCACAATTTCACGTCACTAGTTACAAACGTTGAAGAGTTATTCAACTAAAAGGTTCGCTATACCCTGTGAAGCACTCGGTACTTATTTGCTATACCTGTCGTTTATATAATTTTACTTTGAGTACTTACAATTAACTTCTGTGTTCGAAAATTAGCATTTTGTGTTTGTTGCTAAGTTTTGTAATAAAAATATTTGTATTTTAAAAATAAGATAAATTGTTTTTTATTCATATAATTATGTTATTCAAATATTTACTCCATTTCAACATAACTGAGGGAAAAAACTCAGAATCAACAACAGTTTCATCATGGTGAATCACAGTTGGCTTAACGCATTGTAATTTCTCAAAAGAATAGATTTTTAAATTTAGTTAATTCGATTGAAAATCCTTCTTTTGTATGTCATACAGATAAAGAAAACTTTTCTCAAAGAAACATAGAATCTGAGGCGCCTTAATAATGGGAAATCAATATATGAGGAAAAAAATGCTTATCTTTGTTAAAAACCCTTGTTCTGCATGAAAAAGTTGTAGTCAGGTGTGAATGATAAATCAAGGAGATAGTTGTTCTGTTGTTTCCTCTTACAAGTTGTGTTTAATTTTCAAAAAAGTTGCGTCTTTAAGTGTTTAAAAATAAGGTTTATTTATTAAAAAATCTATGTTTTATAGATAGGTAAACAAAAGAAAAATTTTAGATAAGTTTTTTGCGCAATATTACGTTAAATTTTATCTGTATAAACTTTTAAGTAACTTTAATTAATATTTTTAACACTTTTCAATATAGGATAAAAGTGTTTATGAATTCAGTTTGTCTGTCTGTCTGTCTGCTGTCTGTCCATGCTCTAACTCGCGTAAATAGACTCGGAGTGCCATGCAATTGATATATGTTGTTATTGAGATTTACTATGGCATGTTCGCATGAAGTATGTAGCACTTATACTCCGTGTACAGGAGCACTCAAAAGAATGACGTTACATTATTGTCTATGGGGGAAAATCCTCTGCAGAGCATTTTAGTTATGTTACACAATTTCAAATATATTTAAATTGATATACATCGCTGATGTCCACTACAAGATGCTTACTTTCGAATATGGTTCATGTACCACTTATAATTAGTTCACAGGAAAACTCAAAAGAATTCCCTTATATTATGGTCATCGGGGAAAAGTCGTTTGCGGTGCATTTTTATTGTGTTATGCTATTAAAAAGACAATGAAATTGATATAAATTTGTGAGGTTCACTAAAACATGCTTTCTGTAGAATATGAAGCGTAAAGCATTTTTCATTCATTTACAGGGACACACAAAAGTATTCGGGTACATAATGGTCTACGGAGAAAAACTGTTTGCAGAGTATTTTAATTACGTGACACTATTTCAAATATAATGAAATTGATATACATTACTGAGATTTACTACAATATACCTCTTGTAAGTATGATGCGCATAGCATTTATTGTACATTTACAGGGAGACACCGGTATTCGGATGCAGTACTTTCGGGAGCAGTACTGTATCGGATTTCGGATGCAGTACTGTATCCAAAGTATTGTCTATAAGCGATAATTTCTGAAAATGCGATTTCAGTTAAGTATGCGTTTAACTAAATTTTTTCTTACTATGTGGTTTGTATAAATGCTATCTATAGATCATATATACAAGAATTCGTAAGCATTACTGTGTATCAACGTAAATTGCCTAAGGTTTTTTTAATCGATTTATGCATTTCGGACGTGAAATATATTTAGAGATGTTTGGTGAAAATAAATAAAATCATATACAGAGCCACGAAAAGAGCTGGATACATGGCCGCTTACGTATGATAATTTCTGGAAGTGTGATTTCAGTAGTTTACAGCGTGTTTTTGTCTTAATTAAAATTTAGCTGAATATGAAGCGTGTATAAAAGTCTTAATGTAATATACAGGACTGTACAAAGTAATTAAAATATGTTTCCATCTATTAGTAGAAACTGATGAAGGTGAATTTTCAACTGTGTTATGTTTTTTCTTACTAAACTAAATTGTAACATACTATATAGAGTATATATACAAACCTATAGATTACATACAGGGCTGCACAAAGAAATTAGAGTGTTATGACAGTTGAGTTAACTGTATTATAGTTTTTAAATGTACGTTTTCAGTTTTTCCTTCTAGACACCCTTTCCCCCCCATTTTACAAATATAAAATAAATAAATAAATAAATAAAATTTAAATAAGTAAATAAATAAGACATTGTGTACAATTTAGCCCACAGTTTGTATAGCTAGCAAATATTTTTCTCTCTCTCAAATTAATATTCGTTTTAGACGTACGGGTAGTTATTCGAAAGATGTCACACCCTTCCCACACTCACTAGTATTTTACACGTAATCGACTAGTATTTTACACGTAATTTTTAGTAATCGACAGCTATTTTCTCACGAATGTGCAGATATTAAAAGGACCACACAGTAGATATTTTTCTTTTACAACAGGAGTGGGATGTTTTATTGCAAAGAGGTTTCAAGTGAGAATAATTGCCTGTTTCTCTAAAACTCATAAAAATAAGGTTTGTTGTTGTTAGTGCGTATTTAAAGTGCATCTCAAATGCACATTATTGCTTCACGGATCAGTATTGGGCTGTCATCGTAAATTCACCAGGGTTTTTCCACGAAACGTGGACCTACAGTGTTGTTTTATCACGTGGTTTCGTCGGGGTGGGCCGAGCAACTCAACTTTGACCCTGTGTGCGCTCTTGACCAATCAGAAGGTCTCAGTTAAGTGTATGTGAGAGGGTGGATAAGAGGGTCCTTTGATTGGATAAGATTAGGGAGGAGAATTAGCGGGGCTGGTGTTTATGTCAGTTAGGAGGTTTGAGATGAAGATGGAATGGTGACTTTTGACAGAGAACGGGAATAATGAAGGCAGCTTACGAAGATCGGCTGATTTTTAAAAAGCTGAGTTAGCACGGAGAAATAGAAAGGGGTTAGCGGCACGAGTGACGGAGAAGTTACGGCGTTTGAATGCAGTGGGCTCACGTCCCCCGAAAGACTTCTAGATTGCGGTGACTGCGGGAGTTAGCGTAGCGTGCCGCGGAAACTTCGACCATAGCGGTAGCCAACAAATGGTACCGTAACAAAAAGAGATCTGTGTTATTGCTATGAAATTAAAATGCTGCAGTTTTGAAACAATTAATTTAAGTAAAAATTAAATTAAACAAATAAAGTCTCTACTCAAATTATATACATTTAGATATGTATATTATATGTATTTAAAATATGTGTTTGTGCATAATATGTCTGATGTGGCTAAGGTTTTAAACACGATATATTGGATTTTGATAATTTTCATTTGTTTTCGGTTAAAATTGTCATATGCTTTGGTTTAATCTTTACAAAAAAAATATAGATAAAATAAATTTTTGTTATGATTTTTGGGAGATGTAAGTAGTGGACAGTAGTCTGCAGACATATATACACGGACACATGCTTTTGTGACTTCTGTATGTTTTGTGTAAAATACATAATTTATTTAAGTGACAATATTATATTGTAAGGGTCAACGGTGTTGTGATGGCTATTTTTATCTACCCCATGTACTGTGAATTTTGGTTCTGAGGTCTTTTAGGAAGCATTTAGTTAGCAGACTTTTCAGGTTTCCCCTTTCAATGTTCTATTATTTATTGTATTAAAACTTTATATTACTAGGTAGAATTATTACACAGTCAATACATGTGACAGGCATTCCAGTTAGTGAGTCTAACTTCTAATTGATTGGGATTTTAGTGCTATTTTCATAATCAAACTTTAGGAAATCATGGCTTTTACAGAGGCAGAAAAGGCAATGGCAGGCGTTAGTAGACCACATAGGTCTAATACCAACATTCAGTGGAGAAGTTGGTTCTATCTCTTACGGAGATTTTAAAACATCATTCGACAGATTATCGGGTTTATATTAGTGGGAGTAAAGGAGAAGGTCTTTGTTTTGTTTACTAGAGTAATCGGTCCCGCTGCTCAATTATTGAGAACCTAGGAAAAGGAAGCAAAGACATTTAAAGATCTTACGGATATTTTACAGCACAGATATTGCAGAAAGGACTCGCCAGCAGCGGCACTACAAAAATTCATTAACTTTAAGCAAAATCAGGGAATGTCGGTACAAGAATTTTTTGATAGGGCTAAGCACTTATCTCTATCTGCGTTAGTTGTTGACGGGGGTGATGAAGCCTTGATCAATAAGACAAGGACGGAAATGTTGAAGTCAATGCTCTTAAACAATTTAACACCGGAAATAAAGAAAGGAGTAATAGCGAAAGATCCGGACGAAATTTTAAAATTCGCGTTACTGGAAGAAAAATCGTGGGAAGCAGTACCGGCAAGCCGGAAGCAGGGTGGTACCGGTTTCAAATGCGCTTTTAACTTTACCATCTACATCTGCTTATGAGCAGGCAGGCACTCATGTGGTCTGTGCGGCTTCACATAGAGATGAGAGAGGAAAAAATGATATTGAACAGCTTAAGGAACAAGTAAATATGTTAGCTAATCAGGTAGCAAGCCTTGTAACAATGAAAACCGAAGAAACAGCGAATAAGAAAGCAAATCTCTGCTTTCGGTGCAATCGGCCAGGTCACTATGCCAGGGATTGTTTTAGTCGTACAAATCAAAGAGACAACTGGAGGGATAACAGGGGTTATGCTAATGGTAGAGGTGGTTCTCAGAACTATAGGGGAGGATCGAATGATCTTAGAAGAGGGAATAGCAGCTTTCGGGGTAATGGTCGAGGCATTTTTAAGGGAAGTAGAGGTTTTCGGAATGACAACAGAAATATGAGGAACAATCAAGAGGATAGCAGACCACAGCCAGGGGATGCGAATAACTACAACAGTAGAAATGAAACGAGAGATAGTACTTTAAATGTATAGGGCCTGAGCGCTATGTGACAGAATCGACTCAAACTAGCCCGGAAGACTGTCAGAATTTTGTGTTTTCCATGTTCCCAGGGTGTAATGCCGAGTTACCTTTTATTTCAGCGACTTTAAATGGGACATCTTTAAAATTGTTAGCGGACACGGGTTCATCCATCAATTTAATTTCTGATAACATGCTAGATAGCTTAACAGGTACTGATGTCATCAATGTAAAAATTCCAATTCTGACTGCTAGTGGAGACACCACTACTTTACATAAATCAGTAAAAATTAACTTTAAAATCCTAAATGAAGAATTTTCAGATACCTTTTATATTATTCCTGGGTAATTTATGAAAAGTTTCAATGGGATTTTAGGTATGCCATTTTTAAGTAAAAACAATGCAGTGATTTTTTGTGCAGATAATACAGTAAAGTTGAGTAATCAGGTCAGCACAGATGTTAACAAACAAATTGTTGATTCCCCTCAGCCGGTTCTGACTACCCAAATACCAGATATACAGGAGGAAGTCTTAAATCATAACTTAGTACTTAAGTTTGATGATGTAAACAAACAAAATACTGAATCCCCTCAGCCTATTCCCCCTAATCAATTACAAAATATACAGGAAGAGACCAGTGACCAAAATTTAATACATAAAAGTAATGACATTTCACAGGGTAATACCAACAATGATGTTTATGCATATACAAAAAACAAAGTAAACATTCCCCCATTTTCTAAACAACTAATTGAACTTAAATGCAGAAAGAATTTAACTAATTTTAATTGTGATTCTGTGTTAGAACCCTGCAGATACAAATTGATGGACAAAATGTTAGTTTCGAGAACTATTTGTTCTGCGGAACATGGTATGTTTGTGTCTGTGATAAATTTTAGGGAGGAGGAATTAGCGTTAAATAAAAATATGACTATGGCGAAATTAAATTTTTGTGAAAAGGAAGTTCAAAAATTCAACTTTTGTGGCAATGTAGTGAATGAGAGTTCTGATGTGAGTTTTTATCATGCAGATTTGACATGGGATGCGGATATTAATTTAGATCACTTGGATGAGAATAGTAAGAAAATAGTTAAAGAATTTTTAGAGAAAAATAAAGATGTTTTTGCGGCTTCAGTGCGCGACTTACCTGGGTGTAATACTATTTCGCATTTAATAAACCTTAAAGATGATACATCAGTCAAATCAAAGGCATATCGGGTACCGATAAATTTGAGAGAGGAATTAAACAATCAGTTAGATGCATTACTTGAGGCGAACATCATTTCACCATCTATGTCAGAATTTTCATCGCCTGTCATACTGGTACGGAAAGCGGATGGTCAGTATCGGTTAGCTGTTGATTATAGAAAATTAAACAAGAACTTAATTAAAGATAATTATCCTCTTCCAAACATCACGGATTCAATTGACTCTTTGGCAGGCTCAGTTTTTTTTTCAACATTGGATTTAACCAGTGGATTTTTCCAGCAGATAATTCGACCTGAGGATCGCCATAAAACTGCTATCATTACTCATCGCGGTTTACATCAGTTCAATAGAAATGCTTTTGGTTTAGCCACTTCCAGCAGTGCATTTCAAAGACTTATGAATTTCATTTTTGGGGATTTAGCAAACTTGGGAATTCTAGTATATGTCGATGACATTATTATTTCCTCAAATGACATAGAGTCACACCTTTCAAAATTACAAACAGTCTTCGACAGACTGCGTGAACATAACTTAAGACTTAAGCCTAGTATGTGTAAAATTCTCACAGATAAGATACAATATTTAGGATATGAAATTTGTCGTAATCAAGTTGCCCCCATAAACAAGAATATCGAGGTTATAAAAAATTTCAAAATTCCTCACAACCGTAAGGCAGTTAGAAGCTTTTTGGGCACATTAACGTATAATAAAAGATTTATACCTGATTTTAGTAAGAGAGCAGTTAATTTAACCAATTTAACAAAAGAAAATGGCATTTTCAGATGGACGCCTCAAGCACAAGCTGAGTTTGAGGATTTAAAAGAAGCTTTGAGTTCCAAACCGTGTGTTATCTTGCCTGATTTCTCAAAGGAATTCCAGTTATACACGGACACCAGTGGCGAAGTGCTTGGGGCAGTGCTAATGCAACTAGGGACAGATAATTTACTCCATCCGGTTGCTTTTGCGAGTAAGAAACTCAAAGATGCAGAAACTAGATATTCAACAACAGAGAGGTAACTTTTGGCATTGGTTTGGGCTACAGCTCATTTCAAGTGCTATTTAGCTAATACCCATTTTACAATTTATACCGATCATGCCCCTCTCACTTTTGTGTTGAAAATTAGAGATCCTACATCCAGAATTGCTAGGTGAATCTGCACACTATCTGACTTTAGTTTCAAAGTTCAATATATCAAAGGAAAATTCAATAGTGTGGCAGATTTCTTGTCGAGATATGTGTATAGTGTAAATAGTGTTAATTGTGTGCAAAATGTAATGTACAGGAGCACTCAAAAGAATGACGTTACATTATTGTCTATGGGGGAAAATCCTCTGCAGAGCATTTTTGTTATGTTACACAATTTCAAATATATTTAAATTGATATACATCGCTGATGTGCACTACAAGATGCTTACTTTCGAATATGGTTCATGTACCACTTATAATTAGTTCACAGGAAAACTCAAACGAATTCCCTTATATTATGGTCATCGGGGAAAAGTCGTTTGCGGTACATTTTTATTGTGTTATGCTATTAAAAAGACAATGAAATTGATATAAATTTGTGAGGTTCACTAAATCATGCTTTCTGTAGAATATGAAGCGTAAAGCATTTTTCATTCATTTACACGGACACACAAAAGTATTCGGTTACATAATGGTCTACGGAGAAAAACTGTTTGCAGAGTATTTTACTACAATATACCTCTTGTAAGTATGACGCGCATAGCATTTATTGTACATTTACAGGGAGACACCTGTATTCGGATGCAGTACTTTCGGGAGCAGTACTGTATCGGATTTCGGATGCAGTACTGTATCCAAAGTATTGTCTATAAGCGATAATTTCTGAAAATGCGATTTCAGTTAAGTATGCGTTTAACTAAATTTTTTCTTACTATGTGGTTTGTATAAATGCTATCTATAGATCATATATACTAGAATTCGTAAGCATTACTGTGTATCAACGTAAATTGCTTAAGGTTTTTTTAATCGATTTATGCATTTCGGACGTGAAATATATTTAGAGATGTTTGGTGAAAATATATAAAATCATATACAGAGCCACGAAAAGAGCTGGATACATGGCCGCTTACGTATGATAATTTCTGGAAGTGTAATTTCAGTAGTTTACAGCGTGTTTTTGCCTTAATTAAAATTTAGCTGAATATGCAGCGTGTATAAAAATCTTAATGTAATATACAGGACTGTACAAAATAATTCAAATATGTTTCCATCTATTAGTAGACACTGATGAAGGTGAATTTTCAACTGTGTTATGTTTTTTCTTACTAAACTAAATTGTAACATACTATATAGAGTATATATACAAACCTATAGATTATATACAGGGCTGCACAAAGGAATTAGAGTACTTTTCTGGCTATGGCCTGTAATTGCTGAAATCTGGTTTTCAAATGTGTTTTGCGTTTTCTAAAATGTTTACTTAGGTATTTTATTTACCTTATTAAACAGCAAAAGTATTCTGGAAGTGTTTCATATGAAAGTGTTTTTAAATGAAAGTGTTTCATAATCCATACTTGATGTATGATTTTACTTTCTTGTTTATATTGGAAATGTTTTAAAGCTACAGCAATAATATTTGAAAAATTAACAGCTAAAGATAAATACTACAAGTATACTACTAAAAATATATTTGTTCAGTATCTAAACTGAACATTGTACTAAAATGTATACAGGATGACTCATAAAGCTAACAAACATAAAACTGCTTCATGAATGTCGATACATGATGTTTCAAAATGCATAAAAAAATTGTCTGACTAATGTGATAAATAACATTACAATGAAAAGAGAAAAATTCCTATTATGTCTTAAATATGTACTGTTGTTAATTATGAAAATTTGTTCCAATTGACGTCTAACACAACAGTGAATTTATATAAATATTATAATGGTAATGGTGAAATATAGCATCAGAGATAAAGAATCTGAAAATAAAAAATAAAATAAAAGGAAGACTGAAAAATTTGTAAATAGTTTAAATTTAATATTGCACAAAATGGATGTGCGCTGGTATTACGTGAAGAATGATAAAAACCAAAGAATGAAAATAAAATAATTTCATGATAGGCAAAATGAAACAGATTTGTACATAGTGAGAAAAATGAAGGAAGTAATTTTGCGTTTTTTTTATATTTAGATTTAAAGACTGTTTTATTATGGATTATTAATTAAAAAATATAAAAATGGTTGATATAAAGAAAAAAGTTTTGCGTTTTGCTTTTGTTTCTTGATTTCTTAGAAACTTTAATTCGTTAATTTAACTTTTTGTCATTGCAGAAAAATTTCAAAATTGAATACAAAGTTGAATACAAAAATAAGTCAAACAAAGAAAATAAAATTCTAATTTTTCTGTAATTTGTGAATGTTGCATGAAATTCTAAGTGCTACATATGAAGTTGTATTCTAATAAAATATTTTATGTACTTAACACAGAAATAGAAAATAACAAAAAAAATATATTTTTAAATGGCATACTATAAAATAGAGAACAATAAGGCATGTATGAAAATGCGACTTGCGGTACATGAGTGGAGCAATGTGATCCGCCTAAGAAAATGTAAAAATCTGATATACATCGGTGTTATGCAGTCTTGATTCAAACCAGGCGATTTATTTTTATTGTGGAATTGTTCAGTAATAATGTTTATGGAACTCATTCAGCGTGGAAGCGTAGGGGAGGCTGGGCTCATATACGTATACGGAATTATGTCTGCTGCTGAATCTTATATTTTATAGAAGACTATGTAGTGTTAAGCAAAGATCAAATACTTTGTGCGAATTTTAATTCATAAACCAAAACCAATAACAACATTGTAACGCACAAATATGAAAAATTGGCACAAAAACCGCATACGGCCGTTTCAAGGATTCCTCGATCCCCTTTCTTAGTGCGGAAAAAAGGATAAAAATGGGTTCAAAGAACCCCTCGGTTATAGCCCCGAGAACTGGCTTGTACTTTACAAGCCAGTACTCGGGACTATAAACGATGAATTCTTTGAACCCATTTTTATCCCTTTCTTTTTTTTCCACTGAGTAAGGGGATTGACGATTGAGGAATCCTTGAAACGACCGTATGCGTTTTTTTTTGTGCCAATTTTTCATATTTGTGCCCTAGAACGTTGTTATTGGTTTTTGTTTATGAACTATGTAGTGTTAGCTGCAATACATTGGTACATATCCTGAAGCACTCCTATGAACTGCGCCGTTAACATATGCCTATTTATTTTGTTTAGCGGGGTAACATCAGAAAGTTAGATTCACTTAGCAGGCAGGGATGTCAAACGCTTTCTCTTAGCTAGTCAATTTACCATCGGTCTTCCGTTTTTAGGTGCGTTCGTAATTATATAAATACGTAGCACCTATAGTCGTCGTCTGGTCCGTCCGTCTGATCGCATATATTAGCGCAAAAACTACCCATCCGAATGATTTGAAATTTAATATATTTTACTGTTGCAGAATTTTGTCGAGTAATTTCAAATTTTTGTGAATATAGAATCAAAACTTAAAAAGACATTAACAAAAGTTTTCTTTATTCTATTAAATCTCATCATACGTTATTACTTCAATGATATTCCATGATAGGTAATGATTCTAAGTTGCCGTGGTGATTACGTCATATTTAAGATGGAGTCATATTATTTTCGTATTACTCAATCTAAAAACCGAATTTGTTTACTAAAATTGTTTAATTATGCAATCATATAATTTACCAACAGTTTTTTTTAGATGGATGTTTCCGGATAAATAGATATTAAATGGAAAAAGAGTCTAAATATGGATTTCAAGTTCTGAAATTTTCAAATCTAGGCTTAAGTTTCCCATTGGAATTTTCAGTAAATGTGAACAAAAGATAAGATGTTTCCAACTTATGTACTAATGGAAATTAATCATATCATAATAACAGACGATATAATTAATTTTTTCAGTGAATTAATAACGATGATTTTTTTACATTGTCTTGTATTGGATATTTGCGCATAGTATAGTTTGAATGTAACATAATTGTAATTAATTGTTTGTAAAAGTGCATTGAAACTTAATTTCATAAAATTAAATTAATATCTATAATACGAAAATCTGCACATAAAATAAATTTAGTATTTATGCGTTTTTGTATAAGAGTGCAACAGCTATTGCACCAAGATCTGAATACTTATAAAACTAGTTATAGTACAAACGCACCTCATTTATCACGTTTGATGTACAATTTCCAACCTGTTTAAAGTTTTAACGACAGGCGATCAGAAAAAATCGTAGACAAGTGCTATTTCAGCTATATTCCTCGCCAGCGTTTGAGTAATCAGATATTGTTTTTGATGGAAATCGATTGAATGAGAATCCTTTCACATTACGCACATATTTATTAGGTCAAATCATGGATAATTAACCCACCATCGTTTAAATACCATTCTTAAATTATTCGTACTTTGTTATATATACTGTATTCCGGTTAGACGTTAAATTATTCTTACAGTGAAAGAGCGGTGATAATTTATTAGCATATCAGTGTACATTTTATTTTACTTTCTTATAGTCAGTATTAAGAATGTTGTACATATATATATATATATATGTATATATATATATATATATATATATATATATATATATATATATATATATATATATTATTATTATTATTAGCTGTTATTATTCATACTCAACATTATATTGTTTGACAAACTTGGCATAGTACTCATAGCTTATGTAAAACGGATGGAACTTTTTGTTATATGATTTATTGTTAATAATATGTAACTTAACCCAAGATCGAAAACACTGAACTTGTGTGTGGTGAAGTATACACAAATTTTTGTTTCTAAGCAGCATAATTGTTAAACAACTATGGCGAATAGTTTTTAAACAATTCAGCTTCATGCCATAGTTTCGATGTATTGAAAGTAAACTATTACAACTCCGAATATTTGAGATTAAAAAATTCAAAACTACAAATAAAATAAAAAGGATCTATCCAATAATACCAAGTATAACCTATTACATTTTATCTTGAATTAAATCAAAGTAAGTCTCGAAAATCCTTTTGCCTTCAATAATTTTAATATGATATAAACTAGATATGTTTCATGTAGCGGTTTATTCAACGTCTTTGACTGCGAATATATTTGGAGATTTCCTATTTTAATGCTATTACTAGTTGGAAGATCATGAGAAAGAATACTCTGAGAGATGAAAGGCTATTGCTGAAAGAAGATAATTACTTTTGCTTCAGATCATATAAATGAGGATTTTAATTACCAACTTTGATTCAAATTCTTATAATTTTACATTAAAATATACTTAAAACACAAAATGAAAGATAATAATTAAAGCTTTTGTATCAAGGTGGCAAATGACGTTCAAATAAAATATTTAAAAATTTTTTAATGTATACTACGCAGAGAGATAAAAAGGTCAGTATGTTTTTAGTATATTTTCAAGCAACGTGTACGATTTTAGAAAAGTGCCTTTAATAGATAAAGTATTTTTAACAAAATTACAGGATAAACAACGAGTTTGGAAGCAAATCAATCTTTCTTCTTACACTTATAGCACTTTCGACTGCTATAAAAACAGAAGATTCTGAAGATTCTATACACTGAATAAATTTCTGTTTTAGTAGTAGCTATTTATAGAAGCTTTAATATGAAAACGAATATATTTCTTCAAAAAGTATTATTGTTTATTCATTACATGATGTGCTGGATTCAGGCATTTTTCTCTGGACATTTTTCAAGAGCGATTTCTGTAGATTCGGCAGTGGGATTTTGTAGGTTCGGGGCAATTTGTACATCTAGAGTCTACACCATTTATTAATAAGTAGAAATTTCAAAATCTTAAGGGGGTGGTACTTCATACTCTGAGAAAGTCGAATTTTTTAACTATAATAAATTTCGTCCAGTTTAAAATGTCATCGTTGAAGAGTGTTTTAGTCAATAATGGTTATATTTGAATTACTTCAAATGGCTTTGTATAAGTAATACAATGATGCATGCAAGACATAGCATATAAGTAGTTCAACAAGAAAACACAAAATATCATTCGAATATGAATTTCAAGAAATAACCACATTCATACAGTAATCTGTTTGAATATAATTTGAAGAAGATTAGAGTACTTTATGAACAGAAGTTTAATTTAAGCACTGATTTATTTCGCATTTTAAATTGAAAGCAAATATGTGGAAGCGGTAATTGGATTGCTAATGACTTAAAAAAAATAATCTTAGAATATTTTTTTAAGGCATGTTCCATTAACGATCATTTTTAACTATGTTGAGAAGTGTTTGCGAATTCAGTTTGTCTGGCCGTCTGTACGCGCTCTAACTCGCTTAAATATACTCGAATCGCTATGTTATTGATATATGTTATTGAGGTTTACCATGGAACGTTCAGTACTATTGAAATTGAAGTGTCTAGCATTTAAAGTTCTTTTAGAAGGGCACTCAAAAAAATTCCATTACATTCTGGTCTATGGGGAAAATTGTTTTGTGTGTATTTTATTAATATTACACTGTTTCAAACACAAACTTATTGACCTGGATATACATCACTTAGGTGCACTACAATATGCTTACTATAGGATATAGTGCGCAGCATAGCATTTATCGTTCATTTACAGGGACACTCAAAAGAATTCAGTTGCAGTACTGTCTATTGTCTATAATTGTCGAAGTGCGGTTTTAATGATGCATGCGTTTTTAAATTTTTTTTTGCATATTACTTGATGTGTATAAATTCTATAGATCATATAAAGGGCTGCACAAAATAATTCGATTACATTTCTGCTTATTGACGGAAATTACTATAGGTGAATTTTGAACTGTGTTATGTGTTTCCTAAATGAACTAAATTTTTGCATACTATGTAGAATATATACAAAAATATCGATCATATACAGGCTGCGCAGAATAATTCGATTACATTTCTGCTTATTGACAGAAATGGCTAAAGGTGAATTTTGAACTGTGTTACGCGTTTCCTAAATGAACTAAATTTTTGCATAGTATGTAGAATATATACAAAAATATCGATCATATACAGGGCTGCACAAAATGATTCGATTACATTTCTGCTTATCGGCGGAAATTGCAAAAGATGAAATTTGAGCTGTGTTATACGTTTCTTAAATGAACTAAATTTTTGCATACTATGTAGTATATATACAAATCTATCGATCATATAGAGGGGCCACACAGAATAATTCGATTACATTTCTGCTTATTGACGGAAATTGCTAAAAGTGAATTTTGAACTGTGTTACGCGTTTCCTAAATGAACTAAATTTTTGCATACTATGTAGTATATATACAAAAATATCGATCATATACAGGCTGCACAGAATAATTCGATTACATTGCTGCTTATTGACGGAAATTGCTAAAGGTGAATTTTGAACTGTGTTACGCGTTTCCTAAATGAACTAAATTTTTGCATACTATGTAGTATATATACAAAAATATCGATCATATACAGGGCTGCACAAAATAATTCGGATATAATTCCGATTATAGAGGGTAATTGCTGAAATGAAATATTAAAATGGGTTATGCATTTTTCCAATTTAATAAGGTATCATCTTTCACTTTATTAAACGGTGAAGTTTTGTTACAGTATTCTGAATGTGTCGGAAAGTGTTTCACAATCTATCCTTGATGCACAATTTTACTTTCTTGTTTAAAGATTGGGTATCAGGTGTTCGAATAAAAATGTTTTTCATACAAATATCTTTATTAGATAAAAACTTCTAGTTTTTCCATGGTTTCAATGCAAAATACTTTTACTTACTGATGATAATCTAACAACAACAACAACAACAACAACAACAAAAAATAAAAATAAAAATAAATAAAATAATACTAATTGAAAATAATCCACAAGGCATCTTTTATTACAAGCAATGTAATGTGACTAATAACGTTGAAAAAAAGAACAGACGTATTTTATTCTTTACAAGTGCTTATAAATGGTAACAAAAATCAGATAAAAAGGGGAAAATTAATTTAGTTACAGATAACATACAAAACGTTTAAAGCGAATTTAGTATTAAAGGTTTAACTGAACCGAATAAACATAATTGCATTTTCGATTGTATTTATAGCACAAAATTAAATAAAAAGATTTGAATGTTATGTTTTATCTTGAAGTTGGAATTAAACAAAAAATGGCAAAAGGAAAAGATTGCATCGAAAAGCGACAGATGCAGAGCCTTAAATTTTCACTTTATTAAAATTGTCTGCTCTCCCATTTCCGCTTTCATTTAAAATTAAATAAAATGTGTTTATTAAAATTGAAAATTTCTTTATTATGGTTAGAAAAAAGGATTTTTTTTATCTAACTCTAAAAGTTTTATTATCTAATCTACTTCCTGAAATTAAAATAGGAATTGGTAAATAAAATAAGCATTTATTTAAAGAATGAAAAATATACATTAGAAATGTAAATTATTTTCGAAATAAACCGTTGAACAAACTTAACATTAAAAATTAAATTAAAGGATTGTATTATCTTTGGAAATACTACAAAAACTGGTATTAAATAAATTTATTTTATTGTTATTATTTTTTTAAATGAAAAATTTTATATAAAAGTTAGGTACTAAAATCAAAATTAAAGCAATTTTTCTTACAAAAAAATGTAAAGGATAATATTTATGAAACAATACTGACATTTTGGAAAAGAAAATTAAGCCTGAAATAAAGATTAAAATCTCAAAAGGTAAAATATTTTCCACGACGACGTATTTTGGATATTTAAAAGTCAAGTTACGCAAATGAGAAAAAAATCTCTTACATCTGGTCCAAAGTTTTTAAGGGAGCCACACCCAGAAAAAAGTTTTACTGAATTAACAAAAATTTGGTTGATCCAACAAAACTTTTTGTTTAAATATAGGTCAATGGAAATTTTGTTTGAATCAACAAAAAAATTTTTTTTTTTTTGCAATTCCAAAAAAAGTTTTTGTATCGTCAGCAAAAAATGTTTTGTTATTTCAAGTAAAATGGTTCAATTTTACTTGAATTTTGCTAAAACAACCAAAATGTACTCAGCAAAACATGTTTTGTAGTTTTAATCAATTCCTTTTTCTGGGTGCAGAAAGGTGTAAAATTACGAAAAAATGTATTTATTCTTATTATTCTTTAAATAATGTTTGAACTTTCAAGAATGTCGATGGGAAAATTCTTACAGTTATGGTCGTACGAGCAGTAAACATTGAGTCACAGAGACCGGCAATAACTGCGATGGCAAAATTTTAAATTCAATTATCTAGAAACACTTTTTCAGTTGTTTTGCCACGATAAATTTTGAAAAAATTAAGGGACTTACATGTTCTTCTTTTTAAATAAACGAAATTAAATTATCTATAAACTATACATGAAAAACAAACAAACAGACAAAAAATATTCTTTTTTTTTTAATTATACCAAGACATATAACAAATTTTTACAGATTTTGATTTTTTTTTATAATTTTTTGTTTAATTTGTTACAAATATTTTCTTGTGTCTTCAGTTATAATCGAGAGACAACATAAAAAGCTGTAGCTATTCGAATGTGCCAATCTCAAAACATTCTTCTATTTTATATATCTTAATACTTCAAAAAGCGTATATATTTTTTTAATTGCACTTCAAGTTTTTTTGTCAATAAATTTTTCAAAACAGTGGGGGAGGGGGAAAAAGTTTCGTAATACAGTCTAATCAGCTGGTAATATATCAAGAAACGTGAACAACTTTGCTTATTACAAATATGCAAATTAAACCTAGATTCGACAATTAGGTGTTTCAATTTTTTTTTTTTTTTTTTTTTTTTTTTTTTTTTTTAACAACTATCGCATTTTTTCGAAAATCGAACAAAATCTGCTATCGCAGCGCCTTCTACAAGCCGATTTTCTTGAAAATTTTATCCAAACCTTGGCCTACTTACATTGCATCTAAATAAATTCTTCACTTAAAATGCTAAAAATCGAAAAAAGGCGCAAAAATTGCTATCACAGCAGCCCCTTCCTGGGGGAATATCTCAATTTTCAACTAAAACATGATGGCCATAGTCAAAAACAAAAAATGAAGTGTGGGTCAATTCTATACATAACGTCGTACACTTTTCGATTATATAATAATATAAATGGCTCAAATAGTGCTATCAGAGTACCCTCTTCCGTCGGAATACCCCAATTTCAAGAGGGACTGCTGGTCATAGCCAAAAACATATTCATATGTAGTTTAGTTCAATTCTGTGCATAACTTCAAACACTTTTCGATGATACAAGAAGACATACAGATACACGGACAGAAAGACATTTTGTGACCGTGATTTTCTGTAATTTTTCCTAAACGTAAATACTGGTTAGTACGGGTAAAAACGTGCCGATTATCGGCCATAACAAACGTCGCCATCACTTTTTAAAAACAACCAATCTTAATAAAAATACTTCAGAATTTTTCTTAGTCAAATGTATAAAGTCTTTTGTATGTCTCTTTTTTGTAAATGACATTTAATATTACGCATAACTTTTATTCTACGAAAATTAACACTATAAGCTTTTAAAATTAGTTTGGTGAAATATAACAACATTTTCAAAATTATATTGGGCTTTTTTAATATATTTTTTAAATTATCCAAAAACTAGATATTTTTGTAATGAATTAATTTCTTGTAAGAATTTCATAAAATAATTAAATTACTCGTAAAATTACACCTGTACTTTAATCAACAATGTATTCTAGTAGTATTATCAACAGTGAAAAAAAAAATCATGAGATTGCATTAAATTGGTGACTTATGAAATGCAAATATACCAGGTGTCCTAAACTCTGTGATTTTAAAATTCAATAACTTGCAAATGGTGACAGATATTAAAAAAAAATTCTTGCAGGAGGGTTATGTAAGATGCTAGGAGCATTGTTTTACTGTGACTCCTGATTTTAGTTCAAATTAGCAGCAAAAGATGGCGTATGAGCAATAGATGTCCAATCGAGGTAGAAGCAGAAATCACCCAGCATTGATGCAGAGGAAGGAGATTAAAATATATGGCGTGGGTCTCATTCACTAATACAATCTTGTTCAGAATCGGGTCCTAAGAACAAGATTGTATTGGCGAATGTGACCCAATCCATAAATTTATTCTCCTTCCTTCGCATCAATGCTGGATGATTTCAGTTTTGGCCTCTATTGAGCACCTACTGCTTTCAGCACTATCTATCGCTGCTATTTGAAACTAAAGCAGGGAATCGCAGTAAAAATAATCTCCTGACATCATACATTACCTTTCTGCAAGATTTTTCAAAATATCTGTCTCCGTTTGCAAGTTATTGAATTTTAAAATAAATCAGTAGATTTTAGGACACCCATTTTACATCTGTATACACACACTTATGTAATAAACTCAGCGGGTAATGATTTTTTCTACATGAATGATTCTACAAAAATTAAATTAATGAATTAATAAACATTTTTCGAAAAAATAAAACCGAACCTAATATTCATAATACCTCTAAGAATAAACTAATATTTTCAGCACTTTTTATAGCTTACATTTGTATTAATAAATCTAGCACAGATTAAAAAAAAATAGCTGGGTATATTAAAAATCGTAAATTGGGCAAATTATTAATTCGTAAATTTAAAATTTAATGAATTGTAAAGGAAATCTATTACAGGATGTACAATTTTATCGACACTCTAAAAAGTTACTTTTAAGTTGCATTAAAAAAAATCTACATTTATCTTACAACGCACCCCCCTCTCCCCCCCCCCTAATCAAAGAGAAATAGTTAAGAATTCGATTGGGAATAACTCGAAGTTAATAAGACGGTTTCAAATGATTTTTCTGAATAGATAAAAGCGTCACTTAAAAGAGGTAGTTTTAAGGCGAAAAATAGAATTTTAACTTATTGAAAAGCTAAAAAAAATTAAATATGCCTCGTGATTAAACATAATGGAATGCAGACATTCGAGGAATTTAATAGTTCAGTAAAATAGGAAAGAAAAGTTTATAGAAAGATTTCAAATTCATTTTATGAGTTCTAGCTAATTAATATATAGTCAAATATTATACTAAATTTTTCAGGCGCACAGAAGACTTTGCTTTTTAGAAATAAAAATGGAGAAGTTTATAAATCAAAATAATAACTTAACGCTTAAAAGCAAAGGAATGTTGCTTTAAAAGTGTTTTTATAACAGACGAAATAAGGTAATTTTTCTTATTCGTACGAAACTTACATTCTTTAATGATCACTTGATAAACTAATTTCTTTAACGACTGAAAAGCCTTTCTTGTACGATTCAAAATCAAATATATTTATTTAAAGGCCTAGTGGAAATGCAGTAACAATTTCCCTTAAAATTGTAGAATTCAAAGAATTTTTAAATAAATATATTTTATCATTTATTTCATAATAAAGGGAAAAAATTGGCACATAATTTTGGCCTTGATTTTCGTTATTACAAAATATGCTATGAATTATGTAGAGGAAAAATATAAAAACTGTACATTTTGTTTTCTTTCATTAATTAATAATGCGTTATGTAGAGTAATTGTCCAAAGAAATTATGTCTTCTAATTTAAAAATACATTATATTACTTTTGTTAAAAGAGTTTCACGCGGAAATTAATTATAATAATTAATTAGGAAAATGATTGGTATTTGAAAGTTTTTTAGCATTATCTTCTATTGATTCTAAAAAAACAGGGGTAATTTTGATTTGGGTTTTGGTAAAAGTTAGGCTGCCCCTGGGGACTATTTTTTTCTTACTACTATTTCGAAACAAAAATGATCTAACTCAAAGATTATTAGAAATCTACTACAAAGTCTATTGTTTTAAAACAATGTATATATATACTTTAAATACAGAAAAATAAAACTTGTTACAAATATAAATATACCATTTTTTAAATTAAAACATCGGCATGTTATTTAGAGCTACAATTTAGACTATTTCATAATAGGAAAGCAGTGTGGAGATTGAGAATATGGTTGGACTGAGAAAGTTCAGAAGCCGTAAAAAATTGTCGATAAACATATATATAACACTAGTTTTATAATCTTTATATCTTTGCGCATAAAGAAGAGTAGAAAGAAATCAAAACTAACAATTTTGCAATGAATTACATTCATTCAGAGAAAATTTGCTTTCGTGATTAACACTTTAAAACTAAAATAAAAACAAATAAAAATTATAAGTTGCAATTAAAAAACTCGTTTACTAAGAAGGAATTATAAACTGACATTAATTTCGTTGATCAGCACGGAAATGTGGAAATAAAGACATATTAAAGACACCAATTTATATAAATTAAGGAAAATTAAGCCATTATAGATATTTTAAACTATCATATTTATATTAAATTAAAAATCGCATGACTTCAAATATTGAGAAATCATTCTTTTATATTTATTTTTAGAAATGACTTTATATTAACAACAAGGAAAAATAAAATCAAGAATCATCAAAACTTCGTTGGAAAAAAAATTAACAGGATGAATCACAGTGGCTGAATTCCTTATAACTTAAACTATCATATTTATACTAACATTAAAACTCACATGCTTTTAAATATTGAGAAATCATTATTTGATATTTATCTCTAGAAAGGACTTTATATTAACAACGAGGAAAAATAAAATTAAGAATCATCAAAAGTTCTTCGTTGGAAAAAAAAATTAACAGGATGAATCACAGTGGCTGAATTCCTTATAACTTAAACTATCATATTTATACTAACATTAAAACTCACATGCTTTTAAATATTAAGAAATCATTCTTTTATATTTATCTCTAGAAAGCACTTTTATATTAACAACGAGGAAAAATAAAATCAAGAATCATCAAAACTTCGTTGGAAAAAAAATTAACAGGATGAATCACAGTGGCTGAATTCCTTATAACTTAAACTATCTTATTTATACTAACATTAAAACTCACATGCTTTTAAATATTGAGAAATCATTCTTTTATATTTATCTCTAGAAAGGACTTTACATTAACAACGAGGAAAAATAAAACCAAGAATCATCAAAAGTTCTTCGTTGGAAAAAAAAAATTAACAGAATGAATCACAGTGGCTGAATTCCTTATAACGTAAACTATAATATTTATACTAACATTAAAACTCACATGCTTTTAAATATTGAGAAATCATTATTTTATATTTATCTCTAGAAAGGATTAACAACGAGGAAAAATAAAATCAAGAATCATCAAAAATTCGTTGGAAAAAAAAATTAACAGGATGAATCACAGTGGCTGAATTCCTTATAATTTAAACTATCATATTTATACTAACATTAAAACTCACATGCTTTTAAATATTGAGAAATCATTATTTTATATTTATCTCTAGAAAGGATTAACAACGAGGAAAAATAAAATCAAGAATCATCAAAAGTTCTTCGTTGGAAAAAAAAATTAACAGGATGAATCACAGTGGCTGAATTCCTTATAACTTAAGCTATCATATTTATACTAACATTAAAACTCACATGCTTTTAAATATTGAGAAATCATTATTTTATATTTATCTCTAGAAAGGATTAACAACGAGGAAAAATAAAATCAAGAATCATCAAAACTTCGTTGGAAAAAAAAATTAACAGAATGAATCACAGTGGCTGAATTCCTTATAACTTAAACTATCATATTTATACTAACATTAAAACTTGCATGCTTTTAAATACTGAGAAATCATTCTTTTATATTTATCTCTAGAAATGACTTTATATTAACAACGAGGAAAAATAAAATCAAGAATCATCAAAAGTTTTTCCTTGGAAAAAAATTAACAGGATGAATCACAGTGGCTGAATTCCTTATAAATATTTATACTAACATTAAAACTCGTCTGCTTTTAAATATTGAGAAATCATTCTTTTATATTTATCTCTAGAAAGGACTTTATATTAACAACGAGGAAAAATAAAATCAAGAATCATCAAAAGTTTCTCCTTGAAAAAAAATTAACAGGATGAATCACAGGGGTTGAATTCATTATAAATTTTCAAGATAATTGACTTTTAAATTCAATTAGTTCAATTCAATTTCGTTCTAGCGGATGTTAAACAGATAAAATACTTTACCTAATCAATAAGGCATTTGAGGCTTCTTAGTAATAGGAATATGATATCAAAGGAAAAAAGGCACAACTTTGTTAAAATATCTTGTTGTGCATGAAAGATTTAGTTGTAGACACTTTTACTAAATCGAAGAAATAAATATTCTACTTTTTTTACCTTGTAAATTATGTTTGATTTTCAAAATTTGGCATTTTTAAAAGTTTGTATTTGTAACGCACTGTCCTTATTGTTTTTTATATGTAGTCAAGTTATAATTAGAAAATAAACATAATAGAATTCCTAACATTTTTACCATGCGTGGCTTTTAAATTAAGTAAGCTCGTTAGAAATTTTATTTTTATTAGCATTCTTTCAAGTTATACTCATTTTAATTAAAAAAATCCTTCTTTTATAAAAGTATTAAGGACTTAAATAACTCAAAATGTTTCAAAAGCACAAAATTTGAAGTAAAGTTGTAATTTGTTTAAATTTAAAATTTTTAACTTTTCCCAATTATTTAACAAATATTCGTATTTATTTTTGTATGCTGCATGTATTACGTGTTTTTTTTTATGTTATAAAGAGATGTTAATTTTTATATGAATGTGAAGTTAAATTTTTATTTATTCGTCTACACAATTAAAAGTGTAGTTAATCGAATTAGAATTTTGCAATAATAAATGAGACATGTATAATATAGGAAGATAAAAGAGTGTTTTAAGCGCCAGCACTTTTTAAGTAATTGCAGACTAGTTTCGGTAACATTGAGTGTACCGTCACAAGTGCAAAGAATGATGGATTTTTGTTTATATATATATGTATGAGAAGAGTATATGTATATTGACCAATAAATTTGCAAGAAATTAGAGGGAACAGCAAATGGGAAATTGCATAGGTAAAAGAACTGATAATGTGAGAAATGTTAGCAAAAAAAATAAAATAAATAAACAAGAACGAAAAATCATGCGTCAATCATAGATTATGTAACACTTTCCAACGCTTCCAAAATAATTTTACAAATCATTACCGTTTAATAAGCTGAAAGATAACATCTAAGTAATTAATTTGGAAAACGCATACCATTTTTAAAAATGTAATTTCAGGGATTTCCAACATATACAATATACGGAAAAATATCCGAATACTTGGAAAAATATCCGAATACTTTTAGTCATTTGTATATGATCTATAGATTTGTATATATACTACACAGGATGCTAAATTTTAGTTTAGTTAGGAAACTCGTAGCAAAGTTTAAAATTCTCCTTCTGGAGTTTTTGTCAATAAACGGAAATGTGTTCGAGAACTTTTGTGCTGCCCTGTATATGATCTGCAGAATTTATACACACCAAGTAATAGACAAAAAGTGAGTTAAATTTAAAATCGCTTTCAGCAACTTAAACTGCACTTCCAGGAATGATTGTTAACAGACAGTAGAGAATTCTTTTGTACGTCTCTGTAAATGAACGATGACTTCTATACACACAATATTCTGTAGTAAGCCTCTTGTAATGCACCTTAGTGATATATATAAATTTCAATGCGTTTAAAATAGTGAAACATTATTTTATTAAACCGCAAACGTTTTTTCTCCATAGATGTAATGTAACGGAATTCTTTTATCTGTCCCTGTAAAGCAACTATAAATGCTATGCACATCCTATTCCATATTAAGCTTCTTGTAATGCACCTTAGTGATATATATCAATTACAATGTGTTTGAAATTGTGTAACATTATTAAAATAAACCGCAAATGATTTTCCCCCGTAGACCGTAATGTAAAGGGATTCTTTTCAGTGTCTCTGTAAAAACAAAACAATAAGTGCTACACACTTCAGTTGAAATAGGGAACATGCTATAGATAACGACAATAACATATAAAAATTGCAGGGCAATTCAAGCATATTTACGGGAGTTAGAGCACGGACAGACGGCAGACGGCCATACGGACAGACAAACCGAAGTCATAAACACTTTTCAACTAGGTTGGAAAGTGTTAAAAGAGGTTTTATATAATATTTCCGACAATTTGAAAATGGGGGAAAAGCAAAGTAACAGCAATAATATTTTGATTTTGCTAAGGAATATTTCAAGAAAGTTATGTCCAAGTGTAGAATTGGGTTTAGAGATAAGTTAAAGAGAAATGTTTGGTTTATCTCTCATCAGCGTTTTGCAATGGCCGATTTTTTAGTTTCTTGTTTACGAATATATTGCTTGCCTTCATTAATTCGACATTTTAAACCACGTTTGGTTTGTCTGATAATAGGAAATACTACACTAGCAAGTAATACTACAGTAGATACCCTAGGATTTAGAAATTCCAATATAAATGTTTAGTTTGGAGAGAGGTTTATTGGAAAGGGTGAAAAGTATTTTGAAATCATATTGTTTAAAATTTTAGCAATGGGAAGGCTGGATTTTAGAACGTAAATTAATATAATACAAATAATGGAAAAAAGAAGAAGATTCAAGTGAAAATGAGGACGGGAGAAATTTGTAGTTTAAATAGGGTAGTAGTATCACTGATTAAAGGGTTGTAACCTCTGTCAATAGCTTGGCTTTGAGATATTGAATTTCGAAATTAAGACAGTGGAAATAAGAGCAAACGCGTGTGGCACGATTTACAAAGATATAAAAAAGTGGCCATATTTTGCTAGGAGAATGGCAGGAGTGGGTATTGGGTAGATGCAATAGTCGGTAACAGAGAATCTTTTTCATTACGCGTGACCAGGGTCTTCAGAAAAGGGCGTGAACAATTATTTTCTGTTTCATAAGTAGATTGAATATTGTTGTTGATTGAGTTCATAATATTAAAGGTGTTATAAATATTATAAATAAAGGTGTCAATGACGTTGAATACGTCATCAACATAGAGAATCTAGAAAATAAAAGAGAATTTATTAAAGCGGGTACATTCAAAATAGTGCATATAAGTATCTGCGAGGATTTGAGACAGAATCGAGTCCATCGCTAAGCGGTCAGAGTGTTTGCAGAAGAAGTCATAAAATGAAAAGGTATTTTTTGATACCCATGTGCGAGCATGAGGTAATAATTCTTGAATTTCAAAATATGTATAATGGAATTCGTGAAATTTTTTCTTAGACAAGAGAGGGCACCACTTGTAGGAACATTCGTGAAGAGAGATTTTACATCGAAAGAGACCATAGTAAGGTTGTTAGAGGGTTAATTTTGAATTACTTTGGCCAAAGTGGAAAGAATTGCTTACAGTATGTATATTGGCGGAATGTAGATGAGCAAAATTTGTGTCAGATATTTATCTAAGCGGTAAGAGGCTGGTGCCTGTGTTGGAACCTATGGGACGCAAAGGTATATTAGGTTTATGTACTTTTGTAAGTGCATACATTCTTGCATAGTTTAAAAAACTGAAGGAGAAATATCTGATTTAGTGGAATTCGAAAGTAGAGGACAAGGCATAATAATAGATTTGATTCGTGATAATTCTAGTGTGAAAGAATCCCGTAAGAGAAGTATGTATGGGCTCGTCTTTAAGTAGATTCTTCACGCCATCAACACAATGCTTTTCATCAAGGATGGCACGATTATACCACTCTTGTCCGCTCTTTAATGATAGTATTTTTGTTTGATTTAAATTTATTCAAGGCAGGGATTTGAGAGGTGTGAGATTAGATTTAATATTGTTAGAACAGAAGTTAACATTAACAAGAATTAGATGACGCAGATTTTCTTTGTGTATTTAAGTTAAGTGACTATTTTTAAAGGCTTTTTTAATTGGGTAATTAACTGAGGAAAAGAAGTTTTTAGAAATTGCAAAATAAGAGTTGAGTTTTAGAATTGAGTATTGTATTTATGATACATCTGTACTAGAAAGGTTAAGGATAGCATTTTGATTTACGATAAGAATTCATGTTTCATGTAAATGTGTCAAAATGCTTCAGCATGGCCCCAGGAATTTAAATCAATAGGCATGAAATTAGAAAGTTTAACCACTAATTTTAAATAGAGATCATATAGCTCTATTTTAATTTTAGAAATGGCAAGATGTATTTTTTTAATGATGGCACTAAGAATTCGGAAATGATATCTATATAAAGCCTTGTTGACACAGAAAGAAATATTACATTCTAAGCATATGAACATAGGGATGATACGTTGTAGTTTACAATGAAAGAGGCATCTCAGTGGATTAAGGGATTTGAACTTTTTAGTCTGTATGCGGTAGAAGTGGTTCACTAGTTTTTATCCATGATTAAAATAAATAAATAAATAAATTGCTGATTTTCCATGATTAAAATAAATAAATAAATAAATTGCTGATTTTCCATGATTAAAATAAATAAATAAATAAATTGCTGACCCTATCTCCGTTTCGAATGAGGATTCGCAATTTGGCTTATTTAGCATATATATGGTAGGAAAAAAATCAAGAAAAAAAGAACACCCTATACATTTTAATCACAAAATTAACTCAAAAAAAAGTGAAAATAGCCATTCGACTGGAAATTATGTCTTCTTTCAATTTATGTAAAAAAATAATCTTAGGGAGCTTACACAGAAGATAATTAAGCTTAAAATTCAAACAGAAATTTTATCCAACTCTAAAAATTTCAATACTAACACGTAATTTTTACCTCATATTTGGATTTTTCGGTAAATGTTACCTTTTGATAGATACTATACAGGAAGTCATTCGGTCGACTAATTTGCGAACTATGCAAATTTAAAGTTTTGAACTCCTAATGTTAAATTCATATTTAACAGTAGCAAAACGAGCTTCAATGCCGGTAGTTTTTTTAGCTTAATTTAATTACTACTTGGCGGAATGAGTTACAATTTTGGAATTGCATATGTGAAGTTTCTAGGAAACAATTCATAGGTTTCATTTGATATTTTTTTCGAAAATTAATTTAAAAATACATATATTTTGAAATTAATTTCCAAAAAAATGTAGGAAATGCATCCTGAAAAAAGATTGACGGAAATAGATATCTAGAAGCTTTAAATATGCTAATCCAAAATTAGAGCTCATTTTTTTAAATGGAGTTTTAAACATTTGGAGTTCAAAATTTTAAAGTCCCATTATTCTTAAACTACTTCATCAAATGACTTCCCGTTTGTTAACCATAGGTAACATGTACCGAAAAATCTTAATATGCTGTAAAAATTAGATTTTGGTATTGAAAATTTTAGAGTTTAATACAATGTCTGTATGAAGATGGCTTCTGAAACTTTGTTTTTTAACATAATCTAAAAGAAGTCCCAATTCCCCATCGAATGGCTATTTCCGTTTTTTTTTTTTGGGGGGGGGATATTATGGTGATTAAAATATATGAGGTGTTCTCGTTTTTTGGCCATCTGTACATACTTACTTCCTTTGAAACAAACAATTTTTAAGAAAAAATTAAAACCAATGTCAAGGGATTAATTCTTACATTTGTGTCTTATGAGAACCTTTTATTGTTATCTAAATTAGAGTCTTGCGTCTCCACTGCGCATCAAGAAAAGCGATTGCTCATATCCACCTAAAACACGCACAATCTTAATACTTTTAATGGAATCACTTACTAAATAATTACCAATTATTTAAAAAATTGATTACGCTAATTGACCAAAATAAAAAACCTGTTTCAATTGAGATGATAAACTTTTTTTACCGAATAGATACCGAACTATAAAAAAAAGGTTCTAATAGCATTTACATTGTTACTGAAAATAAATTACCCAACCTCCGCACATGTATGGTAAAAGAATATGCAACTTGAACTACTTCTAAAATGTAGGACGAAACATAATATAATTTTGCTTCAATTAAATTGAATTAAATCTCCAATATTCGCCTCAAGTCATTTTATTTACGAATAAAATAGTAATGACGTGTTGAAATGATGCGAAGTAAATAGATGCATTTCAATCAGCGACTTATTCTAAGGCTTTGATATTTCAAGATTTTCTACACTGAACACATTATTAGTTTAAAGAGAATGGAAAATATTGAGAGATGTAAAAATACTGTTGCTGTAGGAAGACAATTCATGTAATGGAATATAACAATCACATATTTTCATTAATTTTTAGCTCATAGGCTTATCAAAGCTTGAGAGCTAATGTCCCGAAGTTTCTGTATATACGTACGTATGTATACCTCTTGGTAGAAATATTCGATTTGATTCAATTTTTGTATATAGGTCCATTCTGATAACGGGCTTGGCTGATTAGTTTTGGGGGTTCATTGATTAAGTATGAAAGTATGGAACGGGGACTAATAATCCCCCTTAATTTAGATAAATGGGTTTTTCATGCAGAATTATCTGATTTGTTTCAAATTTGGTATACAGGTTTATTCTGATAAGGCGCTTCCCTGATTAGATTTGGGGATTCATTGGTTAAATATAAAGGGGGGAACGAGGGGGGCTAATCCACCCTCTTAATTTAGCTAAATGGGTATTTCATGCAGAATTATCCTATTTGCTTCAAATTTGGTATACAGGTTTATTTTCGATTTCTTTATATTTCGTGGGGAATTATTCTTTGAAATAAGTGTATAATATACAATTAGTCTGAATATCCTGTGAGCTCATTGCCACCAGTTTAACTGGGCACTTTTCTTTTTATTAAAAAAAATACGGTAAATATAATGTTAAAAATATTCAAAGGAAATAATTAGCATTTTCATTTCGATAAATAATAATGCTTCTCTGCACGATAAAAAAAGCGTGCTTGTGATTTTTGTCAATTGCAGCGAAAACAAAAGAGGGACTTTTTAGCATGTGTATAATAATAAGTGTTGAGTAGTTCACATTAGCGTCCAATATGCATCGATTTTGGAAAATGAGATGTCGTTATATTTATCGAAAATCTAAGAGATGACATTCTTTCTCTCAGAAAATTAGTTGGACTGCAATTATAGTTTTGGAGTAATTATGTGGTGGTTCTTGTTGTCAAATGCAGCAGAAAATACTTACTGGAAGCTCTATCTGCACGCCTAAACAGACAATGCACCAAAGTCCGGGACGAGTAGGTTTTTAATAATTTTGTATATTTCAATGGGGAGGTCGCCTGGTACCACTCCCCTTCTGTCATGTTGCAATCATGCAAGGGGATGACTTTTTCTGCTACGGATTTTATATTCATATATATGGTATGTGCAGTATCTCTACGGCTGAATACCAAGTTAAAACTGTCCAAAGTCTTCTATTTCCAATGTAACAGAGGGAACCTTTACTCCAGAAAAGATTAAGAGGCTACTTCACTTAGGCGAAAACACCTGCTCGCTAATGTTAATCTTATGGGGGAAATAATTTACGATATCTCGTTCGCCTTTAATATTTCCCCCTTAGAATTAAAATTAGGGAGCACGTGTTTTTGCTAGAGTGAAGTATCCTCTTAAAGCGATTCTGCCAAGTTAACTTTTACCTCTTCTGGCATAACTATTTTATTGCTACATCTGATGCCTCCTCGCGATTTCTGTACCTGGGTGTCTCCAGTTAATTGCTACCACAACTTATTTTTATTTACCTATTTCCTGGAGTAAAAAGAAGATCTTCAATATTCATCAATTGCCGTTAACCTGTTATCACCGATCGTTGTCTTTGTTTTAACCCTATAACTGCCACAGAATTTGCAAAAAAAAAAATTAGATAAAAACACTGTCAGAATATCAGATGAATTTTTCCTTCATCTTACCGAATTAGACAGACAATGAAATTATTTTTAGAAGCAATTAAAATTCTGAAATCTATGTGCATTTAGTTAAGCAAATATAGAAAGAAAAATAACGTAGGTATTTTCTTCAGCTTTGAACGTCTAAAAGATCCATTAATGATTAAAAAGAAAAAAAAAATGTGAGTTGCAAAGTTACATTTTTCCGATTCGCTTGACCAAAAAAATATCTTCAGTACTATTTTCTATAATATAAGCTGGTCAGATTTTTTGGACATAAACTTAAACAAACTTCTTTTTTCATTTAAAAGTAAAATAACGA
Organism: Maratus michaelseni; assembly: GCA_963931845.1. NCBI lineage: Eukaryota > Metazoa > Arthropoda > Arachnida > Araneae > Salticidae > Maratus > Maratus michaelseni. The sequence continues at coordinate 334,090,523 of OZ007589.1, forward strand.
CTTGGGCAAATCCGTAATTGGCCATATGATGATGCCGCGTGATAACATGTTCTATTTTAATTTAATATCTCTGAATTCAAATAAATATGCATTTATAAACTTACTATGCGTATAAACTTAGGAAATGTATTTTTTTCTACAGATTGGCCCTTCTTCAAATGATTTCTGAAAAGGAGTACAGTAAAAAGGACTAGCAATAAAGGAGTATAATAAAATGTTTAGTTTGCATTTTTATGTCTTTACTGTCTTCCGAACCCTGCAAGTAGAAATTTTAAATAGGAAACGCAAACATTCCAGGCCAATTTATTAAAAAAAAGAGAAAAAATTAATTTAGATTATACACAAATTTAGATATAAAAATCTTGAACTGCAGATTTCGAAAAGAACAGCTGCAAATAAAATACTACTTTTTGAAAATTATATTTCCGGAGTTTTGATGAAAATGCTTTGCAACTCAATATTTTAATAGTGTTAGAAATATTTATTTTGTGAAAATTATTTGAATTCAATTAGTTATTATCTTATTAAAGACATTAATGTACATAAAAAAGAGAAATGATAAAAATACGAATTAGAAAGGGGAAAAAAAAGTTTAACAGAAACATAGTGAAATTCTATGTTGTTTTATTCTTTGTACGAATTTATAAATACTAACAGAAAATAATAATGAAATAGAAAAAATACCCATTTATTTATCTAAAAAGTAAATTTTTCATTTTGCATGGCCTAACAGAGATAAGTCTTATTTCACTTTCATTATATTTTCAGAAATAAAAATGGAAAAAATGAATAAAATAACATGTTTTATTATTTAAAATTAATAAAATCTCCAACATAAAAGTAAGAGATAAGATCGAAATTTAAGAATGCACTGTAAAGTATTAATATTTTGTAGTTTATTATATATGTTTATTTTTCCAATTTACTTTTCCGGTGTATGTTTAACAAAATATTTTTACTTTTCATTAAATTTTAAGCTTATCGTTTATCGGAAGTCACACTTTTTATCTTCGAATCTATTTCTCCGAACTACAATATAATTAACTATAAAAAAAAATAATAGTATTTTTAAAAGGACAAAAAAAAAATGTTCAACTATTTTTGCTTTGAAAAGGAGATGAACTGTCAAACGGAAATAAACATTTATAAAGTTTTAGGTCCAGGAAATAATAGGATGAATGTATATGGAATAAAACTATTATAAAATTGTTTCAGTATTAATAAGTACAAAAAAAAATAATACTTTCCAACACAGTTGAAAAGTGTTTATGATTTCGTTTTGTCTAAATTGCCTAACTATAACTTCCATAAACATATTTGGATTGCCACGCAATTGATAGATATTAGTGAAATTTACAAAAGAGTGTTTCCTATTGGAAATGGACTGTATATATTTTATTGTTCATTTACAGGGACACACCAAATAAATATTTTACAATATCTTTTGCAAAACGTTTGCAGTGTATTTTAATTACGTTACACTACTTCAAAAATAATGAAATTGATAAGTATTGCTGCGGTGCACTAAAACATGTTTTCTGTAGAATATAATATGTGTAGAATTTACCGTCTCGACGTTAGGCGTCTCTTATTATGTGATTCTTTCTCGGATGCTGAAGAAAGAAATTATACTTTTCACTCACACAATTTATAATCGAGGATCTGTTACTGGCATATATAATCAAACTTAAAGCTTCATTCTTTTGAAAAATTGTTCATTTGAGAAGTATGACCACAGTTTATAACTCCTAATTTAGGAATTTTCAATTAAGATATATAAATCATAACCGTTGCTCCTTTAGAAATATATCCCTATTGTATCTCGTGACTCGTATGACTCGTATCTTAGAAGTTCTTCTCAAGAAAATCATTGAAGCAAATCGTCGAATAAATAGTTGAATCATTATGAAAAGTTTATTTTAAAACGTCGTCCAAAATCATCTTAAGAGCATTTTAAAAAGCCCAAATAATAATATTTGCAAACACTTTTCGAGTGAAAATTATATTTACCCGTGAATATGTAAAAAAAAATGAAAATTTTCAAATAATTAAATTATTACGCGTGAAAAGCATTTAATGACGAAAATTGCGTCATATTTAACACAATATCTTAAAAAAATCATATTTAGAACAATTTTTTATAGCGTCTGAAAGAAAAATTTTCGTTTAGACGTTATAAAAGTCCAACAGAGAGTGACATTTTTTATTTAACCATTTTATACTAGATGAGTAATTTCAAATGTTACATTTCAAATGTGTAATTGATTTTATCTTAATCAATCACGAAAACATCCGTCAGCTGTCACGTAGTGGTCAATGCGGCCTTGGGAACTAAAAAATCCCCACACTCAAAGGGGAATGAATGCAAACCGATTAGAGAAGCTCTCCAATGGTCGCTATAATATCATCCAATCTTCGGTAATCGGGTAATCTTTCTAAAACAGAGCAAAGTAGCGTGTTTTTAGAGTTTGTGGTGTCTGGGCAGGGGTTGGAGAGCAGAGGAAAATCTTAAGGGGCAGAGTCCTCTGGTCAGAAAAAAATACTAGAGCTGTGATGTAGGCTATGATTGAAGTTTATCAGATAGTGCTCTGCAAGCATGCATTCGGATGGCTCTGAAATGCGTATCAGATGGGGAAAGCAGGCGAAATTTCAATCATTGCAATAATGTTTTCTTGATACAAGAGAAGAAAAATCATATCATACAATGTTGCAACCTATTTCACAGAAAAAATTATGTAACTCGATAAAAATCCTATCAGACCGGGAAAGCAGATGATTATAAGGAGATTTAAGGGGATCATAATTGTTTGAAACAACGAAAATTGAATGAAGTTTGACAGAGTATTAGGAGACCTGTAATTAATTTACACTATTACATTTTGATTTTTCACTATCTGCTGTTATGATAATGGTTTTCTGCGTAAAGCAGTCAATCATTTTTCAAGAGCATTGGAAAAAAGTTGAAGTTAATGATTCATACATTGTTTTAACACATGTCATTTTTCGAACAACAGTTGCCATGCAGAGATTCGTGTTGCGATAAAGAATCACTCACATAGTAGGAGTTATTACACTTACTTTTATATGTGCATTAGCTTTTGGAAATATCTGTAAGGAAACAAATATTGATAACAAATATCGCTATAAAATACACAAAGCAATAATAGCTAATCTTAGTGTTACTTTTCTTTCAGTTTCTCGGAAAGATGCATCAGTTGAGTAAATGGGTTTTAAATACTAGTGTGTATATTTCATGGCAAATTTGCGCTAGGGTGTGGAAAAATACGAATGTATCCTATAATTAAAACTATTGAAAATATGTCTTTATTTATTAAAAGCAATCATTCAATAACTTTTTGGTTATTCTGAAATGACCTTTCATCCGTATTTCAACAAGGAGTCCGTATAAACATATGTTTACCCTAATTATTTATGCGTTTTGTTCATTAGGTGTCCACGATAAATAAAATAAAATCTAAACAATAAATACACTAGTTTGTATGCATGTATTGCTAGATATTCGGAGCCATTATTAATAAAAAATGTCAATAAATGCCTAACAAAAATTACGAATAGGTTATTTTGGAGCTTTTACGAATTTCTCGCATTCTATCATCACAGATAATTATACTAAGCACAAAATTAAACCAATAGTGCTTACACATATTGATGGTTAGGAAACTTTTGTTTCATAGTTATATTACTGGGCATAATCTTATTTCATCCCACCATTTGGCGCTTTTTAAAAATGATGCCACATTGGCGATTTTTAAATTGTTTACTTACATTTGTCATATTGTAACCCACAATAAGCAAGTGGTAAAATGTTGCCATTCTTAATTTTTAAATAGTTACACATAGGAAAAGTAATGGATTTAGCGATAAAAACGTCACTGAAAAATAGATTGCATTTATACGAGAGTAACAACGTAACGAATGTAAAATTTGATTCGTTCAAAACAATTTGGACAAAAGAATGATAATTTAAATACAGAATTATTAAATTAAACCATATACAGTTGATTTTTTTCAGATACTGCATTTATGAGCGAAATAAAATATTTTATTTGACAAATCTAATAAGATAGATATAATAAAGATAATATGAGCAGTAAAAAACAACGTTTTTATACACATTTCATCGATATTACATAAAAGTTAACGATTAATGTGAAGTTGAAAACGAAAATACACGAAATTCTTTAATGCCGCGATCACTGTACCGCACGTATGATAGCTTCGCGAACATGAAACCGAAAAAAACCCATCACTGGATACAGCAACCTCGTCGTATCGGAATCCCCCAAAATACACGAAATTCGTTAATGCCGCGATCACTGTACTGCACGTATGATTGCTTCGCGAACATGAAACCGAAAAAAAAAACATCACTGGATTCAGCAACCTCGTAGTATCGAAATCCCAAAAAATACACGAAATTCGTTAATGCCGCGATCACTGTACCACACGTATGATCGTTTCGCGAACATGAAACCGAAAAAAAAACATCACTGGATACAGCAACCTCGTCATATCTTAATCCCAAAAATACACGAAATTCGTTAATGTCACGATCACTATACCGCACGCATGATCGCTTCGCGGACATGAAACCGAAAAAAAAAAATCACTGGATACAGCAACCTCGTCGTATTGGAATCCCAAAAAATACACGAAATTCGTTAATGCCGTGATCACTGTACCGCACGTATGATCGCTTCGCGAACATGAAACCGAAAAAAAAACATCTCTGGATGCAGCAACATCGTTGTATAGATATCACAAAAATACACGAAATTTGTAAATGCGGCGATCACTATACCGCATGTATGATTGCTTCGTGAACATGAGACTTTCATGAAAACTGCAGTCAATTAATTTATACTGTTCTAAAGTAACAAGAGTAGCCACTCACATACATAAAAAAAGAGAAAAATATCAAGCTTTAAATAAACAAGCAGATGATGAAATTTTTTCAATGATTTTTTTCTTTTAATATCATGACATAACCATTTAATGACGTAAGTGTTATTTAATTGTATATATATATAAAAAAAACATGTTTTAAATAACTAATAAATCATTAAACATCATTAAAATACAAATAAACGTCGAATAAAGAATCACTTGAGGACGTAAGAAATACGTCATACGTAACAAACGCGTCATCACAAAAAATATCATTGTCCAGCCTTTCCAACAATAAAAGATCTACATATGGCTGACTATCGACGATTTGGCAAAATTTCGCCAAATGGTGGTGTCAAATAGGAACCATCCATATTACTGAAATAGATAAAAATATTATTATACAAGTATTCATTTTATAACATGAATGTCTACGTAATTTGTATGATATAGCTAGGTCAGGGAATGAAATATACGGGTGGTGACTTAAAATATTTTAGTCACTGATATTATCCTAATAATATTATAAATCCAATTGTGTGCAAATGTTAGGCTGAAGCCAGCGTCAAAATGGAGAAATTAATGGCCTGTATCTTTGCACTTAGGTGGATTATAACCCGGAAATGAACATAGACTGGTTTTTGTTTATTTTATTCAAATACTTTTCTTAATAATTCAAAATTTGATTATTTCATAGAGAGTCAATGGACATTTTTAGATAAAATTTAACCATTTTACTTCATCGTTGCTAGGGCTTTGATCGTTGCCAATATATAAAAATGCCGAAAAGTAATTTTTCCTCAACAATTAACTTTCAATTGAGCGATTTTCACGTGAAAATTGAAAATAATTCAAAAGAAGATGAATTTCTGTGATATTTGAAACAACAATATGGAGTATTTGCTATTATACATGAAGTATGAATATCGGTTACATTAAAAAGATCTTTTTCTGTCAAAAACTGCGTTATAATTAGAAAGAAGAATTAACAATAATTATATTATTAAGAAAAAGATTTCGCTTGAACCATGGAACTATGAAAAGGATCCTTCTTGGCTTGAACAAATATGACGTCATAAATAAAACATATATTTTCAAATATTCGTAATATTACAAAGAGCATGACTATCAGTGTATAATAAAAGTATATACATAATGCACGTCATATTTAAGATGAATAACTGAAATATTTTTTTGATACTGATTAATAATAAGCTTGAATATAAGTTACAAACAGATGTGAGTTTTCTGCTAAAATTCACATCATTATTGCCAGGAAAAGAAAATTAACAAGAATTATATCATTGAAAAGAGATTTCTCTGGGATCAAAGTGACGTCATAATAAAACGGGATTTTTTAAATATGTTTCAAATGGAGTGTGTATCAATTTCATACATTAACAATCACTGAGTACAGTGAAATAATAGAGAGGTAATGAACCGTAAAATCGGCTTGCAATATGAAGCCGGTTATCGCTCAAATCATTAGGCCCAAGGGCTGACTTCATTGGATGGAATGAGGCTGCACGTGGAACAATGCAATAATATTATAAATCCGATTGATTCATTGACTGAATTCATTGGACGGTGAGAGGTTTTCAAACCAAGCCGCCAGTTGTTTGGGCCGACTGTAGGGTTGCATTTTCAGCATCACGCCAAACATGAACATTTCATCTCTATTTATTCTCTGAACTCTGTGATTAATAATACAAGCATCAGTAAGATTATTAGGAAAAGAAAATTGAACACAAGTCTATTAAGTTAAATATGACTGCGTGTATTTCGCAACTACTACTCTTCATGCAACGCGATTTACTTAACACCGGTTATCATTGATTCGAGGATGTCATATAAACTCTGAGAATTTAAAGCTTTTAATTAGATTCTGAGATATTAATATTTTTTTTTTGTACATTTTAACGAAATTTCTCTAAAAATGGTACTTAAATTACTCCATTTTTGTGGATAAAAAGGGAGAAATAAAACGGATTAATATATTTTTATGCCATTTTCTCATTAAAACTGAAAAAAAAAATATTTTATTTTCAATTTGAATAGTTGGTGAAAAAAAATTTTGATTACAGTAAAATTTCCGAAAAATAAAAAAAATATTTCCACATATTCAAACTTTATGAATCAATTTATTCTGCAGAGCAAAAATCTCCTGTCAGCATATTGTCAAGAAATCAAGATTTGTTTCAGCTATAGATTAAACCAAGGACACAAATTTGCTGTTACATGCAAACGTAACACTTGCAATTGCAAAGCTTTTTGCCATTACATGCAAACGTAACACTTACATGTAATTTGCACCCAAATTAATTTTAATTTGAACCGTAATAAATGTTAATTTGCAATGAAAATTACATGCAAAAGTAATGTTTACATATAATTTTGGGTTGCAAAAAGATTTGCAATTTAAGTGTTACGTTTGCATGTAATTTTGGGCTGCAAAAAGCTTTGCAATTGAAGCTCCTTGCATTTAGGTGTAGAATTATTCCTCCCTATTCACAAGAATTGAATTTAAAGAAAAAGCATATACTATTTCCAATGAATTATTTTTAAATGCTGGCTGTTAAATCGTTTCTCAAAGTCGTTAAAAGTAAAATGGTTTATCAGGTAAAATTGACATTTCTTTTTACCCAATTCATCGATTTACACGATTTTATTTGGTCGTCCTTTTTCCATTGGTTGAAGTTTCCTTTTCGTGGTTATTTGGCACAAAATTTTACCTTTTTTAAACTGATTTATGTCAAGGCCCCTATAACAAAGAAATATCGTATTTTCTTCTATGAAGTGTGATAAAGAGTTAGTTAATTATTTACGTTTTTAATTGCCGGGAGTGAAATATTTTGCTTGATTAATACATTTATTTTTCTTTTAATGTTACGTAAACGAAGTCACGGGTAGCAGCTAGTTTATTAATATATAGATTGGCAGCAATTTTTAAAAATAATTTATTTAGATATTTTTTAGAAGCATTTTATTTAGTCAAATTTTATGTTAATTCTGATTTATCAATCAGAATATTACGCGAATTATTACATAATAACTTTAAGTTCTCTAAAATCATATTAAATGTATAAATTATTTTCTTTCTGAAGGAAATAGTCACAATCATAAATAATAATCAATTACATAACTTAATATTTCATTAAACCTTTATTATAGGAAATTAAATTATTAGCAACCTGCATATCTTAGAACGTTTCGCACTGCATTGAATAACACTGTAATAAATGTTACAAGTTTTAATGTAATAAGTTATTTTCTTGTACAAATTTGAAAAGTTTTTTTTATAAGAAAACTTTTTTTATTTTCCGAACGTAGTATGAAGTCAGTATTAAAACTAAAAAAAATATAATTTTTTAATTTTCAAATTTTCTATGCTTTTATATTACAAGAAATAAAATTAAATATTCATGTCATTTTTAAACGCGCAATGAAAGCCCCAAAAAGTCCACCAATAATTACATTTATTTAAAATAAAGGAGGAAAGAAACTACAGCTCAAAAGAAATTGAATATGAAATTATCTTTAAAGATTTTCTATATTTTTATTCCAAATCAATACACAGAAATAAAAAAAAAAGTACGAGAAACGAATATTTAAAAGTTATGTTTTATAAGAATTCAATGGAGTTTTCAAAATTAAATTTCGGGTAACATTAGTGAAAATGAAATTTGTATTCGGAATATTTTTGAATGCGATTCAATTTTATTTTATAGGAAAATTAAACGCTACATTGTATTTCTGTGTTCGGAATATTTGTTTTCCGAATTGCCGCAAAATGGCTTGAGTCTTCTTTTTACGAAGTGTAAAGTCAATTCATACGTGCCTATCGTTTTTTTTTCGCAAAACCTTCAAATCTAATTTATATTTTGTGTTTTGATTGAAAATGTTCAGAATTTTCAATTTAATAGAATATAATATAATTAGGTGTACTGCTTCACTGAATTTTATTTTGTTTTATATTTTAAAAGTGCTTATAAATGAAAGTGCAGAGTTCAAACATGTGTATGTTTTATTCATATCACATACACAAATTATTTGATAACGTATTGAAATAATAATGAGATAAGATTTTTTTCTTGAGTTAAAAATACCAGACAATGTTGCATGAAGTTTCAAAATTTAGAGTGTACTTGGGTTGGGAACACCATATTGACACCCAACAACATTCTGAATAATCGAGATCAATATCAGTATTGTTTGAACGAGAATGGTTCTCCTATCTGCTACTTCTTTCTAGCCATCAAAAGTAAACGAAATCAAAAGAAGTCTGCTGAAAATATCGTTACAATATCTTCATTATTGTTAATAGCAAAAATGTAATCAGATTTCATGCATAATTTGTATCTATTTACCAGATAGTTTCTGCCGGAATATTTCATAAGGTTTGAACAATAAGTAGAAATAATAAATAAATTGATTGTGAAAAAAAATTGCTTTTATAAAATAAAAAATAATGAAATACAATTGTAGATTACAAAACTATATTTAATTGGAATAATAATAATAATAATAATAATAAAAACACTTATTAACAATAAACACAAAAAAACGCAATGCTCCGATCAATGAATATGACATATCGAAAAGTATATTGGTACTGCCATACGTAGAAATGAAACATATTACATCGATTGTTTAAAGGAGATCTACTTTATTTTTGCCTTTCATTTTTAGCTTACACTAAGATGAAAATCCAACAAAAGAAAGATAATTTTTAGGGTTTCATTCATCTTACGAAACCCTAATACTCCCGCTTCGTTGTCTGTCCGTCACAGAGCCACTTCGCAGAAACTATATTACTCAGATACTTGGCATTTTATGCACTTATAGCTGAATATCTACTATGAAGCTCAAAATCAAAAAATTTGAAAAAAAAAATAGTATTATTTTAATATATAGCGATAAAAAACCAAAAATCTAACAGCCTTTTCCTATTAAATGTAAACATTTTTCGTGATAGCAGTTGTCAACAATTAAAAATCCGCAATAAAATTATTTCTACAATAATTAATTTTCTATCGAAAGATTTCCACGTGAAAAATGAAAATGAAATAAAAGGTTTCACCAATTGGAAAAAAAGATTAATATGACATCATATTGGCAATAAAACGGAAATTTTCAAACATTTCTCAATAATACAAAGAGTATGAGTATGTGTATGTGTAAATACAGAAGGCAGCTTAATATGACGTCATTGGAGAATTAAAAAGAAAATTAATCTGACGTCTAACATTTTGAGGGTCTCTATACAACATGTTTAATTTTGAAATTGATTTTTTTTAAATATCGCATTTAGTCCACATGACAGATATTATTGTGACAGGGTATAATAGCGGGCTTCGCCCGCTATATCACTGGTTTATATTTTCGAAAAAACGAGAAAAATAGACCGGTAAATTTTTACTTTATATAAAACATGATTTTTTTTTCTTAAATGAAATTTATTTGGATTTATTAAAGGAAGGATAAAGTGTTTTGAAAGGAATATTAAACGAAACCCTATGTGCGATCTTCGATCACACTTACCCATTTGTTTAAAAATTTCACTGATAAACGAAGTAGTGAAACTATTAAAAGGGCTAAATGACAAAAAACCGAAAAAAAACCGTACATTGCTGTAGATGAAGTTGAAGGAGTTTACTATAAAGAATGCGTGAAAATGAACTATTTTCCCTTAAGATTCAGAATTCTTACTATAAAAACAAACAAGAACGAAAAATCATGCGTCAAGCATAGATTATGAAACACTTTCAATTTAGAAAAATCATAACACATTTGGAAACCCAGTTTCAGAAATTACTACCAATAGAGAAACAAAATATCCGAATTATTTTGTGCAGCCCTGTATATCATCTATAGATTTGTATGTATACTTCACAGTATGCTAAAAATTACTTCAGTTAGGAAATACATATCACAATTAGAAATTCCCCTTCATCAATTTGCCGTCAATAAACGGAAATGTACGTGAGATCTTTTCAGCAGCCCTGTATATGATCTGTAAAATTTATATGCACCAATTAATATGAAAAAAAAATTAGTTACATTTAAAAACGCGTACCACAACTGAAAACGAGTTACCAACAATTATGTTTCATAGACAGTAATGTAGCAACATTTTTGAGTGTCCCTGTAAATGAAAGATACATTCTATGTATACCATATTCTACAGTCAGCACATTATAGTGCACCTCAGCGATATGTATCATTTTCAATATGCATAGTGAAACATCATTAAAATATGCCGCAAACGACTTTTCCCCATAGACCGTAATGTAACGGAATTCTTTTGAGTGTCCATACAATACATTCTGTATGCACACCATATTCTACAGCAAGCATCTTCTAGCGTTCCTCAGTAATATATAGGGCACTTCAGCGATGTATATCAATTTCAATACGTTTAAAATAATGTAACATTATTAAAATACGTCGCAAACGACTTTTCCCTATAGACTGTAATGTAACGGAATTCTTTTGAGTGTCATTGTAAAATAACTATAAATACTACACAGTTCATTTTCAATACCAAACATGCCATATTAAACCCCAATAACATATACCAATTTAAAAGCACTCCTATTATATTTACACGAGTTAGAGCACGGACAGACAGACAGGCCAAATTCATAAACACTTTTCAACTATGTTGGAAAGTGTTAAAAGGGTGCGTATATAGTTTGGCATTTTGTATTTTCCAAAAATTTAGAAAAAACAAACAACGTACCATTATTATTTTCTCAATGATGTGCAACAAGAAAAAACAAGAACGAAAATCATGCGTCAAGCGTAGATGATGTAACACTTTCCAACACTTCCAAAATAATTTTGCAGATCTTTACCATTTAATAAGGTGAAAGGTGAAATCTAAGTAAACAATTTTGAAAACGCATAACATATTTTAAAACCAAATTTCAGAAATTACCGAAAATATTCGAAAAAAATATCCGAATTCTTTTGTGAAGCCCTGTTCATGATTTATAGATTTGTATATATGCTACATAGAATGCTAAATTTTAGTTCAGTTAGGAAACGCGTAGCACAGTTTAAAATTCCCCTTCTGAAATTTCCTTCAATAAACGGAAATGTAGTCGAGAGCTTTTGTACTCTCCTGTATATCTATAGAATTTATACACACCAAGTAATGAACAAAAAATGAGTTCAATTTAAAAACGCGTTCAGCAACTGAAAACGCACTACCAGCAATTATTGTTAACACAGAATACCGAATTCTTTTGTATGGCCCTGTAAAAGAACGATGAATGCTATATATACAATATTTTATAGGAAGCCTCTTGTAATGCACCTTAGTAATATATATGAATTTCAGTGTGTTTGAAATAGTGAAACATTATTAAAATACACCGAAAATGACCGCGCATAGACCGAAATGCAACGGAATTCTTTTGAGTGTTCATGTAAAGGAACTATAATTGTTATGCATACAATATTTTATAGTAAGCCTCTTGTAGTGCACCTCAGTGATATATATCAATTTCAAGATGTTTGAAATTGTGTAACATCATTAAAAGAAACCGCAAATATTTTGTCCCCATAGACGTAAGGCTACGGAATACTTTTGAATGTCCTTGTAAAAGAACTATAAGTGCTACACACTTCATTTTCAGTACCAAACATACTATAGTAAACTTCAATAACATATATAAACTGCATGCTAATCCAAATATATTTACGCCCCACCAGTGGCTGAGAGGTTCTGCTCTCAAAGCTGGTAGACGGGAGGTGCTGGGTTCAAACCCTGTCGCGCTCGTCGACCTAACCGTTCGGAGTTTTCCGTAGTTTTCTTCGAACCTTGCGTAAATACGGGTTAGGATCCCTTAGAAAGACCCCCACGGAGGGCACTCCCCCCCAGGGCCTATATCCCTCGTGTTGATAATTGGCCGTCATAAAATCAACCAACCAAATATATTTACGTGAGTTAGAGCACGGACAGGTAGACGGCAGACAGACAGGCAAACCGAATTCATAAACACTTTTCAACTATGTTGGAAAGTGTTAAAAAAGATAAACAAAATAGTCGTTTGAATTTTGACATTTAATGAAATTAAAAGTAAACAAGTGGGTAAGTGCGATCGAAGATCGCTCAAAGGGTTTCGTTTAATATTCCTTTCAAAAAACTTTATCCTTTCTTTAATAAATTCAAACAAATTTCATTTAGCAACAACAACAAAAAAAAAGTCATGTTTTTTATAAAGTAAAAATTTACCGGTCTATTTTTTCCTTTTTTCGAATATCTAAACCAGCCGGATAGCGGTCCAAGCCCGCTATAATATTCTGTCATAATAATATCCGTCATACGGACTAAATGCAGTATTTAAAAAATAATTTCAAAATTAAACAAATTGTACACTTTCAAAATATTAAAATATGCGAATATTTCCATAATCGGATTTTTATCACGATCCAATATGTTTCTCAAACTCATATATTTACTATTCTCTATTATTTATATTGATACTCGCTTTGTATTATTCTCAAACATTTGAAAAATTAGTCAAACTTCCTATATGACGTCAGATTTTCTTTTTAATTCTCTAATGACGTGATATTAATCTGCTTTGTCCACTTACACATACTCATACTCTTTGTATTAGTGAGAAATCTTAGACATTTTCCATTTTATTACGACTATGACGTCAATCAATTTTATATCATATTTATCTTTTTTTAAATTGGTGAAACTTTTTATTTCATTTTCATTTCTCACGTGAAAATCGTCTGATAGAAAATTAATTATTGTAGAAAGAATTTCACTGTGGATTTTAAATCTTTGGCATCAGCTATAACGAAAAATGTCTCAATTTAATAGGAAAAGGCTGTTAGAATTTTCGTTTTTTATCTGTATTTATTAAAATAATACGAATTTTTCAAATTTTAATATTTTGAGCTCTTCACAGCTGCTATTCAGATTTATACACTAAGTTTCAACTCTGTAAGTTACATACTTTTTGAGAATGGCTCTGTGACGGACAGACAACGCAGCGGGGGTAATAGGGTTTCGTGAGATGAACGAAACCCTAAAAAAATGACATTACGTTGCAGGTTTGAGATACAAACTTTATTTAAAAGCGCATTTTTTGTTTTATTCTGCGCTGCAAGAACTGAAATTATTTTTCTTTTATTTTGATAATGTTTAACCGTCGTTGCTTTACCTTTTATAAATTGTTTCCCAGTTTTAGAAAGAAACGTTTTGAAAATGCTTTATTTTATTTTCGGCTCATGTTTTAAAACAAAGATCAAACACTCGAGCAATGCTGTATTACGAATCAATAAACTTCAAGTTAACTGTAAATAATAATACATATAAGATATAATTAACTTGGTAAAGATAAGATTAAAACTTTTGTATCCCTACTATCGAAAAATATTTTTCTTTAAATTTTGTTTCTGTATAGGCTTGATATTGTTTGTCCGTCAAAAATTTCCGCTGCTATTTTTTGAAATTTTTATACATTTAAATTATTTCCTTTGTTGTTAACAATTATAGGTTGGAACGTTATTGTTGCTCTGTAATTATGTATATGAAATGCAGTTGTTATAAGGATATGTACTCGTCTTATTTAATGCGAAAAAAAATTAAACCGCGAAAGTTACTAACGTAATTTTTTTACTTCTTAAATTAAATTATATTTTAATAGACAAACAAAATTTATAACGCATGTTTTGTTAATTGACAGCTTTTAATGAAAGGTTTTCACACACAGAAATTTGAAAATATATTTTATTATCCCGTTTGATTGAGTACCTGGGTTTGAAAAATCCCGATGTCGAAGTCTATATGGCGGCTAAAGTCTTAGATCTGGCAACAAAAATTTCATACCACTGTTTTTTTGCTAAGTTAAAAGTAATCTCTACCTTTTTAAAAAAGAAACAACTTGTTATTACACTGTAGTAACAATGGTAGGAAAAGAAAATGGATTGATATCAAAATTAAGATCTGTAAAAGTTATGGAACATTTAATTTCAAATAATTATACTGTCTTATATGTACGATCATCCATAATGTTATTTATTAACATAATAATTACTTTCACCACCTATTAAAACAGACATTAATTTATTTTAAAACAATCAAATAATCTCAACAAATCAATTTAAACAGCAAATAGCAGAACATAAACCAGATTCAGATGGCTACATGATTAGCTTAGACGTAACAAGCCTCTATCCATCCATAGATACAGAAGAAATGACTCATATGATAAATAATAAAATAGACACAGAATATACCGACTATAATATCAGAAATACATTACAAAGTGCAACGAATTTGGTACTAAGGGAAAATTATTTTAAATTTAATAACCAGATATATAAACAAATAAATGGTGTACCGATGGGATTTCAATATCAAACACAGTGGCTGAATGGAAAATGCGAACACTTGAGAAGACTAATATAAATGATTTAAAAGATCCATTCAAAATATGGATAAGATATGTTGACGATATATTTGTAATAACTAAGTAAGGTACAGACCTCCCCTACCCCTTATTGGAAAAACTTAATTCATATGACCAGAATATACAATTTACCATAGAAACAGAAAAAGACAACACACTAGCATTCCTGGTCGTACAACTGATTCGATCAGAAGATAAACTACTAACAACAGTATTCAGAAAATCAAATGCAAGCGTTCATATTATCTCAAAATAATCAAGAACTCTCTTCCCATACAAAATAGCTGCAATAAATACATATATTCATAGAACCCTTAGGGTATGTTCAAAGGAAAACCTCTTACACACTGAAGTAAACAAAATTAAAGCAATAGCTAAGGATGCAGGATACGCCACCAAAACAATACAAATGTTAATAAAAAAAGTGACGTCAAGATATGATAGCAAAGATATGATACAAACAATTCAAAAAGAAAAAAAAAGTACAAATTCAATCGCATTTATAAAGGGCATTTCCCTAAAATTAAAAAGGGAATTGAAGAAATTTAGAATAAGTCACCCCAGATCCATCGATTTTCAAATTAATCAGACAGAAATTTAATTATCAACAGATATCAGGAATATAAAAGATCAATTTCAATGATAATGCAGGAAAAGCGATTTCACTTGACAAAAAGGAAAATTGACGACAGTGTGAAAGAACACGGACGAGATATAAACTTAAATAAATCAACCACTCCAATAGCCAGATTAAACAACAAATCTCCAATTGCAATAGACGTCAATAATGTCGAAAAAGTAACAAGTTATAATAATTTAAACTACGCATTACAGAGGGAAGCCATAGAAATAATTACATCAAACTCAGAAATATGCAATGATATAATGCACGCAAAAATCGATAATAGATGGCGCCTGATGTTATTAAAAATATGGAAAATGAGGATTTTCAACGGATTGACTGGCTAGGAATAAACATAACATCAGTAACTAAAGATGCCTCGGGAAAAAGAGGTGAAAATATTTTTAGAACTTTTAACATATTGACTAGTGCTTGTGTAATTTTGAAAGTGTTCTTTGAAGCTTTTGGACCTATACACTGCTCTTTGGATGTGTTTTGAAATAATGTCTGTTTTAATAGGTAGTGCAAGTAATTATTATAATTATACTGTCTTTGGACTGCTTTTTGCTGTATTAAGATCAGTGGTCGTAAAAACTACACCTACGAAAATGAGTTCACTACAACTACAATTACTTGTTTTAAAAAGTAGCGACTACAAATTACTTTTCAAAAGTCTACTTCGCTATTTTCAGATTTTGTCAAAGGATTCAATGTACACTTGAAATTGAGGATACGGATTAAGTATAACACAATGGCCCCTCGTTATATTGCGTTTTCTGATATTCAATCCAATCAGTGCGATAAAATCGATGGCAAAAAAAATTAAGAAAGACAGTGATGTTAGTATCACGAATGTTCCTTAATGCCAATTTGAGTTTTTCAAATCTTTTACCTAAGAATTATAATACGGCTTTTTCATAACTTTGAAATGATACTTTTTTATACGAGATTTTCCTTTGAGTAACAAAATACTCATTAGTTATTGCATTTTTTCTGGCAATTTTTTAATCCCATTATTCGCAAAGCTTATTTCTCGAAGACAGTAAATGTTTTATATAGGAGACAAGACATCAACACCTTTTTGTCTATCAAACTATTGTCAGAAATCATTTAGCTTCTTGAAAAATCATTAGTTCTACTTTTTTTCAATTTATTTTCTCTTGAATAATATTTAACTGGTATCCTGAAACATACTATTTATGGCTTGCATGCTATAAGAATTAATAAAGATGACAAAGAGAGAATATTAAACAAACTTTATGAAAGACGTTATATTATATTTGTTTTTAATAATCTGAATTTTACGAAAGCAATTATTTTCATCTGTTTACCTTCATTTACTGCAATAATTGAGACTTCCTTAGTAAGTTTCGAAGATGTCTTAAGGGGGTTGCGATTCATGTTTGTTCATGCAGCCTTTCTGGAAACGGTAAAGTAAAAAAAAAAGGAAGTGAAGTAGGTTGATTAGTTAATGAATTAATTTTTATTCAGTTACTTCATAGGTAAAACTTATATTTTAGATATTTGTAGAGTTTAAATAACTTTAGAACATTGTTTAAGAATTATTTGTTGTTACAAATGCAGCTAAAGCTAATTTTCATAAAAAACAGTTTCGTATGATATTTTAAAATTAGCCGTTTGATCTTCAAAAATTTCATTATTTTTTAAAGCATTCATTTTTAGAATTTTCATTATACTTTAGTCAAACTACCTGACAAAATTCAAATAAATTTTGCAAGTCATTTACCCAATTAAAACAATATCTAGTGAATTTTTAATGAAACATTTTCTTGTTACTCAAAATTCACTCGTTAAGCATAAATCACATTTTTTAGCAAATACCAGGTTGTTAATCTGGAGTCTCTACCTGCCTTACTTAATTTGTTTTTACTTTTGTGCTACATGTAAATTTAATACCTTGCATGGTGCATAACAGAGTAGATCTTAACTAAAATTTCTACTTTGAAATAATTAACTTAAATTTCTTAATGCAACAACAACAGTAAACCATGACAATTGATACATAAAATAAATTCTGAACAGTGTGGGAAGCAAAGGGCTTTCTAATTTCATGGGCACATTGTACCCAGTATAGAAACTGTGTTTTTCCAAGTCTTATGGAGAAGTAGAAAATTAAGTTTAAGAGCAATTATTAAACAATTATATAAAAGAAAGTTTAAATAATGAATGAAAAAAATACATACATAAATAAATACTATTTTATACATACTATAAAATACAAGTAATTTTCTTATATTTCTGATAATTTTAATTTCTCAACTATTTTTATTTCCTATTTAAACCGTAATACTCGTCATTGGTTACCAGGGATTCCTTTGCCTATACTTTACTGTTGACAAAAAAATTCACAACGCGACTGACAGGTTAAGTTGGTATTGTTAATTTTAGAATAATTGGAAAATCATGCGTAATAAAAAAAAAATAGTATGTGGAATTGCTCATAAAGCTAGGAAAGATAAGAGTGAAGTCAGAAATGTATCGTAAAGCCAAAAACAACAGACCCTTTTGGTTGTATATAAAATAATAAATATATTCTATAAAATATCAGTATTTATATGTAGAACATTTAACGCAAATTTGCAAAACTATAAATAAATGAACGGAAATAAAATAATAATAATAATAATAATAAAACAAGTTAGCATGCAGAAAGTTATTGTATTATGATCTAATTTTAAAAATACTTGATGCACGTAAGTACTTTTAGATTAAAAAAAATAAATTAAAGTGCTTAAAAAAATAAAAATAAACTAACAAATTGAAAAATTGCCTGGAGAAATAATTTTTATCAGGAAGATTAAAATAAATATTATTTAGGTATTTTTACAACAGAAGAAAAATTAAATAGCCTATTACTGAAAAATAAAAACTATACCTTACTCTGTCAAAATTTATTGATTGCAATATCTTCAAAAAATTGGATTGCCAGAGAAACATTTTCGACTTTTCTTTACACATTTTTAGTATTTTAAAACAACCTTATGTTTCTGCCAGAAATAGATTTGGTTTCCAATAAATGCCATAGCACTGCGATTGCTTTACAAACTTTAAGGTAAATCGAAAACACTATATATTTTCAGGAATTGACGTTTTCTCTCTCTCTCTCTCTCTAGAAAACAAAATGATCTAAAAGGTACCTAGAGATGTATCTTTTATTATTATTGAAGATAATTTCGAAGTTTTAATTATAGTCAATCTAATAAAAACATTAGAGTTTAAAAATAACGAATTCATGGCTTAAATATCAGTATAAAAAAGTTCTTTTATAAATACAGTGTATTTCTAAAAGACTCGTCTTTTACTATTTGTCACGCAATCCCAATACAAAAATAAATACAAAAATAATGCAAAAAATTGTATATTTATGAGATAGCCTGAAATTAATCATATGCAATAACAGGGAAATATGAGAAACGAGGATCCGGATAATATAGAATTACTAAGTAATTCTGAATATGATTACATTTCGCAATTTTTCTTCAAATGCGAATGTTGGCACGAAATTTAAATAGAAATAGTTATTAATGATAATTTGTTGAAAGAAAAATTTCCCATCTATAAAGTGAACACTGTACGATTTTATTTTAAATATATGATATTTTGTCAGTATTTTTAATGTATTCCTGTCTTTTCGGAAAAATATAATGCCAAAACATTTCCATTTAAATGGATTAAAAATAAATTTTCGCTCTTTTTTTTTCAATTGCGTTCCATCTAGTAAGTAATGTTGTTGACATAGTTCTAAAAGTATTACAAGAGTGTGTTATTGATTTATTATCGTACTAAGTTAATTAAAATTACTTCATACGGAATACATGCTCATTAACCACGATAAAGTATATTACACTATTCCGATATCATTCTGTATGAATGAAACATCATGAAGGAAACCTTATGAATAAAACATCAACAGTGTGAAAATTATAATTTAGATGCATTTTTTATCTAATATGTTGTGACCATCACAAAAATTTCTTCTATATAGATATAATAATGGGAAAGTTCAATAAATACTCTACGTTAGTAAGTAACAATAGTTTAATAGGTTTAAGGTTATATTACGCCGAATTAAAACAATATAATTACAACATTTTCAAGTATTAAGGGCAAATAGGGCTTTATGCTGAAAACATATCAGCCGTCGACGCGTCGTAACATCGGATACATGAACACATCATGGAACCGTCTGTCTTGATCAAATTCTAATCGCATTATTCTGGCTTGAAATTGAAGAATTAATCCTCAGGCCAGAGCTCCTACAAAACTATATCTCAGCACATCATTTTGGATCTTTGACGTCAGAGCTTTACCCTTGGAAAATGCAGCATCATCTTGTGCTAGAGTGTGTACCGTGACAGTGTCTAACCACACTCGGGCATTCTACATGTGGACGACCCT
Source organism: Maratus michaelseni (assembly GCA_963931845.1). Taxonomy (NCBI): domain Eukaryota; kingdom Metazoa; phylum Arthropoda; class Arachnida; order Araneae; family Salticidae; genus Maratus; species Maratus michaelseni. The sequence continues at coordinate 334,110,911 of OZ007589.1, forward strand.
GCACACGCCTGATATAAAAGCAACAAGAATACAATGAGAAAAAACTCTAAATAAAAAAAAACTGGAATCTAACTTCTGCCTGTAACAATACAGAGGAACTTTGAAAAGAGTACTGCTGCTGGCCTGTAGTGGGGTGTATTGCCAACAAAATCAAAGAAGAAACATAATAAAAAAATCGTCGTCTTTTAACACGAATTCGTCATTTAAAAAAAGAAAAAAACACGTCAAAATTTGCCTCGTCAAAAAAAAAAAAAAAATTGACACGTTCAAAAGGAAAATTAAAAAATCCTCGGCTTGAAAGCTGTACTTATCATAGGGAAAAACAAATTACATATATGTTAAATGTTCAAAATACAACACAGACATGCTAGTTTTCTTATACAAACAAAAGGAACACTGGGAAAAAATTCAATAATGATGAAAGATATACTTGTAAAAGTTCAGAAACTTTGTTGTCCGTCAGGTTTTGAAATACTGGAAAAAAAGAAGACCAAAAATATCTGCGACACACAAAAAAAACCCCCAGTGTCGCGTCTCCTTGCTTCTGATAAAAAAAAAAACTGGAGTTGTCTTTTTGAAGCATATGGAAAGAAGAAACTCACACAAAAAAGCACCGTGTTATTTTCTATTTAAAATAAAATACGCATAAAGCAAACCACAATAAAATAAAAACCAGTGGTTTGTACATATGTTTTGGAACATTTCATACTTTAAGAAAGAAGTCACTTTGTAATTAACAACAGTATACAAGAACAAACTTTTTGCAGAAAAAACTCTAGATGTGACAGATGTGATGCACAGAAAAAAAACACTTTGTGGTAAGAATCTCGACATACGGTAAAATATAAGTACATGTGGAGAAATCATAAGAACAAAAAAGAAAATTATTTCAGAGTATAGTTCACACTTTTTAAAAAAAAGTCTGTAATCTATTACCTCTAGATCTGCAACACTCTCATTTAACACATACGAGGAAACAAACAAATAAAGCACACACACACACACTCACGAAACACTATAATGAAATACACACTCGAAAAGATATCTTGAATGAATCACTACGGCCCAGAGACAGATGTTTTCTTCTTCGTATTTTTCCCTCTGGTTTTATTTCGTTCTTTTATTGTAACTTTCGTGATAGCGAAAAGTATGATGAACTGTCGTAAAATTTCGTTACACATAGAAGTCAGGGTGAAATCGTGAAGTTTGTGAACCTTAGGTGAGACCAAATCAGAAGTACTATGCTTGATAATGATCGGCTGTAGTGACATTTTGAGCAAAAATAAGACTATAAGAAATATGAGCATCGTAAAATGGCATCTCGAAATATAAAAAATATTGAAATGAAACACTAAAATATGATCACCAGAAACATATGCAGATTATTCATTGTTTTTCGTTGGAGGCACATCTACATTAGTAATTCATTAATTACAGCGTCTTTAACTACAGTGGGAATGGTGATATTTTGATTAACGCAGTTTGTCTGAGGAGAGGCATAGGCCATGTCACGAAGAGTTATTTAGTTACACATCATTTAAGAGTCATTTGATGGCAGTTCGTTAGAAGTGCCTTTATTTGTTTCTGCTGATGGAGAAAATAGCGATCTGAGAATCTCGCCTTTTGTGGTATTTCAACTCGTTGATGGTTTGGTAGGGGGAAACAAATGTAGGTCACTCGTAGAATATTTATCAGTTTCTGAAACGAAAATAACAGCATATTGCATAGGCATTTTACTACATGAAAAGTTGCATGAGTAATTTTATTATTAAACTCTGATTTCGTAACAAATATCAGACGGGTTCCAAAGCAGAGTTTAAACCTCTGAGCGTTTTGAAAAAGGGTAAAATTGTAATGTTGTTTTCTCTGCATTTTGTTTAAATGCTAAAAAAATATGATTCTTTCGGCATTATAAATAAAACTTAATTACAAATATGAATGTAACCCTTGATCAGAACTTCAAAATCAATGTTTTGAATGTTCTTCAATGTTTTGAAAATTCATTAAATCTGTAGAATTATGTTATCTTAAACATTGCATATATTGCAGTGAAACCTGGAGCTTAGTGAACGGAATATTACGTTCCACACGCTTAGAGGACTAGAGGTGGTACATATTATAGGTGTATTAATTAAATGAGGAGATCCAAGAAGTGTATGAGCGTCTTCATTGATTAGATTTAAGTTATTTTCGGTATTGGTAGCGGTCAGGGAAGAAATATCATTAACTTTAACAATCACTGCAGCACTTGAAAGTGTACTAAGTATATTTATCGTATGCACTTGAATACTGGCTTCGAGTTTAACTGCTACTGTATTTTCATCTACTTTTGAGTGGGGTTGCGGAGTTGTGTCTTGGGTTGGAGTCATATGTTCAGAACCGCCTTCTGGCCATTTAGCAGATATGTGCCAAACCGTATGTGGCCAAACCGTATGTGGCCAAACCGTATGTGGCCAAACCGTAAGCATGCAAAACATTTAGTGCCTTTTCCTGTATTTGCACAAACATTAGATTTATGACCACACTTTCTGCAATTAAAACAAATTAATTTCTTGATTTTTGTCTTCTGGGAAGACTTTAGGAAATCTAGATTGAACTGAGATTTTGGTTGTTGAAATTTTGAGCTGGACTGAAACAGTTCCTCGTAAATTAAAAGTTTATGTCAAAATTCCGAAAGCAAAGTGCATCCTAATAGAATTGCTTTATTGTGTCCGGCACATCCTGGATAATATAGGTTATTGAAGAAAGGTCGTCAACATTGCCTCTCTGCGATATCTCTTTCATAGTTAGAAAATATTTGAATAATGTTTCCTGAGGTCTGCTGCTCCGTGCGGCTAGTAATTGATGGATCCGTGCGGAAGAACCGATTTGTTCAAATTAACTAAGCAAAGCTTGTTTTAGCCTTAAGCACGACATTAAGCCAAATTCACTTCTCACAAACGGTAATGCTAATCCTTTTAAAGCACGTTTTATGAAGATGAATTTCTAGACTTCGGAAAAGCCAAAATAATCGGCCAGCACTTCAAAACATTTGAATCATGTCAAAATATTTTCGGAGATCTTTCCTGTAAAAGAAGGAATAAGACTGTCGAAGTCGGCGAACGAAATTTCATGTTCTGACGCAAACTGCATGCCAGTTGCTGTATTTGCCGTAGTCCCATGCGTGTCCCTAACCAGGCTCGGACTGGCCCGCCGGCCCATCGGCCCGAGGGCCGGTGCGCCCTCAGCCATTGCGCCCCTAAGCCATTGCAATGTTTTCCCCTGGCTATAAGCATACATTCTGATTATTGTACTAAATTTGGATAATTTTCTTACGAATAATCATCAATTAAGACAAATGTCAAAAGAGAGAGATTTTTATTATCATGAAGAAATTGAAGATACATCGAAGGAATTTCCTGAATAGGAAACCAAAGCAGACGTGTTTGCATACTATTGAGGAATCTTCTTGCGTACTATTTAAGATCTTGTTCATAGGGAAAGTTTTAAAAGCCCTGGCGCGCTGTGGATACTACGCCCAGGTATTACTCCTGCGCCCTGCGAGAAATTTTTTCATTGGTTCTTAAAATAATATGCTTTAGGTCTTACATTTAGGCTAAATATTTTGGAAATTTTCCGTCCCTTAGCTATTAGGCGGTCAACCCAGGGCGGTCACCCACAGTGTTGAATTCAGACACTTTTGTCCGGGAGGGATTTCTGTAGCTCCAGGGGGGGGGAAATTCCACTTTTTGCCCATTGAAAGCATAAAATCTCAAATCTTCCGGGGGGGGACATTTCCAGGCTCAGAGGGATGATGTCCCCCCCGGGCCACCGCCTGAATTCAACATTGGTCACCGAACTTGCGCCCCTTTAAAGCCGGCCCTGAATGTCCCTATAATCGAAAGTATGCTTTTCGAAAAACAGTTTGATAAAAGAAAGAGATAAATATCAGAAAACCAAAACGTTTTGTGTGGATTTTGTTGTTGACTGGAAAACATACTCTTTCTTTTCGAGGAATACAACCTCGATCACATTTCTGGATTGCAATTCTACAAGCTGCAGATTCCCGCGGCCAGCGTTTTTTTTTTTTTTTTTAAATTAAAAAAACCTATTATATTTTTCGGATAGTAATCTTAGATATATTTAATAACAGCATTTCTGTAATTAAATAACTAATAGAAAATTCTGGTATGTATTTTCAATAAAAAATTACTTTATTTCATCACAGAAAAATCGATCATTTAATAAAGCGATGATTACTATTCAGAAACTATTGTAGGTTAAAAAAAAAAAAAAACAAAAAAAAAAAAACAAAAAAAAAAAAAACGCTGACTGCAAAATCCTGTAGCTTACAGGATTGCAATCCCCGGGGGATGTATTTCAATTATGGAAACTTAAATATTTCCCTTGATCTCTAATTGTGATAAAAAATTTGCAAATCATGGTAAAAGTGTTCTGAAAAAAGTAAATTTACTCAGTTATTTCAGTGATTTAAGACTACTAATAGCTATTTCCGATCTATCTTTTCAGTAGAAACTTTTTTATAGTGCGATATCAATTCAGTATTTAACGGATGCATAAAGTAATTTTTAAAGCAGATAAAATACCTCTTCCCCCTCCTGTCTCTCCTTAGGTCAAATGCTTCAAGTCTAATATTATTTTCACAAGTAAGTGTTCTTTCCGCATTTACATACAAACAGTAATACATCATACATTCATCATATAGTTCAACATTCAAATACTTCTATAATGTGTGGTACTTTTTCCAAAAATATATAAATAAATAAATAAATAAATGAAATAAAATAAAAATCAAGCATGAGTTTTAACTGCAGAATTTCTATTTCCATTTCCATACGGAAAGTACATTTTTGTTTTAGATATAAATATTTTTTGAACGAAGTTTGCATATTAAATCTTTTTCTGTATGTGTGTGATGAGGTAGACACCTGCAGAGATCCCATTTAAATATACTACTTTGCTAAAGAAAAAACAAATATTTAGCAATTTTAATCAGTAATTCTAGAAGCATAATTAATTTTTGCCTAAAAAAATCGACAAATTAGTTGAAGTTTCTAATTAAAATAAGGTCAATTATTATCATATTTTATTGTTATTATTAGCGCAGTTTTTTTCCAGTAAACATGACTGTTGGTCAAATGGCAACTCATATTTTTAGACCAAAGATCAGCCAAACGTTGACTCAGACGCAGTGTTAGCTGTTGGTCCAACTAATAGAAAAATCTTTGGCCAATGTCAATCGTCAAACTGCCAATCGCAAGACTGCCAAACTCAATCGTTGGCTAACGAAGCTAGAAAACAATGAACTAATGATATCCCAATAATTCTGTCTTGCTTGAGTAAAAAAAAAAAATATATATATATAAAAGGGAAGAGTCGTAACTCACAGAAAGATGACGGTAATATACATATATATATATATCGTTAAGCTTGTAATAAAATCTGAAATTGCTAAAAAAGTAAAGCAATGTTATTTTTGTTGTTGTTAATGGACACGACTATGGATATACCAAGTTGGACTAATGTGTTAATTTACACTCCTGGACAAAAAAAAATCAAGCTAGATTAAAGTGTTAATTTAAAGTCCTGGACAAAAAAAAAAGCGATCCCCTCCTACTAATTCCTGTTAAAATATTTGTAAAAAAATTATAGGTATCAATCGATTGGAAATAATGTCTACTAATTAATGCTATGCATAAATAATGTTTCAGGAGTCGTCTACATATTAAATATTATATCAACTTTGAATTTAAAACCATAACACGCATTTTTTAACCCCATTTCAGTTCCTTGGATCGAGACAGCTGGCGGAAAGGTATAGTTTATAGTATTTATCTTAAATATTCATAGAATTAGAAGAGTTTAAAGTTTGAGGATGCTAATGTTAAATACATTTGACAAACTTATAAAAATCATCCGATTGAATTTTTATTAATTTTTTAATGAAATACACTTAATTGACCTAAACATATTCCAGGCTTTTATTGTATTCAAAGACATTTTTTTTAAAGTTATTAATAAATTCATATTAAAAAATTATAAATCATGAATTGCATTAATTTTTGTATAAAAAAATCACTAGTGTGTAAGTTTACATCTCATTTGAATAATTAGTTTTCGAGATATAGAAAACCTTCTTCTGTTTTCAAAAGATCCACAAAAAATAAATCGTAATATATTACCTGAAACATTTTGCTGTATTTACTTTTATAGAAAGAAAGTTAATTATAAATTTAAAATTCCTGTATAATTTACTGGTGTCTAAATGAATGTTTTCATTACTTTTTCTTGTAGGATTTTAATTTTATTTTTCGAAATTTTTAGACAAACCCCTAACACATTTTCTTTTATAAGGCTATGGAGATTTAAGAGAAGTATATTCCCAAGTTACCTTGATCCAGGGAACTCAAAGAGAGTGTCAAAAGTAGGTTTTACCATTTGAAAAATCATGGTTCGTGCATTTTTTTTAATATGTAGACAATCCCCGAAACAAAATTTATGAATAGAATTTAATAGTAGATATTATTCCCAATAAATTGGTACCTATGTTTTTTTATATCTTATTTGCAGGATAATTAGTAAGGATGATCACTTTTTTCCCATGACTTTGTAAGGCATCTTCTACTGACAAAAAAGCTAAAGTAGGAAAGCCGTAACCTATAGTCAATCTACTACAATGTGTTCAACTACTATTTTCAACTTTCTAACGTTTTTGAACATTACATAACATGTTTTGGAAAATTGTGTAGCATTGTAAAGATTTGATGGAACATCAAACATACACGAGGAATATAGCGAAGTCGTCTTTCTAGACTCAATAATATTATTGGGTTGTCCGGAAAGTTCGTGCCGGTTGGGAAAATCAAATAGTACCGGAAAATTCTACCATTTAAGTATTAGACATTAAATTCGATTCAAATGTATAATAATTAACGGGTTGAATTTTCCGGTACGAATTGATTTTCCCAACCGGCACTAACTTTCCGGACAACCCAATTATATTAAACAATTTTCTTACTTAGTGCTATGCGAATGTGTTATCTCTTGTCAAGTAAAACACAGAAAAAATAAGTAAGATTGACATGAGTTATTTAACATTTTCGCGCCCTCAGAAAATCCAAGGTCTGCGCCCTTTCCCCTGGCCCAGTCCGACCCTGTCCCTAACTAACTGGGTGGAGGGGCACTCGAAATTATAGTAGCCGCAGGGCATGACGCTGAATTTTTAAGAATGCGCTAGTTTTTGGGGGTGTTAACATCGTCGATTTCAGTGTTGGAATCGGTAAACTGGTGATATAAACACTGCATATTTTGAACAAGGTCATCAAATTCCGACACCCCTATTAGATGACCACAAACAAAATTGAATGCGAGTATATTTCTATCAGGAGGATTCTAAGTTTGATGTTTCGTTGAATTCTGCGCATATAAACTAGAGATAAAAGCATAACATAAATCGAACAAATTATTGATTTGCGACACCCCCTTCCCCCTTGGAGTATTTTGCCCAAAAACTAATCAGTACCAGTTCATATAAGGATAGAACTTCATATGAAATTTCATGCCATTTTACGCAATAGTTCGTGAGTTAGATATTTTACAAAATTTGTGTTACAAACAGACAGACACACAGACTCACGCAAAGATATTTTCTAAAAACAGTCAAATCGTGTTCAGGACCTTCTAAAACGTATAAATACGTCAAAAACCGGAAGTCGGAAATGTTTACGAACCCAATACTTTCTTCTTGTGTAGATAGAATAATGTAAAAAGTACATAACAGTATCACATTATGAGCGCCAATTTATATACCATAAACTAAAAAAAAAAGGCTCAGAGAAAATATGTGAATAAATTGGCACTTTCCAATAATAGAGGAATAAATAAATAATTAACATTATCTTTTAAATTAAAAACTGCGTACTTACTTATTAGTTACTTGTACTATTGCTATATAAATATATTTGCATCTTACAAAGAAAAAATTAATTGTAATTTGAATTGTAATTGTAATTAAATGAAATTTTATTGTAAATCCATTAAAGAGCAGTGCTTAATCTTTAAACAAAACTAAATTTCTGACGTTATAATTATTTACACACTCGATAGATAAATATTTTTGCATTTTATAGTGGAAAATATTCCCATTTAGCAAAATTTATTATTTGAATTAAAACGAAATTCCATACATTTGAATTAATTTTACAGATTTTGAATCTTACAATGAAAGATATTCTCTTAACTTAAAAAAAAAGAAAGCGTAAAATTAAATTTATCTGTATTTTTAGAAAAAAAAAAGATTATCTAATGTATAAAACAATTTACATCTTAACATTTAGAAAATAAAATCTTAAAAACTATCCCATTTTTTTAAAATGTCCGATTTCATTTAATTACAGTTTTAGCGATGTATTTTATTAATTCCTAAATTTACCTTAATAATTTCTAAAAAAATATTTTATTAACTGAGTATTTTATAACTCATAATTTAAAAGTTACATTTAGAGCAAATAATTTGTAGTTTATAATTTCGGATATTTTATCCTATTTGACAGTTTATTTATCTAAATAAAAAAAAACAGCAAGCCTTTCTAACCGCTTATTACAAATATATCAGTGAATTTGTTAATTTCCATTTATCAAAGTATATTTTTAATTATGAATGACTATGAACTTTCTTTTAAGTCACTATCTATAGGTATATTTTTAACAGATTAGGTTTACTAATTTGTGCATAAAGAATTATTTATATTCACCAAGAAACAGTTTCCTTTGGATGTATTTTTGACTTGTACTGCCTTTATCGTCTGTCTGTTCAAAACAGCAGTTTGGTCTGACCTTAAAACATGAAAAAGAGATATTTGAGGGGTTGTGAGATAAAGGTCTTGAAGGATATTGGTGGGTTTATGTCACGTGACACATTTCACTGCTGTTCGGGGGGGGGAGGGGAGGATTACCGCGGAGACAATAATATGATCTCAGTAAAATGATTCAACTTTGGTCGTTTACAAACATCAGCCGACTACACACTTAACAGTATGTGCTGACTAATTTAGTTCCAACATTAATTTGACTTACTGCCGACGTTTTTTTGATTTGCAACTACAGAATTCGGTAGTCGAGACGATATCGTGTGAATTTCTGTTTACGATTACCGTTCATTTACCGATAATTCTTATAATAGGCCGAAATTTAGCAGATATCTCTTGCTGTTAGGCTAGGACGTCGATTTATTTTCTTCTTCTTTTCTTTTTGTGTAACCAGTGAAACTATTCAAAATTCCCCAGGTGTCACGTTCAATGATTTAACGTTACAACTGAAAAAGAACTACCAATTAATTAAACATATTAAAATGAGTTAGAAACATTATTCATCTATGATGGAAAGCGTAAAAATGAACAAATATGCAACAGCTTATAAAAATGATATACATTCACTTTATAATACACACTTCATAGTTTACAATTTTTTCTAACACATTTTAAATGGAATAAAAATATGCAAATTTGGCTTGATTTGCATTTTGTTTCTAACTGTTGGTGTTAAATATGTATGATTTCTGAACATCTACCTATTCATTCATTAAAATAAGTTCTGACGAAAAATAAAAGTCACCTCAAGAAAGATCAAATATTTGCATTTTCTGTACAAAATGTATCACAAAGGGAAACGCAATCTTTATGTTTATTATGTTGAAAAATAATTCCTTTTCAAAATCATATATAATGCTCGAAAAATATTTCAAAAGTAAATATAAGCTTCTCAAACAATATTTTTCGCCTTTTTACTTGAGTGTAATAAAGAACTTTTCCCTGAGATATGTTTTCCTTCACAAACTTTATTTTGTTTCTATATTATTGATAGTCATTTGAAATACATTGTATGGAAGATAAATCATAAACACACAGCGACAGATTTATTCCTATATATTATTAGTTTTAGAAATTATTTTTAGAAAATATATTCAGAAATTCACTGGAAAGAAAAGAGAGCATATACTTTCTTACAGACACTTATTACCATATTTACTTAAATCAATATAAGACTATTTTATTTCAGAATTGTAAAGGTAACTTCTATTTATTTTATTTTAAATATTTCAAATTTTATAAATGCTCAACAAAAGGTATTATTATGAATAAACAATTATTGAATAATTTCTTAAATTCTTAAGGCCCCACCAGTGACCGATAGGTTCTGCTCTCAAAAATGATAGACGGGAGGTGCTGGGTTCGAACCCAAATCACGCCAGTTGGCCTAATCGTTCGGAGTTTTCCATGGTTTTCTTTGAACCTCGCGTTAATACGGATTAGGTTCTCTTAGAAAGACCCCCACGGAGGGCACTCACCCCTAGGGCCTATATCTTTCGTGCAGATAATCGGCCGTCATAAATCACCAACCAACCAATCTTAATATATTTTTAGAAAAAAAGTAGGAAATTCTTCCTATTACGAAAAGTGGAGGTTGACTAATCATCAAAGCATCATGAACACGAAAAAAAAACCCGATAATATTTTAGTGACTACATAGCCTTTGTTTTCACTAACCAGAAAAATGACTGTAAATTTATAATAAAAGGCTCTAAAATCTTGGAATGAAACCTGATCATTTGCGTTTAATCCCCAGTATAGGTACTGTTTAGAATTATCGGAAAACAGTGTTAGTTTTATGATAAATTTATGACGACTAAAAGAACAAACATCACTTTTTTTCTGACTTTTAGCGAGTTTATTTTTGTTTATTCAAAAAGAGATGGTATCAAACATTAAACGAAACACCTATATAAAAATGCTTCAATTTAAACGTAAATTATCTAGTTAAATAAAAAAAAATCTATTTCCAAATATAAACTAATCTGTGAGCAATGAAGTATCATTTTGAATAAATTACGATTTCATACATTGCATACCTTTCTGATAATTACATTTTGTTTTATTGGCGACAGAGTACTACTCCTTACAATACCTCAGAGCAAAGATTATTAGAAGATCTATGTACAATTCTCACCTACAACATCGTCCTTAGAAATATGAGTATCAAATATTACAACTGTATTTTGAAAAGTGGTACTGTATATTAATTTTATAATGATAGTGGCACCATAGCTTTTGTTTTTATCACTCATACCTTCACTTCTAAATATCACATAATTTGTATATCATGGTTTTTGTTCATAGTATACAAGGTTTTGAACTCAATTCAACGCGCCTTTCAAAAAATTTGACAAAGTACAATAGAAATAATACACCGTAATTAAAATATAAACATATTAAATATTTTATGAAATATAAGCATTTGTATGAAATAATTTTTCACTGTGCATAAGCGGAAGATAATATAATTGTTTCTACATAATTTAGTAGTCAAATATAAAAGGCAACTTATATAAAAATGTAATTTGAATATCGGGAAAATTTCGAAAGCTGTCGAGATATACTGAGCTGAATTTCAGCACCCTTTTAAATGCAGCTGAATGATAAGGATTTTTCACAAACTATCATATAATTTTTTATTGATACTTTAACTCTTCTTTAATTAGTAGTCGGTATAAGCCCATTCCAACAATTAAAAAAAATTAAAATCGAAGCATCCATTCCAAAGCTACGTATGGATTTGCGTTAAATACATTTATTGGAAACCAGCTCAAAAACAATGACAATTTGTTAAAAATACCGTATCATCCAGATACTTTTAGGAATCAACTGGAATTGAGATCTCTATATTGTTAAGAATAATTTCTGTCGACAGGTACCAGCACTAATGTTATATATATATTAACTTAGAATATTAATTATTGAGTATATTTTTATTCTTCGAATGAAGCTTGATAAATTTTTCTATGTGTTTCTGGGTTGTCAAAATAGACAATTTTTATAATAATTTTACAGTTAAATAATCATTTATTATTTATTAATATTTTACCTAGAGTTAAATTATTTATCTTTATAGTTATTTCATAATTCAGGTGAAATAACTGAAACCTATCAACTATTAACATTTAATCTTACCATGCAATACTATCATTGTAACACTCATTTTTCTAGTTCAGTTGGTTAGAGGAATATTTTTATGTTTTATAATGCTTTTCAGTATTTTATCCTTTCTAAATTTCTACTATTCTGATATTTTGTTCTCTCAGTTTTTCGGGTAATTTGACTATAGAAATTTCTACGATTTGCCATTTTTTCCAGCTGAGTGAAATAGTGTCCGTAGCCGGGAGTCAAACGCAAGACCTTTGCCTTACATTAGCAACGTTCTGCCGATTAAATTACTTGCACCAACAACTGGCTGAAACAATTCACTCAGACAAACTGTTTTGGAAATAGCATTTACCATGTAGACAGCTCAGCAGAATTACGAAGATATACTTTATAAACAAGGTATACGTAGATACATTCTATAAACAATGGATACGTCGATAGACTCTATTATTTAGTTAAAAATAATAAAACGTACCTACGTATTCATTGTTTTATGGAGTTCCATTACCTAATTCTAGTCATTCCGTTGGATTCTAGACATCTACCTATAGACATTCTGTTGAGCTGTCTAAATGGCAGACCAGATGCTATTGCCTGAAAAGGTTGTCTGAGTGAATTGTGTAAGCCGGTTGTCAGTACAGGTAGCTCCAGCATTGGAAAATTTAGTCACCTGCCTTGGGTTTGGCTCCCAGCTTCGACATTTTTCACTCCGTTGGAAAAATATCAAATCGTATGATATCGTTACCAATCAATGTGATCGATGTAAAAATAATAAAGTGTATAGAAATTTCTGATTAATCGATTTCCATATACAAACAGAAATAATTTATGACTGCCTTTGGTCATGTTTTTCACAATATAAGTTTCCATCTTCTCATTGCATTCTTCTACCTTTCTGATTTTGTTTCTTCCTCTTTTATATTAATCAGTGTATTTAGCAATATTGTATTGTCATTTTAAAAGGTTTCGTTATTATCTACAGTGTCGATCTTGTGTTAATATGTATATATACACTGCTTTCCAAAAATTAAGGAGCAGTGGGAGGACGCTTTCGCTTTTAACACGGTTTTTCAAATATCTACTGAAATTCTTCACAAATTGTCCTTGCACTTCGGGGATGTAAAGTGCATGTTTGACTTCAAGAACAGTAGAAACAGTATTCTGCAATTAAAAGATTAACCAGCTGGGAAGATCGATCTATGCTCGGTAAAAATTAACTTTGTGTTCAACTGGCTATAACATCGACGTTGATGTGACAGTTGTATTACTTCAGCAGGTATGCGTTTCCGGAACAACGTCTGTATTGCTCAAGAACGTTCTATGGACTCTGATTGGTTGAATCATGTGTCTCAACTCCCATTGGGACTTTCTAAAAAATTCTTTCAGATTGTGAAAGCATTCATTTTCGCCAAATGTCGCCAAATATCTCCAAGTTTGGCGACATTTTTTCATTTAGCGCCAAGCATGTATTGAGAAAGTTCTATGTACCTTGATTGGTTGAATTCTGTTTTCGAGAACTTTCTATGGACTCTAATTGGTGGAATATTGTATCTCGGCTCCTATTAGGAATTTATAGAAAATTCCTTCCGATTTTAAAAGCCATTTTTTTTGCCAAGTGTAGCCAAATTTGGTGATTTTTTTTCATTTGGCGCCAAGCATGTGTTTTGTCATTGATAATCAAAAGTCAATTTTCTCGCCAAATGTCGCCAACGTTTCACCAAATATCTCCAAATTTTGCGACATGTTACCAACAATGCAACTTCGTTTACTGGCAAATGTTCAACAACTTAATAACTGTTTGTACCTTCATTTCCATTGAAATGCACTGACCCGTAGTGACCCCAAATTGAGCCATTAATCGAATTTTCTCGAACATGTGGCGTAGCTCAATGGTCCTCTGATACCCCAAAACGGTAAGATACAAAATTTCGTTAAAATCGTTAGAGTCGTTTTTAAGATAAAATTTGCATATATACACATAAACAGACACGATTTGCTCGTATTATAATGTATGATATATTGAATATTTGATCTGATATGGGCATTTGTATAAAATAATTTTTAACTGCGCATGCCCGAACTATACCTAAGATTTTTTTCTTGATTTGGTAGTCAATTCTATACAGTAACTCAAACAAAAAGACCCGTCAAATATCGTGAAAACACAGAAAGATACCAGCAATACAGGGAGCTAATTGACAAATTGGGGAGAAAATCCACTTGCATTATTTTCCCCACCAATTTGTCAATTAGCTCACTGTATTGCTGATATATTTCTGAGTTTTAACGATATTTGAGTGGTCTTTTTATATGAGTAGCTCTATAGAATTGACTACCAAATAATGAAAAAAATTCTTTCGTATAGTTCGCGCATGCGCAGTTACAAAATATTTCACACAAATGCCCATATCTCATCAAGTGTTCAATATATTATTTTTTTAATTGCAGTATACTGTTTCAACTGCTCTTGAAATCAAACATGTGCTTTACATCCTCGAAGTGCAAGGACAATTCATCAAGAATTTCAGTAGATATTTGACAAACCGTGTAAAAAGCAAAATCGTCCGATGACTGCTCCTTAATTTGTAGACAGCAGTATATATATATATATTTAAACACGTGTGTGTAGTAAAATTTATAATTATCTGAAATATCGCTGCTTATATCTTGCGCATCTGTGTACACTAAAAATATATGAAATCTCTGAAAATGAGAGGTAATTGAAACATTATAAATACACAGATGTTTTGCATATTTTAAGTAATTTGATTGATCGCATAAATATTTCATGACTTTTATAATACATAAATTTCAGTCTCTTTTTATGATTAATACTAAGTACAGCGTATTTAGTAAATTTTTGTAAAGTTTAGTTCTGGCTATTTTACTGTTTGAGATTCTTATTAATTGATTTATTTACAATGATGCAGTAGAAAAAAAAATTAATAATCCTTTAGGTGATATTTTAAAGTAGAAGTAATTCTCCCCAAAAAGAAAATGACCTTTAGTTCCTGAATGCATCCGTTACGAAGACAAGTTTTGTTTTCAAGGAAAATGTATGTTTTCGTGAGTCTGCTACTCCTTAAAATTAGAAACAAACTTTTGTGAATTGTCCTCCTTATATAAGCATAAAAAACATATTTCTTTTAAACATTTACTTCAATACCAAATTTTATTTGAAAGGATCCATAAGCCGTGTTTTTGGTCCATCAAATAAGACTAAAATTCGACTTTGTTATGCTGACTTAATTATCTCACTTTTTAATATTAGGAGGTTTATCCTGTATGATTTCAATAATATTTTTTGCATTTTGTTCGGATTTATATAACTTACACAAGCTCAAAGTTAGTATTATTCGTAGTTTTTGATGAAAAATACGTAATTTCACCTCAATTTTTAATATATTTTTTAATATCTTACTATGAGCGCAGCTTTGCAACACTTTTGTTTTTACATATATTATGCATTTCGATGTATTTTATAATATATGTAAATAACAAAGTGTTGCATGATTGCGCTCATATAAATAACTAGCCGCCACTGGCGACCAGTTTGGTCGCCCTTAAATGTATGTTAAGCATTGTAACAAATTATTTTTATTCATAATTTATTTTTTTCCTTAATCCTTCGCCAAACCGGAAAAATCTAATAGACAAATCAAGAACTTTTGCGATCGTGGTAGCATTTCGCGTATTTTTTGTTGTTATGTATTTCATCTTTCTTGACAAAAACCGCTTAACCCACTTTATAATAAATTAATCATTGTGTGTGTGTTTTTAATATAAAATAAACTATTTCATAATAAAATAAAAGTATATGCTGTTTTAGTAATCTCTAATAGGTACCTGAAAATGGGATTTTCTCGCCAAAATGGCGCAAAACAAAAATTCCGCCAACCCTGGTGCGTCCGTGACAGCTGTTCCAATTTAAAATACATGACGTTCACATTTTTCTTTAAAATAGAAAATAGATAAATAAGAAATATTATCATAAATCAAAACATTTGATTTCAAAATTAAAATATCGTTTCTAATTAATACACACGAAAAATAAAAGCTGACAATTTGTTTCGAAATTTGATCCATTAAATATTATTACATGAGTTCAACCACGGAGTTCAACTTACATCAAGAAAAGATCCGAAGGAAGTTGAGTTGTATGGAACAGAATTATGGTAAACTTTGACTGTCTCACTGGTGCTGATTATTTTTTTTTACACCAGGCAGCGGTCCAAAAATTCATGGTTTAATATTTTAAACGTTCACAACGAATGAATTTTTTTTTTGTTGTTGTTTACTTTCATGGATAGAGAATTTGAACAGCGAACCTAATTGAAACTGAAGTTATTGCAGAATGTATACATAATTGAACGTAAGTCATCTCTCAAATATTAATTTATTTTGAACGATCTTTCTAAAAATGTAACTTTTATGCAGTTTTATTAGAAAAAATAATTTTGAATAAAAATGGCTGCCTGGCATATGAAAAAGTGAAGCGGCATCCCGGAACTGTTGAGGACAGTCACATGACATACGGTTTTATTATAGAGATTGAGGTAAAATTAGGAGAAATTGCGTATTTTTCATCAAAAACTACGAATAATACGAACTTTGAGCTTGTTTATGTCATATAAATCCGAACAAAATGCAAAAAACTGTTGTTGAAATCGTACAGGATAAACCCTCTAATATTAAAAAGTGAAATAATTAAGTCAGTATAACAAAATCGAGTTTAGGCTTATTTCATGGGCCAAAAGCGAATGCTTATGGACCCTGATCCTTTGATTTAGTTCGTTTGAAATTGTAACGTATTATTTAAAAAAATATATATTTATAAGAAGAAGAAACTTTATGGCATGTGTGCGTTATTATATTATGTGTTGCGGCATCAAACCAATTATTTTTCGAATCTTTATTTTCACCTCTGAATTTTCTTAAATAAAACAAAGTGTTAATGAAAAATATAGAAGTTATAAACATGAATGTATATGTACTGAATTTTGGAGATAAAAGAATCATTTTAATACGATTACGCTTCTTTTTAAGGTAAGAAATATTTTCGATAATTTCACCGCTTTATCTAAGACAATAGAATGTATTGTTGTCTACTTAAGGGATTAAACGATTTTATTAAGTATTTAGAAATTAATCTGATGAGCTTAATTCAGTATCAAATGAAAGAGGTAAGTCGGTTTTTCTGTTTTTAAATATTTGTCTGATTTCTCTTAAGACTATAATTCCTTACAAATTAAACTGTTCTTTCGAAAATAATTTTAATTATTTTATTTAATTCAAAAATATCACAGGATAATAAAAACACACACACACAAAGAAACATACAGAAGAAAATATAAAGAAATTATCCGTGAAACCATTGTAATTTTTTTCCGCTTAATGATAAAATAATAAAACAATTCATATTAAAGTATTAAAAAAACATTTTCTATTTTATATGCTGTAAAATTAAATTTTTTAATAATTGGACAAAGGATTAGCACACTGATACATTAGAATGATGTTTTCATATATTCTAAGAAAATACGATAATATAATCCGTTAATTTTTGTGCTTCATTTAAATTATTTCAAATCATTTAATTGACTTTACTATCTATGCCATTGGTTCCCAAAGTTTCTGAGTGGTGGAACTATTTTTAGAATGAATTTTTAAGACGGACCACCTTAAGTATACTGTGTCTTATGATTTGCAAATTAGTAGTATTTAGATGAATTGCTACGGAGCAAATGGAGAGGCAGTAGACTCACTAAACAAATCTCTATTGCCGTTGCAATGAAATAATATTTGAATTTCTCCCGGATAATACTTAATTTATTCCTTATTACTTTCAATACACACGATATTGTTAAAACTTGGCTGTATATAAAAATTCTCCACTGTTCAGTAAATCACAACACATGACTTACAGTATGAGACGAAGGTATAAATGTTTAATGTCAAATCTTTGGTTGCATTGTTTTGCACAGTATACTACTATTAGGATCAGTTGATGATAATTACAGGCAAATGTCTGGTACTACATTTAAAAGGCTTCTGCATCTGTTTTGATGACTATGTAAACGGAGAATCCGGCTTCACAAATATATGTCGTAATAAAACAAATTTTGTTTTCTAAAACAAGATTTTGCAATTATCTGTCAAATGACAACAGAACTCTGGTATACATTGGTTTTGAAATGTTATTTACGGTTCGCTGTGACATGTCAAATGAAACAGCTCATCGTATTCTGCTGCGCGGAATACGATACCTCCTGTTGTTTCTCTTATTAAGATTAATACATTTAGTAGCTATTTAAAGTCGTCCAGTTTCTTCACTTAAGCAGTTAGAAAAAAAAGTGTTTAATCAAGTCTTTCCAAGCTTCGAGATGCTTCTGAATATTTTTCTGATTTTTTCCCCTTGAAGCTGGATGTTACTTTCATTCAAAGATCTTTTGGCAAAGGGAAAGCAAGTAAAATATTATTTTTCCACTCACTCCAAATAATAAAATTTTTCTCTTATTATTTGGAGATTATTCTTTATTATTAAAAGAAAACACTTTGTCGTGTGCATCAAAATCTGCAAAAAGTTTTTCCTTGCAATGATAGATTAATTTCACTCATTTTAATAAAAATATCAGTGAAATATGCCAATTTGAATATCCAATCTTCTTTTCTTAGAGATAATCAGTAACCTTATTACGCATTCATATTACATATGTAGAAATGCATTTTTATTACGTTTGCAGCATTAGAGACAGATGGTGGCTTCCAACATCTTCAGAAACTATTTTCAAAAGCATGCTTTCGTGTGATCATGTTTTTATATAATGTATTATCGTGATGTCATCATACAACACTATTATAAGTTCGGAAAACATTTTTCTCGGGACTAGCACGTGTCTATGATAAATGAAATGGATGTTGTAACAGTACTTTACGTTATCCGGCACTTTTGAATATGGCTCCAGCATTGTGACCCACCATTGGCTTTGAAACATCAGTTCATGTATCTGTACAGGTTTCGTATGAATTTCATTTGATGAAAAGAATTCATCTAAAAGTTAAATATTTAATCCACTGGTGTGTTGATTTATAAGTTGTTAGCAAAGAAGGAGATCCTCCTGATAGTTTTGTAAGCAAATATAACAGACAGTACTTCTTTAACAGCCAATCCAGTGATGTCAATCGATTCGTCCATTATAGTCCGAATTTAGAACGCTTGAGACGACTGCTGAGTTTTTCTTTTACGCCACGAGCCATATCGGTAATTAGACGAGCAATGGTGTTTTTATACAAAGGGTAATTGGAGACAAAATAAACAACTTTTTCATTAAGCAAACGACTGACAGTTTCGAGTGTGGAAGGTTTAAAAAGAGTATCAGAAATAACATGAGCTGCACTAATTTGAGATAATCGATAATGTATCAGCTTAGAATCATCGATGTTTTTTCATTTTTTCATTAGCAATTATTGTCATAAATTTCTTTTAAGTAAAGATTTCATTGTACTTCCTTTTTCTAGAAAGGTAGTTTATCATTCAAATCGTGATTTCCCCCCTTAAAATAACACTGCAATTTAGCAGCAAACATTTAACAGTTGGATAAAACTATTGTTATTCACACAGAGAGGCCGATGACAGTAGAGATGCCAAATTCAGCTTGGCAAAGCTCCGTTAAGAATGCAGTTTCTGGTTTTTTATTTTGAAGTTAATTTTTTTTTCTAAAATTTTCACTTTCTAATGGGATAAATATGCAAACTTGTACACAAATGTGTAGCGTGGTTGTAGAAATTGATTATTGTAATTTTGTACGAAACAAATCAACTGATATAATCCAAGCGTGAAGTTAGTTGTAAGTAGTTTTAAATTTATTGTAATTTTTGTAAAAATAAAATTACAAATATGTTTTACTGACAAACATGATAAATTAACAGCATTAACATCAACATCAAAATTAATATTATGTTGCTACTCTAATATATATAAGTCCAGCTATGCAGCTGAAAACGTTGAATTTATACCGTTATAAACGTTGAATTAACGTAGAATTGATAACATCTTAGAAAACCATAGTCCTCTTTGAGTAAACTTATTAATGCACTATAAAAACAAATCGGAAATGTTTCCAAAAATCAATGAAAGCAATATAAACTTCGTTTTTATAAATGATTTTTTTTAAATCCCGAAAATATACTAGTTTTGAAGCTCTGAAGCTAAAGAGTGCTTTTTGGAATCATGGGTAATTCGGAAGAGGTTATTGTATATTTTCGTTCTTGGTTATAATATATTTTCGTAGATTAAGAAACATTTGTCTTTTTTTACAGTATGGGGTTTCATGAAGTACTGACTAGGTACCGCTGATATACGCTATTTCAAACATAATTTTGCTTCGTATAAATTTGATTATGACAAGACACAGTTTGAAATGTTTAAAGTATTTCACAAGGTCCTAAAAACGAAACGCTTTTGATGGACAAATTAACATTATTTCTAAAAAATGCACGTGTTTTAATTCATAAAACTGATTATTTTTCAAGAATCGTGCGAAATGATTACCCATTTCACCAGCTCCAATATTAGATGTCATATTTTCAAAAGACGAGCTACTTTTGACAAATGGCGCCAATTTTGAAAATGATGTCCTGAAAAATGTGCAATTTAATAGAAATAACTGCAAAATTTTCCAATAATTACATAAAAATCTTAAAATTTTCAAAATACAATTTTTATAGTATTTCATTTAATCTGAATTGTAAATTGTTCTGATGTAATGTAAAAAAAATAATATTAAAATGTTTTCGAAATGTAGAATAAATTTAAATTTCTTTTCATCGCGTTTTTAAATTCCAAAGACATTATTCTGTGTAAATGCAAGACATAGGATTATCATTCAGTTAGTATAACTATATAAGTGTAAAAGCCTTTCGTTGAAGTCTAAAAAATGAATAATTTTACTTCAGATTCAAAACTGTTTATCTTAATAAAATATTTTTCTAAAAAACTTATTTAAATGAATTTCTTTGACACTTAATACTTATTTTTGAGGAAATTTCAAAAAGTGATTTTAAATGCACCGATGGCATGCATTAAAATGAAATGTCATGTATAACTATTTTTAAAAAAAACTGAAGTAAAATTGAATGTCAAGCTGTGTTTACATAAAACGTCAAAGCATTACGTTTTGTAGTTTATCTGAAATAAGCTGAGAATGTGAGCAAATTTAAATAAGTTTTGGCAGATGACGTTTTGACAGTGGCACATTATTACATCATTTTTTTTTAGAAAATAAAATTAAGTCATACAAGTAATATCAATTGAAATGGAGCTGAAAATATTTCTGTCTAAATAAAATAGCATTCTTTCTATATATGAATTGCCATAATTATTTAAGATGTAATGCGACTTAATTTCACAATAAATTAATTCATTTTACAATTTTTTATGATAATACAACGAATAAATCCTTTTCAAATCTTTGTAATAAATTTTATCGTACATGCGTTAAAGATTGTGTAAAATTTTCAAATTACTTTTCACAAAATAGCGGCATCAGAGCTGAACAAAGGCAGCCTTTTCTTAGTGTTTTGTAGCTGGTTAGGAATTGTACTCCAGTTCCAGAGCAGAAAAAAAATCTTTTCAGTTATACGTATAATTTGAAAAGTACTTTGTCAAGAAAAAAAAAAAACTTTTTTCCAATGTATCGTTTCGAAAGAAAAATAAATCATTTTTATAAAAAAATGTGAAAAATTCTTTACAAAGTAAAAATAATGAACATGAAAAATACGTTATAAAATCGGCATGTCCTTCTTTTTAAGAATACTTGGATTTAAAGCTGCATTGAAGATTTGTAGTGTATCGGGAAAAAACTGCTGAAGTTATGTTTTCAAACTAGTTTTAAAAAATTGCAATTTCAACATAAAAGTTTCACATAGCAGTGTTGAAATATTTTTAGTTGCATCTCGCCTGTTTGCAACCGAGTTGCTGATTTTGACAAATATTGGATACTCAATTTCTTATACATACAGTAACGCTTTAATTATGTGTCAATCACGTTGCTGTGATGGATAAGTGAATAATCGAAACTATCTTACCACATAACAAACTCCGGCGATCGACCAACAAGATTAAATTTGAGAACATGACTTTGTATTATATGCATGCAAATTAAGATATGAATTGGAAATTGATTATAGTTATTATATTTAGTATAGTTATTATATTTAAAAGTATTATAATTTCTTGGCTCTTTAAATAGCACATTAAAATACCTTAAAAATATTATTGAATAGTTTAAATAAATAAATAAAAACTAGTCACAACATTAATAATTTACAATTCATTTCGTTTTCACCGTTCTTTATTTTTTCAACATTTATTCAAACTAAAATGTTGAAAACAAATTTAAGAAATAGTACAACATTACATTACATCTGTAATTATCTTACAATTTGAATATGTCTGTAAAGTTTCTTTGTTTTAATTCTAAATGGTTTCATTTTTTGTACAAGTGCTAGTTTTAGAGACTAACACATAATCTGATGATTAAAAGAATGTTCGATAATTATCGAACATTCTTGGCATCTTTCGAACTTCTATTATAGTAGAAGTTATACTGTAAATATACGAAATTAAGTAACCTCTTTCTTTTACAGTCAATTAAAAATTTATATGTTTAGTATATATAATTTTGTACCTACGCTTTAAATGGGTTTCCAAATTGGCATCAAAATCGACTTTTTTTTTCATCCAGTGGCAACAACCATTGAAGAGAATTGTGGGTTTCACGATTTTTCTGCCGTTTCATGACTTGCTATGAGAAAAGGAGTTTTTTATTAGCTTCCTTATTCCTTACCCTAGCATGAAGATGACTTATGATTAAAAAGTTTTGCGTATAATTTTAAATTCCGGCAAATCAACGAGAAGAATCAAGGAAAGAAGAAAATTATGGTTTTTAATATATGATGCAGCAAATTTATTATTCCAGTGTATAAGTAATCCAGTGTATAAGCGGCTAATTTATTTTTGCTCTGTGAATTCTCTTTGGAGGTTTGTTTATGGAATGTATTAAAATTTAATTTCTTAACTCTATAAATAACCACAAACAAAATTTAAATCCTTGACTTCATACTTTTATTTAATTCGTTTCGTTGAATGTGCTCGGGTTTATCTCCAAATAAATTCATGGAGATTTCAAAAAAAAAAATCAAATTGTTATTTCTTGAATTTTGTTTTGAGAGAGAATTATGTTTAAAGTCATAGCCTTCAATTCATATTTCAATAGAGTTAGATATAAGTAATAATTTGTATAGAATTAACTGTTTTTCTAAAACATATGATCCTGTCTTTTAATTAATATCCACTATAAGATTTATTCCAAATTAACTTAATTTTTTCTCTAATCCCATTTTAACACGGTGAAATAATAAATTTGAAAGTGGAATATAATTGTATGTTTGCTTTTAAAATTTATTTAAACTTTGTGGGAGGAGCGAGGGTTAAAGTGGGTGTGGTAATATTGTACACGTTGTAATCTTTGCCCCATGTATCAACTAGTACATACATGCTATGTATATGGCGACAAAATATGTAACATCTAATGCATAAATGATTTATAAAAGCTTAAACCCTAATAATCATACATCTTTTTATGGTAACTTATCTGGTGGTGGAGAAAACTACCAATTCCAATAAGCAGAGATAAGTTGCCAAAAATGTCATATGCTCCGGTTTGTTTCTTTGATCTATTGGTGACCTTTTAACTCTTAGTCTTAGAGTTATTCCACTCACACAAGTCGCAAATTATCATGTTTCGCGTCTTCGAAGGCAGAGGTCTCTCGTCGTGTCCCGGAGTTCTGATTATTTTAGTAAGCTGCATTAACACCAAGTACAGACGATCGTTTGCGTTGAAATGCATTGAACAGTTTGACTTTCTAGTAAATCATGCAGTCCTAAAGAGTTGTGATACTGAAGAGAAAATATAAACAAGTGGGTAAGTGTGATTGAAGATCGCACAAAGGGTTTCGTTTAATATTTTTTCAAAACACTTTATCCTTTAATTAATAAATCCAAATCAATAATTTATAATTATTAAATCCTTATCCTATTCAATACACTTTATCAATAAGAACACAGATGGCAACACAATTAAGTTTAATATTAAAAGGATAACAAGATGAAACTATTTAAAAATATTCAAGAACCGCTTTTCAGATAATTCTAACAGAATATATTTGTATGTCTGAAAAAGCATATTTACTTACATGATTTAATTTTAGCTAAACAAAAAGAAACCTTTTTAAAATGGCAAAAAATACGAAAGTTCAGTTAATTTAGTCCATCGGGCAATAAAATGTAAAAATCGAAAAATTCAACTTCCGTCGTTGCGAACAAAACCCGAAACCTTTGGATTATGCGGAAAACGGGCTACCACTGAATCATCTAGCCTACGCGAAAAAAAAAGCTGAAAGTAAAGTTGTGTTTTAAAATCTTAGAAAATCACAGAAATGATCGAATGTCATTTAATTAATTCATTTAATTAAAATAATATAAGACTTTTTCAAAATTTTGTGATTTATCGTGTGACAGGATGTATTCAGTTAAGTATACACAATTTCAAGTCTCCAACTTATATTGTTTACGAGTACGAACTCTGTAACCGACACAGAGAAAAAACTGGAGACGAAACAGAGAAGTGAGACGAATAGGGTTTCGTCAGATGAATGAAACCCTAAAAAGGTAGTTCTGAAAGAATGGTTGAAAGTATAAAAATTAATTTACTTTTCTTTAAAAATGAAATTATGCCCACTTCGAAAATTTCGCTTACTTGTTTTAAAATGATAAAGCCGACATCAAACACTTGAAAATAAATTTACTTCTTTCGGATTAAAGTACAGGGTGATTATAAAAAAACTATCCCGATATATGAGCCCCTAACTATCATACCGTTCACAGAAACTGAATGAAATTTTGGTTTAAAGTATTTTGAGGTATGCGCTCAAGAATCATATGAAAGACACAAGTTAAATTCTAACAGTTACGGTTACAGTGACAAAATTTCGAATAGCAACACCTATTTTTTTTTTTAATGGAATGTGATCTTCATAGTGAAAAACCATAAAAAACTTTGGAATGGTACCTGTAGTACGAAAATCACCAGCGCTAGACAGACTAAGAAGAATAGTGAAAACAACCAATAAGGACAGAGAAGCAACATAAAACAAAACTTTTTATTGTGTTTCATACATTTTCCATTTCACACACGACGACACTTTACATGCTGCAGATGGTGGATAGCACTGAACAATAAAATGTTTTACTTTCTGTTGTTTCTCTGTCCTTTATTGGTTGTTTTCACTTTTCTTCTTAGTCTGTCTAGCGCCGGCGATTTTCGTGCTACAGGTACTGGTCCAACGCTTTCTATGGTTTTTCACTGTGAAAATCACATTCCAATAAAAAAAAGTAGGTGTTGCCATTTGAAATTTTCGAAAATTTGTCACTGTAACCGTAATTGTTAGAATTTAACAGTTGTTTTTCACATGATTCTTGAGCGCATACCTCAAAATACTTTAGGCCAGAATTTCATTCAGTTTCTCTGAACGGTATGACAGTTAGGGGCTCATATACCGGGATAGTTTTTTTATAATCACCCTGTACATACATATATTCTATAGAATTGTTAGATTGCAAATTTTCATGGTAATGCTTAAAATGTTCGCGGGAGAAAATTACATTTTTACATGCATTAAATGCAAGAAAGGATTGCTTGGTTTTTTATTTATATTAAAGTATACAAAACACCTATTTAATTTTCTTCTTAAAACTTCCAATATATTATCAACAAGTAAATGAAGTTTGTCTGGTGAATTGTTTTTTTTTACGGTACTCAGCTTTATATTTTACGTACTCATTAGTTTGATTGACTTTGTTCACAGGTTAATAAAATAAATTCTTTTAGTTTTAGTTTTAGTTTTTTTAAATATTAATGAGAGATATTATAAAATAGATTGGCATTTAAAAGTATTCAATGTAAGTTACATCACCCAAAGGTGGCCATAGTTAAGCTTTGAGGATTTTTTATAATTTACTGGTTGGATGTGTGTGGCTAAATCATTTTTTGTAAAATTTTACATTTATTTCTAACACATATCAAGATACTTTTCTTTGTAAAATAAAATGTAATTACTTTTATAATACAATTTCAAAGTTGTAGCTTGTAGGCCACCTTTGACGCATAGTGTTCCAAAGTATTATAAGTAAACAATGTATTAAAATCACTTTTAAAATGTGAAAAAATACTCGGCAAACTATTTTGCTTGCTATTATGCTCTGATGATCCTTTCTTTCTTTTGATATCTTTCGAATTTTTCTTCTTAATCTTCTTATCTTATGACACGAAAAGACCTTGAAGCACATTTTGTGCACGGTAGTTCAGGGATTTTCATCTGAGAGTAACTGACTTCTTTTGAGTGATCTCTGCTTTAAATGGTAATAAGATTTTTCAGATATTTATGTAGAAATTTTGACAATCACCCTTACAACACTGATTTCCACATTTGGTTTCTAAGGTTTTCTACCTTGGGAACATGCGCATGGTCGCCATTTGCACCACTTAAAAGTATTAATCTGATAAATTTCCTAGAATTGAAGTGAATATAGTTAAAGAGAAAGAAATAAGTTTTCAGAAAACGTATTATAACTCAAAGTTCTACGAATTTAAACACGGGTAAATGAAAATATCTTTTTACCTGGAAATTAGAACGACTACTCTTGAAAAGTGAAATCACTGCATAAATGTCGAAGGATCAAGGTGATATCTTTAAGTTCAGTCACGTGCACTGCAGATACATGATTGACAATGCAGTAGCACCATTTTGTGATTAAAAATTAAATTAATTCTACTTTTGAGGGGTGGGATACCTTAGGAACACTGGTCACCTTTGGTTCACTCACCTTATAGTATGGAGTTCTACTTGTTTAAACGAATGCAGCTCCTTGTTTTATATGGTTCCAATGCTTGTCTACTGAATCGTAATCACTCGTATTTTCATTAAAATATTGAATATGTTTCCTTTTGATATAATATTTCACATGTATACCTTTCTGGTTTACAGTTTCTTCAACAAAATTTTTGTCAGGAAATGAAACACGTGCGATTAAATTATGGTCAATGTTGCTAACTCACACTTTTACCTCCTTTGGGCATTTCCCATGCACGCACTACCTGCGACCATAACTGATTTGACTGATCATACATAACCGCATCTGGAAGCAAAGGGATTAATGTAATAAAATTACAAGAATTTTATGTAGCCCTGTAAACAGAAATATAAATGATGCATTCTGTATAAATTTTTTTTATAATTTCTGCACTAATATTTTTCGAATGAAAAATTTGTTTAAGTTCATTGTTTCTAAAAGAAATAAAATAGAATAATACTTATTCATTATCACTCATGGTGTTAATTATCACTCATGGTGTAATTTCAGTCATAATACACATTACAACATAAACAATTTGCTAATGCGTTCTTATATATTCAGATTAACGAAACAGTTGTAAAACCAATATAAAAAATAATAACCAAATACAGATTTTTTAAAACGTAATTTTTCATTTTGTACAAATAATATTCTGCCCAGAGAGTGCATAAATATATTTCTGAATTCTTCTACATATGTATATGATGGTGTAAATAGTGTCATAATTATTCTACAACGTTAAAAAGAAATCCTTCACAACAAGTTTAAATATGACATAATTTCTAGATTGTTTTAATTTCTTACTTTCTCGTTTTATCATGGAACATTGACTTGTTATTTATCAAAATATTTTAACATATTTCACGCACATTAACCCATAATTTTTATTTTATGTTTTTAGAAACATATATATTACAATTTTATTAACTGTAAGTAATTATTAAATGTAGAAAATAATAATAAGTATTAAACAATTTATTCTGTTTTCGGATAATATGTTATAAAACATATTATTTTAGATTAGACATTTTTATAAATGCATAATTCTTTAGGAATATTAACGATCTTGTAATACACAAATGTGAATATTTTAAAATTATAATAATTTGCACAATCTTTCCTTATAAATTTCACAAAACATATCAACAAACTTTTTAATATTTCTTTTTCCTTCCAAACAAGTAACTTCACTGCCTTTATGTTGATTTATAGATAAATAAAAAATATATCTCGAACAAAACACCTAAAATTAAAAGTAATAAAAAAATCGAAAGTATTTTCTTTTATTTTCCTGTTGCATTATGTAGAAGATCTTTTTATGGTCTGTAAAAAGTATCGAAATATCTATTGAAAGAGACGTGTACTGTCAAAATATTTCGCTGTAAAAAATATATTTTATAAAGCATGTGTTATGTTTTGGAAATAAGCGGATGTTTTCATCTGTTATGTTTCAGATACAGAAGGATGATACACACCGTTTCAAACATGTGTTTGGTACCTTCTTAAACCGTTAATGTACTGTCTATAACAGAACGATGCATTTAAATTTTGATATCAAGTGAAATGAAACATGAATCTGAAACTTTTTACAAGAGAATGCTTTCTGTTTCGCCGATAACAGGAAAGATATTCCAAAATACATTAAAATAGGAAAATTATTTGCTAGAAAAAGATATTTTATCTGACTTTTTCAAGTAAAGATAAATATTTAATATTCTTGAAACGACAAAAAATTAATTTTCAATTTGAAATTATTAAAGGGATTTTTTAATTTACATGTACGTTATATTTTCATGTTGCTACAAGCGAAGGTCATAGAAGACAAATGTTCTGAAAGAAACTGGGGAGGGGGGGGGGAGTGTTGTAAATGAAAGTTTATTCTAACGGGAGTCAATATTGTATGCACATTAAACCACATAAATTAACGTCTGAATTCATTAAAATTGCAAATAATTTACGAACACTTTATTTCAGACATAGATACCAATACAATCATAAAATAGGCGATAAACACTACAGCGACAACCCAACATGAACGTGACAAGCCAACAGACAAGGCAAATATCTAAATCTATGCATGCTAAAGGCGCCTGGTGCATGTAAAATCCGTCGTGGGTCAGCATGTCCGCATGTAAAGTCCTGCAAGTTCCCTATGAATTATACCTCTGAGGGTGCCTAATCAGGTGAAGCTCTCGTCACCTGATCAAGGTTCTAAATTACGAGACCAATTCCTTTCTCTTCCTTAATTTTTGCTTTTTATAAATCTGCCAATTCAACAAAGTTATATAGAAATATTAAATAGTCAAATAAAGAGAACTGTAGCAAACCAATAGAGAGCACTGCAGCGATACCAATAACTATTGTTAGGTGGAGCACAGCCATCCTGTGATCAGGCGAATATCGCCCCACTCCATGGTACTAACGCGTAAAGCTAGGCACTCATGCCGGCAGGTAGATATATATGCGGTATATATATATATATATACCGGTAACCAGGCCCCTATATACAGGGTATATATATATAAAACACGAGTGAAAAATTATAGCCGGGGCCAGGAGTCGAACCAGTATCTACAGAGTAACGTGTTCTAACCACTGAGGTAACCCGGCCGATATCCTAGCTCAGCAATTTCTCTCTATTAATCCAATAACAATATTTTTTGAGTTAAAAATTTTTGCTTCAATAATCTATTATATCAAAATAGGAATTAACTTTAGTTTGGGATTTTAAATAATTACATAAATAAAAATAAATATTCGATTACCTACCCTAAAATAGCTGAAATTTACCATTAAAATTATGTGGTTCATATTTGTATATATATAACTACTATTTGAAAACGAATCACACTTTATACAGTAAAACCTGTGAAAATGGAACAAATCACAACAGAATCTAGCTTTTAGCGGAAAAAAATATTATGGTTCCATTACAAAGAATGTGCATGAAAACATACCTGCTACGATTAAAACGTAATCAATAGATTTTTTTCCCCTGTCTTTCTGAGAAGCCATCTTATCAAATGTTATTGTATGTTCTCGTTTTTTACACGCTGAATATAACTATATAATAAAATTGCAGTTCTGACACTGGATATTTAAATGTTACGCGGTAAAAAATTCTGTAAAAATACAGAAACTGCATTACGTAATCGGTTACAATTACTGTATTTATACAGAATTTATTTGTTCAATGTAAATGTCAATTTAACTAGACTTTTAAGAATTATGATGTAAGGAGGTTATTCTCAGATACCATTTCATAGAAAAACATTTTTTGAAACAACAACAACAACAACAAAACACGAAAATTTCTTGGTAATACGCTTACTAGTCCAATTTCCGTATTTGTACAGCATAACAGAATACAAAACCATACATCATGCATATTTACAAGAAACGTTTAACGAGTTGAAAAAAGTCCGTTTATAAATGAATATCAGTTAGAAGGGATGATAAAATCTCAGTAAGGATTTTATTTTAACTAATTATATTTACTTTGAATACGGATTCTAATAAGGCTTTTATTTTCATAATAACCACTGATAAAGAAAATACAACAATCTGAAGCTAAGTAAAACCGGAATGAAAAAAGTGCAACTTATTGCAATGTATTCAATAAGATATACATAGATATATAGTGCTGACAGTGCTTTTACTGCATAGATATAAAACTCGAAATAAACACAATGGACAATATTCCCGTGACGTCACATTAAATACCAATTTTTATTCACTTATAAAAATAAAGTGCACGCGGATAAATATTTTTACCGAAATTTAACTTGCAAATAAAAAATTTGGGCCTTAAGCCACGTATCTTTAATATTTATTATTTCTATTGGTAGATTTAGACCAAAGCCTAATCAACAACAACTTATCTAAACGTATAGCTGAATCTGAAGTTTGATGAAAATCCGTGCATTAGTCCTTGAGATATAGCTATCGTACAAATCCTGTAAAAAGTGGTGTAGACGCGGTCACCTGTTGGGATACCTACACCAAAACGTAAGCAGCATCTATTTATGTCAAGGTTTAACTGAATCTGAAGTTTGATGAAAATAAGTGCATTAGTTCTTGAGTTAGAGCTATTGCGGAAATCACGAAAAATGCAGCATAATAGCGCCACCCATTGGGTGATTTACATCAAAACCTAATCAGCACCAATATATATCAAGGACTAATTGATATAAAATTTTATTAAATGTCGTGCATTAGTTCTTGAAATAGAGCGCTCACGAAATTTTTGTCACATATAGACAGACAGACAGACAGAGTCACAGACACACAGATAGACATTTCCAAAAAACAGTCAAATCGTGTTCAGGATCTTCTAAAACGAATCAATCCGTTGAAAACTGGAAGTTGAAAATTTTCATGAATCCAATACTTTTTTCTTGTAAAGGTAGAAGAAAGTAAAAATTGATTTTCTGAAAGTTGAGAACGTATGCAATTCCTTAATTGCTGGAAAGAACTCCCCGGACAGCAGAAATAGACTTCATCAAATACATGCGGCATTCGGATCACTAAATATTTTTCAGCTGAAATAGAGGTGTGTTTAGAAAATGAATATCACGTTGATTCGGAATAAAACATAATGTCATTGTGAAAATTTTGATGAAAATATCCATAATTTAAGGTGGTATAGAAATGGGAAGAAGTTTGCTATTCTACAAAACTGACGTTATAATTAAAATAATAGAAAGCAAATCACTCGTAATCTCATAGTATGAGTAACAAAGAATTTTACCAATGTTCAGTTCATTTATAAAAGATTTTTGTTTTCAAAATATACTTTATAACTAGCAACTAATATACAGAATAATAAATGCAAAACTGTGATTAAAAAAATCACTTAAATACAGCGATTAAACCCTAAAAAGAATAATTTTCTTCATGGATCTTACATTCTAATACTTTTTAACACTTACCAACATAGTTAAAAAGTGTTTATGAATTCGGTTTGTCTGTCTCTCGGTCATCTGTCTGTGCTCTAACTCGCGTAAATATACTCGGATTGCCGTGAAATTGATACACGTAATTGGGATTTACTATGGCATGTTTGGTATTGAAAATGAAGTTTGTAGCATTTATTGTTATTTTACAGGGTCACTTAAAAGATTTCCATTACATTACGGTCTATGGGGAAAAATCGTTTGCGGCGTATTTTAATAATGTTACACTATTTTAAAGATATTCAAATTCCTACACATCACTACACATCACTACGCTTCACTACAAGGCACTTACTCTAGAATATGGTATGCATAGCATGTATCATTTACAGGGACATTCAAAAGAATTTCGTTACATTACAGTCTTTGGAGAAAATACTTTTGCAGAGTATTTTAATGCTGTTTCACTATTTAAACATATTCAAATTGATATATTTCACTAAAGTGAGCTGCAAAGTGCTTACTATAGAATATGGTATGCATAAAATGTACCGTTAATTTACACGAACATTCAAAAGAATTTGGTTACAATACTGTCTATGGTAGCTCATTTTCGTTTGTGGTACGCGTATTTAAATGTAACTAATTTTTTGCATATTAATTAGTGCCTATAAATTCTATAGATCATATAAAGGGCTGCTCAAAATATCTCACGTACATTTCCAGTTACTGAAAGAAATTACTGAATTGTCATTTTCAATAGTGCTATTTATTAGTTTTTCAAATGTGTTACGCGTTTTCTAAATTGTTTTCTTAGTAAACTGCGAAGTTTTGTTGTTACAGTATTCTGAATGTATTAGAAAGTGTTTCATAATCTATGGTTGACGCATGATTTTCTGTTCTTGTTTAAATTATTAATCTTTCTTTGCCAAGTGTTAAAGGAAAAGCAGTTTCGTAACTGTTATTATAGTTTATGTAAAAATACTGAACGTTCTTTCCACCTCTTTTTTAAAGTACGAGAGAAAGTCATTAAGTCAGTCACAAAAGATAATTAAATAATAACTTACAATGATATTCACTTCAAAACTATTTTTATTTCTCAACATATTCTCCACCAATATTTATGCACTTATATCATCGTTTTATCAGTGCCCCAACACCAGCTGCGTAACATTCTTCGGGTTGCTGTCTCAGTCACATTAGGACTTCAAGTTGAACGTTTTCATAATCTGTGAACATCATCTTGTTTCCAAGATGGTTTTTTAGTGAACTAAACATATGAAAATCGCTTGGGGCTAAGTCGAAGCTGTATGGTGGATGTTGAAGATGTTGCAAGATGGTGTTCACGGATGATGAAAAGGTTCAACTTGAAGTACTAATGTGGCTGAAACAGCAACCCAAAGAATGTTATGCAGCTGGTGTTGGGGGCACTGACAAAACGGTGATATAAGTGCATAAATATTGGTGGAGAATATGTTGAGAAATAAAAATAGTTTTGAAGTGAATATCATTGTAAGTCATTATTTAACTATATTTTGTGACTTACTTAATGACTTGCCCTCGTACTATTGAATTAACTGTTTTTACCGTCCACACGGCACCATTAAATTTATTCGCTGCTTTAACTAAATTAATTAAGGAATTTTAGTTTTATAAACGAAGTTTTTTATATAATCAGAAAGAAAGAAATCCCAAAGGTTGGGGTCTAGTAAGCGATCTTTTGTTGCAATGGGTTTCTATTTCGCTTAATGATGATATTACGCTATTATTCGTTTCAAAGTGCTACTCAAAAAAGAATGCCAAACGGAAAACTTTAATATATTAAAAACACCACAACGTTCATATTTGTTCACATTAAACTAATATACAGAATTATGAATGCAAAATTGTGATAAAAAAAATATTGTTCGCTAATGAAGAAAATCCCCTTTGCTAAACTGAACTTAAATTTGCATTCTATATTAATATTTTTATTGTTTTATTGTTGTATTTTTATTGTAATATTTATAAACAGATACGAAGGATTAAGTTGTTCACTTAATTTTCAGAAACATTGTAATTAGTGTATATTATTATTTTTTAAAATTAGGAATAGAACTATTTCTTTCTATCTATCTATTTCTTTTTGGTACTTCTCTATTATACCGTCGACCACTTTTCACAACAAAACACTATCGCCAAACTGTAAGATTAAACGCCAAAAATGCAGTCCCATTTACTTGATGTCAAAAGCATTATACGTGCTTGTTATGTCATCAAGTGATTTTAATTCAACATTTGCGAGTATTTTTCATTATGTTCTACTGATTTATTAGTTATTTCATTAATTAAAATAACAATTGTCTCCTTAAATTCTTATATTTTATTTATTTATTTGTTTTGATATTCCAATGGCAGCGTTCTTCCGTTTATTTGGCGTTACAATTTGGCGATAGTTTTTTGTTATGAAAAGTGGTCGACAGGATAATAGGGAAGTACCTTCTTTTTAAATTTAATTATTCTAAAAGAGTTAATTTAACTCGCAGACTACACACTTCGTTTCAGTACTCGCGCACTACACACTAGTGCGATTTGAGATTCAACTGAGTATAATTTTGTTGGCGATATAGTGACTGTAGTATTTTTGCTTAGAATAAGATCGTGTAGATGGCAGCACCAAACATCCAGTTGAAATGTTTCATTAAAAATTATTACGCCAACTGTCCAAGAAATTTTTAGTCTGCTGTTGTAAAACGGATCAGAATGTAATTGCTTGTGTTTACGTCGTATGCAATCGTCAGGCTGCAGCGGTGCGTTACACGGTCCTATTTTTTTCAGACCCCTTGAGTCACGTGATGCTTGGATACACGAATGTATGTGCACCAGAAGAGTATCACGTGATTCTAGTGGTCTAATGTGAAAGGTAGTGCGGCAGCCTGTCTTTTTCGTTTGCCTTCTAATAGTCAGTGTTAAAAAATGTTTAGACGTTACTTACCGCAGTTCGTTATTTACTGGACGTTATGTTTTATGTAATTAACTAAGTTACTAAAATAATACAGTGACAATAAAATATAGCACATGATTCCTATACGAAATGTAAAGAGGAATCGATCTGTGATATTTATTTTAATCAAAAATCGTATTTTGTTAATGATAAATGCAAACTATTGAAAGCATGTTTTCAAAATGCGCTGACAATTTGAAATTTTGGTTAGTAAGAATTTTTACTAGTGTTGTATTAAGGTGTTAATTAAGGAACATATATTATAATTTATTCATGTGTTTGTGAATAGTGAATAATGAATAAATTTATAAAACGTTCTTAATAAAATTTTCTATTGTTATCTTTCTGAATATAGCAGTTATCAAACTATTTCATTATCTATGTATATTTCATTATATATGTACAAAATTACTTAGTTGTTTCAGAAAACAAATATCTTTAACGAAGTATCTTTAGATAATTAAATACGATTAAAGATAGTTAAATGAACGTTACTTTAACGTTTAGCATCAAAATGAAAGCTATTGATGCGTCACAATTGCTCGCTAATGAAAAAAAAACTCACTTTGGCAAAACTGAACTTAAATTAGCATTTTCTATCTTCATTTATTTTTAACTTGAAGGAAAGTGCCTTTATTAATTCGAAAATAAAACAGATACAAATAATTAAATAATGACAGCGTTTTACAGAAATTCTATGAATTGAGTTGAAATGGAATTGATGATTAGTTTAAGCTGGTTGTTGTAATTTCAATATTTGTCTTTAAAAGAAATTAGTTATTTGTTCATCTTTGTTTTAGGAATTTGCACGAGATTTGTATAAATAATATGAATGTAAAAATTATCTATTATAGAACTAACTATTAAAGATATTCATAAACTCAACTTTATAAAAAAGAAAAATCAAAATTTTTTCAAAAACATTTGCCACATATTCTGATTATGTTTTAATTGGTTAGTAAATTATTCAATCAACTATTTTTTACCCATGTGTTTCATTAAAAAAATTAATAAATGTATTATAAAACTAATAATTGTAGATTCTATTTCTCCGAGTTATAGCTAGATCATTAATGTATGTTTTATCAAACAAAATTGTGAAATACTTGTAATACCTTTGTTTTTAATGATTTCCAACATTGTTGTTAACGCTTTCCAATATAACTGTTAACACTTTCCAATATACAGTGATCTCTCACTTATACGCGACCTCTGTTATACGCGTTTTTCCAGCGGGCCCGGCCAGCGAAATAGGAAAACAATGCTAACACTTATTCATTTATACGCGAAACCTAAAATGCACCTTTCAGTTATGCGCGAAAATAAAAATTTCCAAGTTGCTTATCGCAAGAATGTACCTTTCCTGTTCTGTCTCTTGGAATGCATTCACATGCCCTTAATCCATTGTTCATATTCTTCCAAGAATGTGTTCTTTTTCGCTTGTGATTGACATCGAGAGGGAAGAACGGGTTACATACGAAAATGTTGATGTCACTAAATGTCACAGCCAATCGGTGTGGACGGTAAGCACTGCTCGCGGAACAAGCTTTAGGTTTGCGTTACTACGCCATTCGTTTACGTACTGTACAGTGTATAAAAAATGGCAAAACGTACGACCTTGTCGCTTTCTTTGAAAATGGATATCATAAAAAAATTTGATGAAAAATGCTTTAAATCAAAAACAGCGTAAGCTGATTATTTCCGTATTCCAGAATCAACTTTAAGAGGAATTCTGAAAAGCAGAAAGCTATAAATGCAGCTTATCTAGAATGTGGAATAAAAGCCAAGAAAAGGAGTCAAATTCAAAGCGGAATCAACGAAGAATTCGAGAAAGTTTTAGTTCTCGAATTTCTTTAAACCAAAGAAATTCGTGCATCCAACATTCCTGTAAACGTTGAACTTCTAAGACAGAAAGCCTTGGAATTATCGAAGAGTTATGACATGGAAAATTTTTCTGCTTCACACGGATGGGTTGAGAAATTTAAGATTAGACATGGATTGTCAACTCGTGTCCTTCTGGTGAAAGTGGAAGTGTCAATAATGAATCTGTTGAACATTGGAAAAAAGACGTCTGATTTAGTTAAAGAATACGAACTGAAAAACATTTACAATTGCGACGAAACTGGACTTTTCTATCGAGTAACGCCCGGCCGAACTTTGGCGTTTAAAAAAGAACCATGCCATGGGGGAAAAAAAGTATAGAAAAGTTAACTGTGTTGCTGTGCTGCAATGCCGATGGTTCGGATAAACTGCCTCCACTAGTCATTGGGAAATAAAAGAATCCCAAATGTTTCAAAAATATAAAGAAACTTCCATGTGATTATGCTAGTAATAAAACAGCATGGATGACTTTGGCCATTTTTCTGAATTTCCTGCTCAAATTTGACAGTAAAATGGAAAAAGAGAAACAAAAAAAAGATCCTATTTATGGATCAATGCCCATCACACCCAAAAGATCTCCCGTCTCTCAACTATACAAAAAGTTGTGTTTTTCCCAGCCAATTGCACAAGCAATCTTCAACCTATGGACCTGAGCATCATTCGTTGCGTGAAAGTACAGTACAGATGAACTTCAATCCGGCGTCTTCTTACTGCTATAGAAATGAAACGTTCGGTGAAAGATGATTTGAAGCAGATCACTGTCCTTGATGCTAGTCACATGGTGTGCTCGTCATGGACAAACATTACTGACATCTGAATCAAAAACTGTTTTAAAAAGGCAGGATTTCTGCTCCCAGAAGAAAAGGAATGCAAAGACTATGAAGAAACACAAAGCGAGACCGATGTAAGCGAAGATGATTGGAATGCTATATCTGGCGGACTGGCTTCGTGTACTTTCTCCGAATTCGTGAATGTCGACGAAACCTTAATTACAACAGAGATGCGGGATATCAGTGATATTGCAGCGGAAATTGGCAACAACAAAGAAGAAGGTGTGGAAGACGATGAAGGAGATACAGCAAAAGTTCCCCCAACCCACACAACAGCATATGAAGCATTGGAAACGATGGGGGACTTTTTTCAATTTAATTCCGGAAGCGAAAGAACTCTTTCGCACCTAGATGAAGAGATCTAGATAAGACTCTCATCGACAGTTCCCGAAAACAAAAACAAACCTTTACTGATGACTTCTTTGTAAAGAAAATGTAATTTAACAAAAGTTTGGTTAGTATGTAACAACGTTCAATTTTTACTTTCTTATTAAATTACAATATATAAACGAAAATTATGAGCGTATTTATTTATTAGTGTATTAGTTATGATAACTTTTCGCATTTAAGCTTATTTTATGGTTTTTCACTTATGCTCGAATCTCACTTGTGCGCGAAAATTTCGTTGTCCCCTTTTGTCGCGCATAAGTGAGAGATCACTGTAGTTGTTAACACTTTCCTAAGTATTAATGAATTCGGTTTGTCAGACCGCGTTCTAACTCTCGTAAATACACTCGCATTGCCATGTAACTGATATATGTTATTGAGGTTTACCGTGACATGTTCGGTATTTAAAGTGTGTAGCATTTATAGTTCGTTTACAGTGGCACACAAAATAATTCTTTTATATTATGGTAAATGGAGAAAAATCGTTTGCAATGTATTTTAATGCGATGTTACTCTATTTCTAGCATATTGAAATCGATATACATCACTGCGGTCAACTACAAGATGCTTACTATAAGATATGGTGTGCATAGTATTTATCGGTCATTTACAGGGACAAACAAAAAATAATTCGGTTACAGTATTATCTAGGAGCAATAATTGAATGGGTGTCTGGAAAAAGGCCTATGTTACAAATATAAGATTTTACAGAAATGAGGAAAAAACTATTAATGTCATTGATTACCGATGTCCTGAGCACCTAAGTGCAACATAGGCCCTTTTTTCCGATTTTAATTATCCTGCATTTTTGTCTTCATGCTGAGCATTGACGAGAAATAAAACTCTAGTTCAGTCTGTGAGGAAAATAATTATATTATTTTTAGTTTATTGTTTTAATTTTTACTTTCTTCTATCTTTACAAGAAGAAAGTATTGGATTCATGAAAATTTTCAACTTCCGGTTTTCGACGGATTTATACGTTTTAGAAGATCCTGAACACGATTTGACCATTTTTAGAAAATGTCTGTCTGTGATTCTGTCTGTGACCCTGTCTGTCTGTCTGTCAGGATGTGACAAAAAGTTTGTGGGCGCTCTATCTCAAGAACTAATGCACGAAATTTAATAAAACTGTATATTCAGTCAGTCCCTGATATTAGTTGGTGCTGATTAGTTTTTGGTGAAAATCGCCCGACAGGTGGCGCTACTATGCTGCATTTTTTGCTATTTCCTCAATAGCGCTATCTCAAGCAATAATGCACTTATTTTCATCAAACTTCAGGTTCAGTTAGACCGTGACATAAATAGACGCTGATTACTTTTTGGTGTAGATATGCCAACAGGTGGCGCTGCTATACCACTTTTTTCTCGATATTTACGATAGCTATATCTCAAGAACTAATGCGCGGAATTTCATCAAACTTTAGATTCTGTTAGACCTTTACATAAATAGATGCTGCTTGCGTTTTGGTGTAAATTGCCCAACAGGCAGCGTTGCTATGTTACTTTTTTCATTATTTTCACGATAACTATATCTCAAGAACTAATGCACGGATTTTCATCAAATTTCAGATTCAGTTAGATGTTGATATAAGTTGTTGTTGATTAGGTTTTTGTCTAAATCTCCCAACAGGTGGCACTGCTATGCTGCATTTTGCAGGATTCACACGATTTTATCAATGGTCATATCTCAAGAACTAATGCACGAAATTTAATAAAAGTTTAGATTCAGTTAGACCTTGATATAAATTGGTGCTGATCCTTTTTAGTGTATGCTAAACGTGTGTGAGATAGAAGAAAGTTTTGGGAGTGGCACATCCGACCAGTTTTATTTAAAGTAAAAAAAAAGTATATTATGAAAATGTAATTTTTAAAACTGGGTAATCATCAATACTTCCACATAGGTTCTTTTTAAAAACAAGAAAACTCAACTTTAATAATTTGTAATTTAGGTCCCACCCATTCAATTGTTGGAAGTGCGTTTTCAATAATGGTATGCGTTTTTATATTTAACTAAATTTTTGCATATTTCTTGGTGTGCATAAATTATGTAAGATCATATACAGGATTGCACAAAATAATTCGAATACATTTCCGCTTACTGACGTAAATTGCTGAAGAGAAATTTTCATCTGTATTATACGTTTCCTAACTAAACTAAATTTTTGCATACTATGTAGTATAGATACAAATCTATCGATCATATATAAGACTCCACAATATAATTCACTATATTTTTCCATCTCTAGATGGTAATTGGTGAAATTGGGTTCTTAAATGTGTTATGCGTTCTCTTTTGACAGTTATATTCCCTTCCCGGGTGGTCCTTCCGAGCATCACTCCCTGGGCTGGGACTTTGCCGCTTAGTAAAGAAACCTGCTGGATGGGGCTACTTGAGCTCAAGCCGATAGGTAGGCCTCCCCGCCCGGTTTGACCATGACCCTGTTTTCTTAACCATCATTTTCACCTTATTAAACGGTGAAGTTTTGCTATGGTATTATGATTCTGTTGGAAAGTATTTCATAATTTGTGCTTGCCGCATGCCGAATGTTAAAATTAATTATCAGACTACTGGTGTTTTTGCCCTATATTTAAAGAAAAACACTTAGCTCATCTTTGCTGCAAAGAATGCGTGACTGACCCAAATACAAATGATACTCCATGTATTATTTGTGATATGTAATTTATGAATGCCACCTAATTGTAATATATTTCGCATCATTAAAAATATTTCAGCCTACAAAAATACACAAAAATGAATTTTAAATGAAACTATTATGAAACTGCTATTTTCGAAATGCAATTTTTGATTTTGATGGTGTATTTTCTTTATAATATAGGTATGTTTTTTAAGTACTAATTTTTATGTCTTTATTTGATTTTCAATTGTCATTTAACAAAGCTTCGTGACTTGCATCTTATATACTGTTAAAAAAAAGTGATAATGCTAAGGGAATATCTAAACTGTGCATGAAAAAGTTCGCCAACCTAACAATAAATATTTTACAAGTTAGAGAATGAGTTAATAATTGTTTTAGTTCCTACAGTTCTATCTGTAGATGGTTTATCCAAATTGCTGTATTAGAATGTTTGGAGAGTGTCCCAGGAGCGATTAAGCTAAGAGAGCAAAAATAGCTGTTGAATAAATGAGCGATATTATTGAAAAAAATTCGACCTCATTGACATATAGGATATTGCTGTGTTTTGCAAAACAGTAACTTTTCGTCTGTGAACTTTTACTCGGGGCATAGAGACAGAGATCTACACAAACACTATACAAAGTGCACAAAAAGTTTTTATCACGTCTACATTGAATTCCTAATAAAATATAAAACTGCATCGATGTCAAACTTGATACGGTATCTTTATCATGTTATGTAAAAATTTGGTCAATTCTTATACATTACTACGAATGGTATATTAACGGCAGTCACAGTATTATGCGTTCATGTAGGTTTACAAATCACCAAAACATATGGTCGAAAAAT
The DNA here is from genome assembly GCA_963931845.1 of Maratus michaelseni. Lineage (NCBI taxonomy): Eukaryota > Metazoa > Arthropoda > Arachnida > Araneae > Salticidae > Maratus > Maratus michaelseni. Next base: position 334,152,324 of record OZ007589.1, read on the forward strand.
ACATGTGCGTAGTTGGAATGCCTCATAACAAATTAAAATACATAAATTATTTATAAGAATTGCTTCGAATTTTGCTCATTTTTGCTGAGAAATTATTTAGTTTTTCCCAATTTTTATAGCTGTAGAAAAAAAAAACAATTATGGTTTTATTTTGCTTAAGTTTTCCCCATTTTACCTAAGCAATTACTTAGTTTTCCTCAACTTTTATAACGTTATAAATCGAATTATACTTTAATCCATTTTTCGTTATAGTATTCCCCTAATAGGGAATTAAAAAACAATGCTAATATTATTTTGCCCAAATTTCGCCTAGTTTAACCCACCTTTTATAACACTGTAACACACTTTTTTGATCACGTGTGAAGTTGCCTCCTCTCCAATACAAATTAAATTATACAAATTACGTAACGTTTTGTCTAAGTTTTGCCTACATATTGCACGGTTGTATATCAAAAGTATCTTTTCTGACCACGAATGAAGTTGGTAGATCTAAATACATATTAAGCTATACCAAAATTCAAAAGAGCTTTGCCCAGCTAATATATTTATTTAGTTTTGAGCATCTTTTATAAAACTATGAGTCAAACTTTTTTTTGTGATTTAATTTTTGTCATACTACCCTCAAATGAGAAATTATTAAAAAAAGGGAATAATTAATTCTCCCACTCTTTATATAGATATGATAAAAAATATCTCTTTTGTCCTACTTTTTGTTATAGCACATCTAAAAACATCACTCCGAAATAACTTATATTTATAAATTTTATAATTATAGTTTTACAATAAAAAATAACGTTCCTAAAGTTTTCCCCGACTTTCTTCATATTTCTATAAGCATTGTCTGATTTGGCTTTGTGTTGTCAAAGTTTTGCCTAACGTTCCCAGGGCTTTGCCTGGCATTTGTAAACATTTGCCCAGATTTGTACAACGTTTTTATAGCATTGCTTGTTTTTCTCAGTCTTCCTAGAGTTTTGCCGGTCGTTCCTAAAAATTTTCAATGTTCCGATAGCGTTGTACGGTTTCTTTAGTATCGTAGTATTTTCTTTATTTTTGTCGAATGTCTCTAAAGCTATGCACAGCGATCTTCTCACATTTTTTATAAGAAGAGGGTGATTCTAGCTTTCCTAAAGATTTTCTCGGTTTTGCCTAACATTATCACAGCGTTTTTTCCAGTGTTTCTAGAGATTTGCCGCGCGTTTCTAAAATGTTTCCAGCCTTTACCTATTTTCATTGAACATTGCAAAGTTTTTCCAAATTTCTTTTAGCACTGCCCGGTTTTTCCAAGTGTTCCTAGAACTTTGCGCTATTTTGCCTAACGGAGTGGTGCGTTAACCACTCGGCTACGGAGGGCCCCTGACTTTCTATAGTATTGTTCGGTTAATCTTGTTTTCGTAAAATTTAACCCAGCGTTTCAAATTTTTCCGGACTTTACCCACGTCCGCATAACATCGCGTGATAATTGTTTTTCGAGTTTTGCATAATATCCATAGTTTTTCCCAGTGATTATAAAGTTTTCCTTTAGAATTGCCAGGTTTTGCCCTGTGTTACTACAGTTTGCCTAGTTTTTCTCAACGTACGTAGAGTTTTGACCAGCATTACTAACGTTTTGCCTGGATATGCCCATGTTCTCAGAATTTTGTGCAGATTTTCCCACGTTCACAGAGTTTGTCTAGCGTTCCTAGGGGGTAGTGTATTTCTTTGTGATTTTTTTGGCCTTACCTGTATTCCTACAGTACTGCCTGATTTTTACCAGTGTTCATCTAGTTTTGTTTAACATCCCTAGAGTTTTGTTCGGCTTTTCATGTGTTCCTACAGCATTTTCAGGTTTTGTGTAGTGTTTCTGTAGCATTGCCAGATTTGGTCTAATGTTGCTGTAGCATTGCCTAGTTTTGCGCAGCACTCCTGAATGTTTTCCCGGTTTGCTCTTCCTCTAGCTTTGAAGGTTTTTTTTCCAACAATTATTTTCAACGTTCATTCAGATGTGCCGTTTTCTACTGAGAGGTGGTATAACGAAAAACGGGTCAAAAAGTATAATTTGATTTACAGTGTTATAAATTGTGAGAAAAATTTGAGCAAAATAATATAATTTTTATTTTTAAATGGTGCTGTTTGGGGATGCTGTTACAAAAGATAGGTCAAAAAATTAAATTTGATTTATAGCGTTATAAAAGTTAGGAAAAACTAAATAATTGCCGAGAAAAACTTAAGCAAAATAGTACAAAAATTGTTTTTTCCTATTGCGGGTGTGTGTGTGTGTGTGTGTGTGTGGGGGGGGGGTTGCAGCTATAACGAAAAATGGGTCATAAAATAAAATGTGATTTACAGCGTTATAAAAGGTGGGCAAAACTAAATAATGTCTGGGCAAGAATGTCATCGTGAATATATGTATGTACAAACTCATATTTTCAGAAGCATTTTGAATACTTAATTACAGGCAATCTTTCAGCCTGTTTAAACAGAATTATTATTTTTAGGAAAAAAGTATGCAAGAGTTATTCTTCCCACACGCGCTTTACATAGTTTGTATGTAGTAAAATGATTTTTTGACTAATTTCAATTTTATATTTTTAAAAGGATTGATTTCATAAAATTGAAACCTGTACATATCTGTACACAGTATCCGATAACAATCCATTATTAATGTAATATGGTACACAAAATGTGATAATTACAAACTAAATTTTGTTAAAAAAATTAGAAATAGAAATTCTTTCAGACTCGAAATTCTTAATTTTTCTGAATATAGATATACACATACATATATATATATATATATTGTAGTTAAAATAACATATTTTAAAGAAACGTGGCTTTCAAGTCATTAAAGCTTAAAAACCTATAATTCAAATAGTAAATTATACCCACTTTATACATAAACAAATAGAAAATATATAATAGTTTACAAAATACACAGTTTTAGTTACATAGAGCATTTTTATGTTTAAAACTTTTAAAACATCAAACTTTTATCTTTTCATTAGAGCATTTGTACAGGAATTTAAACAAAGGGAGTTATTAATCATAATAGCCCAACTTTTTGAATACACGAAATGTAATAATTTGAGGAAAATAACATTTTTATTTGTATGGAAAAACAAGCATATTTAAATAAAAAAAAAAAAATGCTTATTTTTACTCTAAGGTACAGAGTAGTTTCAAATGCTTTCTTTGAGTTAAAATATACTCACATTAAAAGTAACATGTTTTCTAAACATAATTATTTTTATATCTTTTACCCTTAATTTTTTATACTTGTGACTTAAGAAAAATTCAATTAAAATTTTTATTTCAAATAGTATTTATAAGAATAACATCATTTTTGGAAGAAAGAAATACTTTTAGATGTATATTTGAGAAACAAATCAGAAACCTTTTAATTTAGTTTTTAATGAAAAAAGGATCACGTCAGTAAAAAACTCTATGTAAATGAAGATAGATTTAACTTCAGATATTTTAAAATTATATTTTGCACACATACATATAATGTTTTCCAAAACTCTATGTCTGTTATTATATTAAACAATAATAAAGATTCTTTATAAGAATGACCTTCAAAAAGTTATATTAACAAAATGTTGTCTAAAATCTGATATCAGAATTACTCTTCTTTAACTAAAATATGTTCAAAGAGTACTAAATTATAGCATACTGGGTTTGAAAGTAGAAATGTTTTATAGGTAATGAAATAATAATGGGCAATTTTAACTACTAATAATATGTTTCAATATTTATCCTTCAAAGGTCCGGTAAGATTTATTAAACCACTTTATCGATAATTTTCTCTAATCAAGAACGATTACAATTGATCGCTTCCCGAAATAAATTGTTAAGAAAAACCACCCTATACGCTCCATTACATAAATAACCAGTAATATTTCAAAAGAAACTTTTTTTTTCTTTTATTGGCACAAAAGATGACCATTAGTAGCTGTCAAACAATTTTTTGTTTGTTTAAAGCTAGAAGGTAATACTTTTTTTAAGGCAAGAAAATTTTGACAAGTTAGAAAATAAATTTTAACTCGTTGTTACATGAACTATATTATTTAACACTTTTAAGGGTTTCGTTCATCTCACGAAACCCTATTACTCCCGCTCCGTTGTCTGTCTGTCACAGAGCCGTTCTCAGAAACTAGATAACTTACAGGCATGAAAATTTGTGTACTTATAGCTAAATACCTACTATGAAGCTCAAAATATTAAAATTTGAAAAAATCGCATTATTTTAATATAGAGAGATAAAAAACCAAAATTCTAACAGACTTTTCCTATAAAATTTAAACATTTTTCGTTATAGCAGTTGCCAACAATTAAAAATCCACAATAAAATTATTTCTACAATAATTAATTTTCTATTGAAAGATTTCCACGTGAAAAATGAAAACGAAATAAAAAGTTTCATCAATTGAAAAAAAAAGATTGATATGGCGTCATATTGGTAATAAAACGGAAATTTTCAAAGATTTCTCAGTAATACAAGGAGTATGAGTATGTGTATGTACAGAAGGCAGATTAATATCACGTCATTAGAGAATTAAAAAGAAAATTAATCTGACGTCATATTGCAAGTTTAACGGATTTTTCAAATGTTTGAGAATAATACAAAGAGAGTATCAATATGAGTAATAGAGAATATTTAATATATGAGTTTGAAGAACGTATTGAATCAGGATAAAAACCCGATTATGGAAATATTCGCATATTTTAACATTTTGAAGGTGTAAAACATGTTTAATTTTGAAATTATTTTTTAAATAAATGTCGCATTTAGTCCACATGACAGATATTATTCTGACAGTGTATAATAGCGAGTTTCGCCTGCTATAGGGCCTGTTCAGATATTCAAAAAACGGAGTTTGTTATAAAGAGAGTTACATATGCTTTTAATTATAGGGGTGAAACGTTTTCCTTAATTAATGTATTTATTTTTCTTTTAATGTTATGTGAACGACGTCAAGGGTAACAGCTAGTAAAATATAAAATAACTAATCTTCGTGATCCGTGGGCAAGGTTAGCTCCAAACATGGGCGTTTGCTAGCAAAAATATAGTTTGAAATCAATGTAGATACTTTTAAAGAACTGTCACAAAAAGTCTCATTTTCTAAAATACGCAAATTGGCAGTATGACATGGATTACAGAGGATTACGCAATAAGTTTAAATACCTATTTTATATAAACTATTTTTTTTAAATATCGCATTTAGCCCACATGACAGATATTATTATGACAGAGTATAATAGAGGGCTTTGCCCGCTACCGGGCCGGTTGAGATATTCGCAAAAACGAGAAAAATAGACCGGTAAATTTTTACTTTATAAAAAACATGACTCTTTTTTTTTTTTTTTTGAAAATTTATTTGGATTTATTAAAGAAAGGATAAAATGTTTTGAAAGGAATATTGAACGAAACCCTTTGTGCGATCTTCGATCACACTTACCCACTTGCTTCAATATTGCTGTGAAATGTTATGACTATTATTTATCCGAATATTCATGTTTCTATTCGTAAAAATACACTTTGTTAGCTAGTTTTAGGTAAGCATTTCTTATTACAGTGAAATGCAGAAAAGTCCTTAATAAAAATAGTCTATTCAACAAATTTAGTTGTTCAAGGGAATACGAAAGTATTGCAATACATTAAAGTCTATAAAGATTGTAATTTGAAGTCCGTTTTAGATAAGTTTAACGTTGCCAACTCAACAATTTAATAGTACATATTTAAAAAAAAATTATTCCTTAGATTAGATGATCTTTTTTTCCGGTTTTAGTGCATGCTGCAAAACCAGTGGTATAGTAAGGATGTCCAGCAATGAAGTGTTTTATGTAAAATATAAAATAAAAACATTGCATTTTGAATTTAAAACACATTTTCTTTAACTTTACATTGAAAGTTTTTTTATAATGAAAAAACGCTTTTAATATCTAAAAATGCCGTTATTACATTAAACTGAAATCAGATACACTTATAACAAAATTTATTTATGACATATAATATAAAAATAAATGAAAAGTGATCATCTTCTGACAGCAAATATTTATCAGGCAAAGTATACGCATTAAACAAACACTTGGAAATATCGAAACAGGTGCACAGAGATATATGGATTTTATGATAAAAATGTACTATCTTAACACATTCACATCGGGTAACGAGATTTCTCGTTTTTGTTCAAAAAACACAATTGACTAAGTGCGTGACTTCACTTCAAGAATACAGAAAATGCATTTATGTAATGTTGTCCATATTATTTTAGATTGTAAGACATTTTATATTAAAACCGTATATTGGAAGATATTTACTGATGAATAAACTTGAGAAACCTATCTAGGAAACCAATTTACGAAACACTATCAGAAAAGGGTGGAGCTTCTACTGTTTTAAAACACAGATTTAATAAAAATTTCCCGATGTGTTAAATGCACAATTATATTAAAAATATGTTTAACCCATTTGCATCGGAATCGTACATTTTAGGAATTTCTTTTTTATTCAGAAATTCCGAATTCATGCCAGATATTCTGAATAGTAATTTTTGTTTGATTTAATGACAGATGTTACGTGATTACATAAAGTAAAAATTCTTTTTTTGGAATTTCTGAATAAAAAATAAGTTCTTGAAATGGACGGATATATACATGCGCTAATAATCCAAATGGGCTATCATCGTGATAAAATGGAATTGACATAGTTAACTCGAGTTCAACTCGTTTTCAGTATCGGTGAGTAACCATGAATGTGCGTGCTCAAATAAATGGGAATATTTTCCTTGTTGGGTATTAACAAGATTTTTTTTTTCATTTCATGAAGTTGGGAACTAAACATATTGAGAATATTAATGTAAAAAAAATCCAGTCAAACAAATTATATTATATTTATTATTATTTGTAATTTTCAGGTAATATTTTGTAAAAATAAGCTATAATTTTTTTTTACACATTTTCATTTTTCCTTTCTTAGTAGTCCGATTGCGTACTGCAATTTTTTCAATATTAATTTACATTAATTATTTTAATACATAAATAAATTAATACCAGTAAAAACATTTACTTTTTTAAATTAAAAAATAAGTCGAAACAAAGTCTACACTAAAACGAACAAAACAAACACGAACCTACGGTGGCATCGTACATGGTACCGTTAGAGATTAGTACATTCACTGATATATTGATTGATAAATCGATGCTCTCTTTATAAGTAAAGTATTATTTTATAATTGAGGCTGGTATTTTGCAACTCATATTCCTTGTATTATATGGTATTTTGCAAAGGACGATGAAGACCTTGAATTTCATAACAATAAATCATAATGCTTCATTACCGCATTGTATGCAGCAGTACAATTATCATCATCATTGGAAATATAAGTTTAATTCTAGTTTTGAAAAGTTAAATGTTAGCGTTTTTTTGTGTAGAATGAAATATAAGTTATATTTGGACAATTTATTAAATGAGACTTATTTGTTTATTTTATGTGGAGCATTAACCCATTCATTATGTGCCCAGAAAATGTATATTCGATACAATATATAAGGTCCAATATACATATTTAGATTTAAATCAAGATATACTAACTTTGAATAATTGCTTAGATTAAAATGTAATGTGAATAGAATTAGATTACAAAATAATCTATTCTAAATAGAGGAGTACACATACTGTGGGAAATATTATTCAGAAATAATCTAAAAATCTTAAAAGTTTGCTCTTGTGTCTGACAAATATCAGAAGTTCGAGAAAGATCGACGCACAATTTTAAGGGTAAATTCTAAGATATAACACTAATTTATTATTATTCTATTAATTATCTCTTTCATGGAACTTTTTGCAACGAGTTTTTGATATTTGTAAGGAGGTAATTGTGGAAATAAGATTTGACATTTAAAAAAGTGATTGTGATTTTTTAAAAATAAAATTAAAAAAGTGAAATACGTGAAATTTTGACTTAATTTAAATCTTTTCAATGTATTTTCATACTAATGCTAAAAATAGAGATAAATAAGCTAAGTGTTTTTGTACAGAATTGCTATTTAACTTAAATGAATAAAATTGAAAAAAAAAACTTACATTATTTTGCGTCAATTAAAACTTTTCAGTTTTTTAATTCTCTTGACAAATAAAATCATTTCTTAGTTCTTAATTAGACAGTTTCAATTATAAAACAATACTGTACTTATAAAGATAGCATCGATTTATCAATCAATCAATATATCAGTGAATGTACTAATCTCTAATTTAATGCTACATGGCGAAGCTTGATATTTTAAATCGTATTTTTAATGCTTGCAGTTATTTTACCCTGTTTTTTTAAATAGTCAAAGAAGTAGGTTACATTATGATTCATTATCATTATCCGTTATCACTTTATCAGAAAAATAAATAGTTCCACTCATTCGTCTATAAACTGTCCTTTGAGGAAAACAATGAGTTTTGATAATTCTGTTCATTTTGCTATTTTGAATAAATGAATCCACATAAAGTGAATAAAAAGTATAGTAAAATTTGACGTGGATATATATTAGTTGCTACGGGAGAATCTGGAACAATTCAGGGGGTCGGGGCAAGAGAGTGCTAAGCCACATTTTTGAACTTCTGAGATATTTCAATTGGAAAATTTGATCAAATACTGAGATCAAGATATATAACATAAAGTTTTCTCACCAATGTCATAGTAACATTTGAGATATTCTGAGTAACAATATAGCATTACTTTAATGATATTACTATTACGTTTTTTGTAAATTAGCTATCTTCATTGGGGGCATAAAATCAGGGGCAAAAACGAAACGTGGGACATATGCTACAGCCAACTTCAGTACCTATGCTGCCATCAGGTGACATTAGAAGCAAATTATATGTTGGATATTATAATTTACAATATTAAGCAACAAATTACAGTGTTAGATTCATTTCACCAAAAATGTGGCTTGGTACTTTCTTGTTCCGACCCCTCAATTTGTCTCCTCATTACACCGCTGTTTTCCACGCTTTTTAACCTGAGTAATTCGACATCTGTATAGCATTTTCATAAATAAACAGGATTTTCTAGCTCATATTCTGGAAAAAGTTATGGCCAAAATTATCAAAATCATCAGAAATCTTTTTTTTTCTTTTTTTTTGTTTTCCAATACAGAATGAAGTAGGGTAGAGGGGCTTTTGAACTAAGGGTACATTCGAATAGTATCTTAAAATTTTCCTTTGAAATTAATACCGTTGTTTAGATATATATGACGGTATATAACGGTTCTTCTAAAGTAAGAAAATAGCTAAAGTTCAACCATTTTTTAATACTGTAGTCTGAGCAAGGTAAGCATACGTTATCACTCCTGAATCTAAAATTTACAAAATAAAGTTATAAGTTTAAAGCTAAGAGTATTCTTTCTCCATTTTGTTTAACTGGTTACCGAATATTTTACTGAAAGTTGTAGGTTTTGAATATCTAATTAAAGAACTTTAGCCATGTACAATTACTTCATTTTTTCTTTTTAATTTATATACATTTTCTTGTGTATCTTCAATTATATATTTTCTAGTAAAAAAAATGTTATTAAGTACATGTTTTTAATTTGATAAAATGTGCACCTAGCTTTTCAAACGCACCCCGACGTGGAAAAGGTTTAAACATATTAAATTTTCAAAGCTCCAAAAATATATTTGTTTAATCAGAAATTCTTCAGAGTTAGAAAAATATATTTGTTATTACTATAAGGTTTAAATTAAACTAAAAATAATTTAAATAAGAAAAATAAGCATCTTATTACAAAAATATATCTATATCAAATGTGTTCCCGTCTCTCCTGTAGAATGAATATAAGCAAAAATCACATATAACTATGGCATTATTGCTTTGAAATCACCAAATACCAGTTGATCCGTGTGAGGCTTTCATACTGCTTTTTTCAGATAATTTTATTACATTTGTTTTCATTAATTCTTAAGTAACTGCAATTTTTAAAATCAAACAACGTGTTTTAACGAAATGTGAGTGTACTACGTCAAAAGCCTGTTAACCTTTTGAACAATTCCTTAATTCATCGCTGTGCGTTTGGTATCCTATATTCTAATACGAGCAAATCTTGTGAGTGTGTGGTTATATATATATATATATATATATATATATATATATATGCAAATTTTATTTTAAAACGGCTCTAACGATTTTGACGATATTTTGTATCCTACCGTTTTGGGGCACTAGAAAACCATTGGGCTAGGTCACATGTTCGAGAAAATTCGATTAGTGGGTCATTTTGGGTTACCATGGGTCAGGGTCAAGCTAATTATATCTTAAAAACGGTTCAAACGATTTTGACTAAATTTTGTATTCTACCATTTTCGGGCACGAGAAGAATATTGGGCTGGGTCATATGTTCGAGAGCTTTCGATTAGTGGGTCATTTTTGGGTCAACGCGGGTCAAGTTAATTTGATCTAAAAAATGGCTCTAACGATTTTGATTAAATTTTGTATCCTATGAGTTTCGGGCACGAGAAAATCATTGGACTAGGTCACATGTTCCAGAAAATTCGATTAGTAGGTCATTTTTGGGTTACTGGGGGTCAAGCTATTTTTATCTAAAAAACGGTTCAGACGATTTGAACTAAATTTTGTATCCTACGGGTTTCGAGCACGAGAAGACAATTGGGCTTGGTCACGTGTTCGAGAAAATTTGATTAGTGGGTCACTTTGGTCATGGGTCATGATATATGAACTCAAAGCTAATTTTGACCGAGCATAGCTCGGTCTTTTCTGCTCGTGTGAGTAGAAAAAGGAATATTGACATCAGAAATAATATATTTTTTTACGATTTTCTACAACGGCCGTTTCGAAATACAATTTTCATATCTTTTCGTACAGACTATTTCAGGTCTTTTTAACAAATTACTTTTTCAAATTTTAATTGCTGAAAAGGCGTATAGCCAACATAGTGAAAAAGTATCCAAGCAGTGATAGTGAGAAGTGACATACTTGGTATCGTTCCAAGTGGTTCAGTTGGTAGAACGTCAGTGCGCTATACTGGTGACCCGGGTTCGAGTCCCGGCTTGGGTACTTATTCACTATGTTGGCTATACCGCCTTTTAAGCAATTAAAATTTGAAGTATTATAATGCAAGGCGTGAGAAATTTTCTATGAAAAAATTTCCAAGTATTAAAATAGAAAATACTTTTATTTATTTAAATAGTTTTAACAGAAAGTTATGCTCTAGTATATACTTGTTTCTTTTTTTGTTTCGAAAAGTGGAAGTGATTATGTGAAAGTTTTAAAAGAAAATTCCACCGTTCTTTACGTAAAGTATTAAACAACACTTCGAACCGAATAAACTTATTATGAATAAAAATGACACATACCATAATGTAACTATATTCCACCAAGAAGTTCATTAAAATGTCATCTTGTTTTGACTTAATTATACACTCTGAGAATGTTTATCACATGTTAATTGCGTTGCTGCACGCAAAAATGTCAGGAAAAATTTAAAGGAAATGTTTCACAAATTATTTTTGTCACGAAATAAGTATCTGCTGTTTCATAAAATTGTATTTTCTTCTAAGGCAAAAGTTTTATATTGCAACAACTTTCATTTTGATTTGTATGCTTAGAATGGAAGATTATTAAACACACTATGATGTTACTATATTCTCATTGGACGTCTAGTATGGAAGGTTATTATACATTCTAATACGAGCAAATCTTGTGTGTGTGTGTGTGTATGTGTGGTTATATATATATATGCAAATTTTATTTTAAAAAAGGATCTAACGATTTTGACGAAATTTTGTATCCTACCGTTTTTGGGACACCAGAAAACCATTGGGCTAGGTCACATGTTCGAGAAAATTCGATTAGTGGGTTATTTTGGGTCACCATGGGTCAGGGCCAAGCTAATTGTATCTAAAAAACGGTTCAAACGATTTTGACTAAATTTTTACCCTACCATTTTCGGGCACGAGAAGACTATTGGACTGGGTCACATGTTCCGGAACTTTCGATTAGTGGTTCATTTTTGGGTCAACGCGAGCCAAGTTAATTTTATCTAAAAAACGGATCTAACGATTTTGATTAAATTTTGTATCCTACTAGTTTCGAGCAGGAGAACACCATTGGGCTGAGTCACATGTCCGAAAAAATTCGATTAGTGGGTCATTTTTGGGTCACTGTGGGTCAAGCTAATTTTATCTAAAAAGTGGCTCAGACTGTTTTGACTAAATTTTATATTCTACGGGTTTCGGGCACGAGAAGACATTTCGGCTTGGTCACTTGTTCGAGAAAATGTGATTAGTGGGTCATTTTGGTCATGGGTCATGATATTTGAACTAAAAGCTTATTTAGATCGAGTATAGCTCGATCTTCCCTGCTCGTTAAATATACTACACTGGTGTGCAAAACTTAAGCAACAAACACAAAATGCTAATTTCTGAACACGTGAGTACTCCAAAGGAAATTTTATAAAGAGCAAGTGTTGAAAAGAGATACTACCCTAACAGCACGGCCAGTCGATGTCAAGTTCCCTTGACGTCACACATGGTTAGAAGTGTCACAATCGCTACGGTGAATCAAAATATGGGATATTTAGCTGTCTCATTATTACTCTCAAATGATTATTAACACTGAAAAGTCACTGTGACTGTCGCTTTGTGATGGGTCACGAGGTGACATTACAATGAAGTCACCTTGTGATTCTCAAGACACTGTCAGTTGAAGACTGAACTTTGAAGTCATTGTGAGCATTGCATTGTGATGAGTCGCCAAATAATGTCACAATGAAGTCGCATGGTGACTTTCCGGTGATCGACACTCTATTGTGGTCATCATTCCACACCTTTGTGAAGTTCATTTTCTGTCACTTGGGAATTCGTCACAGAACAGCTATCATGATGACTTTACAATGGAGTGTCAAAATGACAGTCAAATGAGAGTCACAAGATGACTTCATTGAAAAGTCACCTGGTAACTCGTCAAAAAGCAGCAGTCATAGTGACTGTTCAGTGGAGTGACCAAATGAGAGTAAAACTGAGCCGAATGAAAGACATCACATTTCTGTTCATTGTAGTGACTGTGACAATTGTAACCATTTGTGATGTCAAGAAGACTTCACATCGACTGTCTGTGCTGTTAGGGTAGTACCTATTTTCTACACTTGCTGTTTATAGAATTTCCTTTTGAGTACTCATGTGTTCAGAAATTAGCATTTTGTGTTTCTTGGTTAAGTTTTGCACATAAGTGCATGATATAACTACATTTTCCCAAGAAGTTCTTTAAAATTTCATTTTATATTGACTCAATTATGACTGAGTTCTTTAAAGTGCCATTTTGGTTTGAAATATATATTATTTTGTTTGATTATACACTATGAAAATGTTCGTGACATCGTAATGGCGTTGTTGTAGTTGAAAATGTCAGCGAAAGGTTTGAGAAAATCATTAAGAAATTATTATTATTTTTTATATAGTAAGTACCTACTATTTAGTTTTCTAAGGTAAAAATGGTATAATTCAACAATTCTCTTTTGGATTTGGACGTCTAGTATGGAAGGTTATTAAATATACTATGATATAACTACATTTTTCCAGGAGGTTTTTTAAATTTCATTTCATATTGACTTAATTATGACTAAGTTCTTTAAAGTGCCATTTTGGTTTGACTTACTTATGCACTATGAAAATGTTTATTACATCGTAATTGCGTTTTTGTAGTTGAAAATATCAGCGAAAGGTTTGAAAAAGTCATTAAGAAATTATTATTATTTTTTATATAGTAAGTACCCACTCTTTAGTTTTCTAAGGTAAAAATGGTATAATTCAACAATTCTCATTTAGATTTGGACGTCTAGTGTGGAAGGTTATTAAATATACTATGATATAACTACATTTTCCTAAGAGGTTCTTTAAAATTTCATTTGATATTGACTTAATTATGACTAAGTTCTTTAAAGTGCCATTTTGGTTTGATGATCTTATGCACTATGAAAGTGTTTATGACATCGTAATTGAGTCGTTGTAGTTGAACAGCGAAAGGGTATAAAATTTCATTTTATATTGACTTAATGATATAGTATGAGAAGATCTGGCGTTTGTTAATTGCGATGTTGTACATGACAATCTCAGCAAAAATTTTAGGAAAATCTTTAAAAAGTCCTTTTTATCACAAAATAAGTATCTCCTTTTTTTATAAAATTATACTGTCCTAAGCGTAAATTTCTACAATTCAATGACTTTTTATGGATTTGAATACCTACAATGGAGATTAATATGTAGGCCGTAAAATATGTCATATAAAACAATAGAACCCGGATAAAATACAAACTCAGTTACATGGAAGCATTGTTTCTATGACATTAACAATGTTTTAACTTGCTTTTAAAATCCTTTGAAACGAATAGTGTATAATTTAAATATAACGCGTAACAAAGTTTTACAAAAAAAAAAAAAAAAAAAAAAAAAGACAAAATATTGGGGGATTAAAAATATATTGATTTATTAACGATTATTTCCTTAACCCCTGATGATATAACTATATTTCCAACAGTAAAATAAAAAGAAATATAGCTTTTAAAAGGGACATTTCGTTTACAAAGGGCTATATACGTATTAAAATACAAAATTAAATTTTATACTTTCTATTTTCTTTTAACTTATATTTAGAAAAAGTTACCTTGCGTTTAATAAGGATATTAAACAGATAATATTCTTTTACGATCGAAGTCACCGAGTTTTAATACTATGGATTTTTTCAGTTTTCATTCTTTCTGGCGCTAAAACTCGAAAAATGCGTTTTTAGTGCGGGGAAAGACAGAAAATTTATCCTTTGACGGCACATTTGTCGTATTATCATATAGCTTGCTAAAGTAGTTATATACATTATGAAGTTTGGTGGAATTATAGCTGCACTTGTGAGAAAAAGAGATAACACACACACAGCTACAGAAAACTTCCGGGGGTAATTTTACTAAGTGTGCGACCACGAGCGAATTAGTTTTCAGGTATTGACTAGACAATCTATATTATTATTGGGCCTGAAACGGGAATGTTCACTTTTCTAATGCACAGCATTACACTGAATTGTATGCACCTTTATCCATCCTTTTTCGCCCACATACGCTGTGTGAACTGAGTAATTGATATGTATTTTCAGATTGATTTTTGATTCACCAAACTACGCACCAGTACATTGAATTTCATTAATGAGAAACTCATACAAACAAACAATATATATATATATATAAAAATCAAATTAGGAAATATGTTTTGCTTCATAAACATAATTAAAATTATGAAATGATTTAAAGATGTATTTTTCAAAGAAAGGTATGAGTAGCACTTAGCAGCACGTGAATATGTACTAACGGGTATGCGGCAGGTCTATGTCCACAAACAACACTGGGAAAGGCGTGGTAAATGAATAGATTCAGTCAGCGTACGGTATTAAAACGAAATTTGTCTAGGGGCATTTAGAATAACATCAATTTTATCTTGCGTTTTATGAATACCTTCTTTATGAATTTTATAACCACAATAAGTAACCTCATGAGACATAAAAAAATATTTGTCTTTATTTATCCTAATATTAAATTCACGTAATCTTTCTAACACTTGTTTCAGCCTTTTCAAATGAATTTCACCAGTTTCCCCTTTAATACCAATATAATCAATAAAAATTGCAACCCTATCAACACCACTTAAAATGCATTGCATTGTTCTTTGCCAAATAGCTGGAGAACTAGTAAGACATTGGTAACTTTAAAAATTAAAATAAGACTTTCGGAGTATTTGTAGTTAACAACTCTTGTGACTTTACGTCTACAGGTAAAATATGTTTGGTTTAAATCAATCTTTGTAAAACGCAAACCACCACCTAATGTAGCTAGCATATCCTCTATCCTAGGCAAAATATATATTTCAACCTTCAAAAATTTATTTACTGTAATTTTAAAATCACCATATAAAAGAATTTTACCATCAGGATTAACTAATGGAACTATAGGAGTTAACCGCTTACTACTTGTGACAGGTTTTAATATAATACCCTCATCCTGTAATTTCCCCATTTACTGCTCCACGTAGAGCATAAGTAACCGTTCTAGCTTTGCAAAATATGGGCGTGGAATCTTTTTCTAGATTAAGTTCTGTTTTTAAACCTTTTAGCACCCCAACTTTATTTAGCGTTGAAATTATTATTAAACAAATCAGAAAAATCATTTAATAATACTTTAATTTTTTCAGCAGAATTCGCAATTTTATTTACATACACAGATTTCAAATTAAAAGGAAACATATTAAATGCAGATACCCAATCTCTTCCAAATAAAAGTGGAAAAAAATCTTCTTTAATCAAGTATAATTTAAAATTTTCAGTTTTATCATCATAAGAAACATCTACATTTACATACCCATCAGGTGTACCATTTGCAGTACTCAACTGAACATCTGGAAGAAAAATAATTTTATAATTTGGAAAGATTCTGCGAAAATGCTTAACAGGTACTGAAGACATTCCTGAGCCGGTATCTTAACTTCATTTCAGCTTTAGCTTTATTGCTTTATTCTCAATTAAAACAGGTACTTTTATTGGAGTAGTAATTTATCAAAGATAAAATATCAACTGTATGAAATACATTCATTTTTCTTCTGAACATTGTTATTTCTACTTTTACACACCTTACTCAAATGGCCTTTTTTATGTGATGCATTTCCACATCTGTAACATTTCAATTAATTCTTAATTATCTCATAATTTCTCTTATTTCAATTATTTGGGTGATTGTTGATTTTCTGTTTTTGAAAATTATTTGAAAATTTGTTGGGTTGTACATTTTTAGTATACGCAAGTTTATTTACGTTCAAAATTTTATGTTTCAATTCACAAACATAAATTTCAGCATTTTGTAAAATTATCGCTTTTTCAATAACTTTATCAAAATTTGAATAATCAACTTGCTTAATTAATTTACTCTGAAAAGTTTCATATTTTTAAACCTTTAAGGAAATGTTCCAAAAGATTTTCATGTAATGTATCACGAGAAAATGCGCAAAAAGTAGTCATTTTTTAAAATATAACAGAAAAAAACTTGTATAGTTTTCATTTTGATAAGATTTACAAAATTTTATTCTTTGACAAAACTTATTAGATTCTGGCTTAAGTGCTTTAGCAGGATATCAACAATCTCCTCGTATTTTAAGGATTTATCAGATTTAGAAAAACACAAATCAGATACTAAATTATACAATTTAGGACCCATAAAAGAAATAATAGCATATACTTTTTTTTCCTCTTTAACATCATACAATATTAATGACAGTTCCACCCTTTTGACGTACGCTAGGAACGTTTCAATGGAATCATTAAAATCCTCAAAATTTGAAAACATTATATCCATTTATTCAACTGAGAAAACTGTAAAAAAGTAGACTTATACCCCCCCCCCCCCGAAGATGACAAACTTTATGTAGAAATTAAATTTATATTATACCATCACTTGAGTAATCACATACATACTTGAGTAATCCATCACATATAGAAATCAAAAGTGTAGCCATTGTTATTTTGGTGAATCAATTCTTTTTCAAAAATTTCTTGTGAGAAAATTTATTAATCCATTGTCTCGTGGCCATTTATTTTGTCTTGAATATTATTTAAGTAAGATAACTAACTACTTAAATGAGATGCACGAATCATAGTAACGAGAAATTTAATATAAAAAACAATAAGACGTAACATAACAGCACACACATTACATAACAAAACAACACAACATTCAGTGCTAATTGCAGTACAATCTAAATAATGAAAACATAGGGGGCGCTAGCCCACAGACCCTTACGATTTGTAGTGCTGCCATCTAGCTTTTATCTTCTGTAATACAAACACTACAAGCATCATATAATGCGGTATTTTATTTTTTTGGCAACACAAATTTGAGGAAAACCTTCCATTTTATTTATGAAAACACGGAAGATTTAATTTTTAATTAACAACAATTTTTAATCAAAAAACATGTTTTAACGAAACATGAGTGTGCTATGTCAGAAGTCGCTTCAAAAACCTTTCGAATGATACCTCGTTCGTTGTTGTGTGTTTCATAAATTCATAGAAAAAAGGGTGTTGACACCAGAAACAATATATATGATGATTTAATAACACATACACATAGTAATACATTTTACATCATGTAGTATTCCTTACACACTCATATATATACATCTCTATTTTGGAAATGATATGATCATTAACAAAACTTTTCTTTCGTTTTTGTATTCGTGTTTTTAGGTGCGTTCGTAATTATATAAATACGTAGCACCTATTGTCGTCGCTTGGTCCGTCCGTCTGTCTGTCCGTCCGTCCGCATATAACAAAGCAAAAACTACCAATCCGAATGGTTTGCAATTTAAAATATATTATCTTCGCAGAATTTTGTCGAGACATTTCAAATTTTATTAAAATCGAATCAAAACTTTAGGAGATATTAATAAAAATATTGATTAAGAAATTTGAATTTTTTTTTTTAAATCGGAGCTTCCGAAGTTTAATCGTCCAGCGACCGAGATACTTATTTTATTACAGAAATTAATCTGCAGACAAAATAATTAATTTCACAGAATTAAAAATCAGAAAAGATCAGAATATTTATGTAAATAGTTATAGTACGAACGCACCTCATTTGTCACGTTTGACGTACAATTTCCAACTTGTTGTATAATGTTAGGAAAAAAATTTGCTAATCATTTTAACTGTTGTATACTCTACAGACAAGATTTTTTTACATTCTCAAAGTAATTAATGATAGGAAGTATGCCAAACAAACCGATAAAGAGACTTTTTTACGTGTTAAAGAAAGATGGATATCCCTCTCTTTGAACAATAAGCGCATTCAATTGAAACTGAAACGACGAGAATTTATCTTCTCGGATTTCCGGAATGTGAAAAACGCGTTTTTTAGAAAACGGTATGCAATGTTAAGAAAAATGTTCGTGAATGTATATAACGAACTTAATTATGATATGATGTCATGTTTAATTACTTGAGATGATGATAAAGATTAAACGCAAGGGGTCATCCATTCAATGCATCACAAAATTTTATGTTTGTTTTATCCATCCTTCCCCATATATCACAGTTATGATAGTCTTGCGTCCCCATCTGATATGATGTTACATTTTTTCCCATCTATTAATTTAGAGCAATTTCGATTTAAAACATTGAGTTTTATTTTAAATATTATTTTTTAACATTGAAACGTCTGTTGGTGTTATTTCGACACCAAATCGAATTTACTCTTATAGCTCTATCACATTTCTTCACCTATATTCTTCAAACTGTATGACTTTTAACCAATTAACGTAATAAACAAACTATCGAAATTTTTATTATGTGATTCAATAATAAAAAAAAATTACAGCCAAATTCACCTAGAACGTTTGTTGGTGTTAATTCGACACCAAGCAGAATTTAAAATAAATCATCGTTCTTTTGTGAAAATGTAACAATATAATCTTAAATAAAGTACAATGACGTAATATAGTCTTAAATTAGAATTTATACCGTCCATTCTGCATAATTCAATTAGTGGTATCGAAATGACACCGGCGGCTGTTTTAGGATGTCGAAATTGTCGGCCGTTTTGATTTAATGTATTTTCCTTTAAAATAAATCATCGTTCTTTTGTAAAAATGTAACAATATAAGTTAATTAAAGGGCAATGACGCAATAAAGTGTCAAATTAGAATTTATAGTGTCCCTTTTGCATAATTAAATTAGTGGTGTCGAAATGATACCGGCGACTATTTTAGGATATCAAAATTGTCGGCCGTTCTAGTGTTAAATATTTTACAGCCGTGTAACACAATGGAAAAAATATTAAACAAATACTCATTATTATCATTAGCTGTAATGCAAAAATAATATTGAGTCCATGTACTTTCATACATTCATATATCATTTATCACTGATAAGGTCCACACTCTGTCTTTGTTCGGGTAATTATAGGAATATTTGTTTTTTTTTTAAATAAAAACAAATACATCATACATTAATATAAATAAAAATACTTATTTTTCTAAGAGCGGTTGATGTTTTTAAATTCATATACAAAAAATCCTGTTATTCAGTCAAAAATACATGGGGTCTCAATACAATCCATACTTGTTTTTGTTTGCCTCACTTTAACAATAATGAAGATATTTTAACAATATTTGTAGAAGACATACCTTTCCTTGAGGGAAGATTAATGACATCACGAGAAGCGATAGAAGTGGCCACCACCCACATCCAAAACCCGCTGCATTAGACACTCCATACAGTTCATGCGTTTCACTCATCAAAATAATATACGCTCCCAGCGTTTATCATGATACCATTGTATTTTAGCCCCACCAGTGGCTGAGAGGTTCTGCTCTCAAAGCTGGAAAACGGGAGGTGCTGGGTTCAAACCCCTGTTGTGCTCGTCAACCTAACCATTCGGAGTTTTCCGTGTTTTTCTTCGAACCTTGCCGTAAGTAGGGGTTTCGAATCCCCTAGAAAGACCTCCACGGAGGGCACTTCCCCGCTGCCCTATGTCCCTAGCGCAGATAATTGGCCGTAATAGATAACCTAACATTTCCTTGATTATGCTAAAGTTATGAACAACGCATATGCTCGAATTGGCGTGAGCCATCCTCTACTTTCTGAGTGAATAAATGGATTACGGATCTTGTATTCCTATACATAAATTGTCTGTTGTACGTGGAATTCTGATATTTAATGTATAGTAGCTGTATTTATGTATATTTAATGTATAGTATTTTTTTTAAATGTAGAGTCATTGGATACTCTTAAACTCTTAAATTTTTATTAGAATTCAAAAAAATATTTAAATTCAAAATAAAAAATAAAAATATTTGCAGCAGTACTAAAAAAAATTTAGTTCCCATACTGATACCACAAATCTGATTCTATGTAAGTCCATTGTATTCAGTAAAGTTGTTACTGAAAGAAAAATTACCCAATCTCAATAAAAAAATCCCTCTTAATATTTAACTCCTCCTCAATGTGAAATAAATCAAAAACATTTTTTAAAATGTTATAAAATAAATCAATTGGTATATTAGAAAACATATTCTCAAAATCATAAGTGTACAAATCCGTGGATGTAATTTTTAAACTCTTAAGAACTTTCATACTATTGTCGATATATCAAAAATAACTAGTATTCCTGAATTTAAACTTCAAGAGACCATAAATACGTTTAGAAAATCCTGAAGCTTAACATTAAAACTCTTTGCAATACCTCAAGAATTACAGAAAAAAACGAATTTTAATAGGCCATTTACGAAATTTAGGAAAACTGTAATAAATATTAGTTTAAAATGAATGGATGTTTATAACTTTATTAATAAAAGCATCAAATTTAGTAATTAAAAAGCATTGATATTTTTGGTAGTCTGCGAGTTTAACACTATTTCTACCTGTGTCAAATGACACCTTTTACCATTTTTATGTATGTTTATTTTATTTGTGATATTTTAAGCTGATAAGTGTAAAATAAGTATTCAATGTATTAAAAATAATTTGTGATTGTTTTAACATTAGAATTACCAAAACGTGTCATTTTATGACTCAAGACGTGTTTTTTCGTTCGTATCACTGTTGTTTTTCAAAATAAAATTTTGAATTTCTTTTACTTCTCCTAAATATTCAGTATAATGCCTTAACACAAATTTCGATGAAATCCAACCATTACTTTTTTATCTACAGATCTGTATACCTACGAGGGAAAGTAGTATATAATGTAAGTAAAAAGTTATATATATTTAGTTTTCATTGTGTTTTAATATCTTATTAATCTGTAGAACATTATTACGAAATTTGAATTGGTAATTAAAAATTATTGGGTTGTCCGGAAAATTCATGATGTTTAGGAAAATTAATTCCTACCGGAAAATTCTATCATTCAATTATTAGACGTTTATTCCAGTAGCTAATGTCTAGTAATTAGCGGGCAGAATTTTCCAGTACGAATTAATTTTCCCAAACGACACGAATTTTGCGGACGACCCAATGTATTATTTGAAAGATATTTCTTATATGAGCTATGATATGAGCATTTTATATGAGCTGTGACAATCTCAATGATTACTTTTTAATCTACAGATCTGTATACCTACGACGGAAAGTAGTATATAATGTAAGTAAAAAGTTATATATATTTAGTTTTTATTGTGTTTTAATATCTTATTAATCTGTAGAACATTATTACGAAATTTGAATTGATAATTAAAAAGTATTGGGTTGTCCGGAATATTTGTGATGTTTAGGCAAATTAATTCCTACCGTAAAATTCTATCATTCAATTATTAGACATTTATTCCGATAGCTAATGTCTAGTAATTAGCGGGCAGAATTTTCCAGTACGAATTAATTTTCCCAAACGAAACGAATTTTGCGGACGACCCAATATATCATTTGAAAGATATTTCTTATTTTTCATTTTATATGAGCTGTAAAAATCTCAAAGTTTGTATTCTGAAATTAAAAAAGTAAGTTTTTTAATGGCATCTATTAACTAATTTTCATATTATATAATAGTCTAGAAGCTAAATTGTATTAATGTTTAATTAAAAATCACTGTATTAATCATAAACAATTATTTTGCGTCTGTATCCTCATAGAAAACAATCATTGAACGCCATGTGTCGGCTATGATTCACACCGCGGTAGTTCTAAGAATGCAAGAAACATAGTAGTTCTAAAAAGTATTTTAAAAAAAATGAATAGAAATTTTATGAAGGTGGTATTTGAGCACACCAGTAGAAATAGTGTTAAAGAGGTTGGAGAAAAAACTATCAAAACTTGGCCGGATGAGCGTTGAGTTTGAGTCTTCAGAATGCTAATTGATGTAAAACTTAGCTGCAAAAAACAGACAGAACCGCGTGTATAAAAGTTTAAAATGGCATACAGTTGTACCAAGATATATTTAAACTCTTTCGAAAATATAATTATTCTTTTATATTTAGAACAATATTAACACTTTATTGAGACTCCACGAGTATACGACTATACAATACTACATTGGTTTCAGAACCAATGTCATTTACTAAAGGCGTGTCCTAAATATTTAGTTCCGCTTATATAATTTTTACGGCATAAAACCTTTATCAAAAAGAATATGTATTTATACGATATATTTGGAAATAATAATTTGTTAGACTGTACGACATTTTGCATTGAATATTTATATTATGTTAGATATTTGTATTGTAAGATATTTCTAATACATAAATTTGAAAACAGTATCTAGGTAACGATTATAGGAAAAGCATTCAGAAAAGGGTAGGGCTTCTGTATTTTCAAAACCCAGAATTCATATTAAGTTGCCGGTCAACAAAGTGTTAAGGTATTTGTCATTAACCTTACAGTGCATAGTGTAGCCAATTGGCAACACTTTCTATTTAACTTTTAATAAATAAATCAAGTTCTTTGCAACGACTATATTTATATAGTAATATTAATACTGTAAAAATAACATAAATATGCTACTAAATAAAGTTAAAAATCTATCTTAAAATTTCTGGTGTCAAATTCTTAATACAAATATAAAAACCACAATTCTAAAAGAAAAATTCATGCACTGCAAGGTTAATACTTTTAACTTTTTGTAAAACAACTTCTTTGCACTTCTTGCCCTCATGAATTTTTGACTACCCAAGCCTTGAAAAACATTTTTTATATATTCTGTTTTATTCGGACGAATTTCATGAAAGTCTTCCTATAATATCAGAATTGTGAGCGGCCTAAACTTTAGCAACTAAATGTTTATTTCTGTTTCATTCGAAAACTATGTCTGCAGCCAAATTGAAACTTTATCACAAAAATTTCGAGTTACATTTAAAAGGCAAAGACCGAATTCAAAAGAACACGTCGTTCTCTTGAGATTAAAGTCAATGAAAGAACCT
The DNA here is from genome assembly GCA_963931845.1 of Maratus michaelseni. Taxonomy (NCBI): domain Eukaryota; kingdom Metazoa; phylum Arthropoda; class Arachnida; order Araneae; family Salticidae; genus Maratus; species Maratus michaelseni. Next base: position 334,176,241 of record OZ007589.1, read on the forward strand.
AGTTGGGAGCACAAAGAAATACGATGCCCTTTCAGATACAAACACAATACGTTTCCTCTATTTCACTAAATTTCAAAATGAAAACTTGATCATGTGATATGTTTATATAAAACATAATAAAAATGAAGCATTAACCCCTTAACTGTGGGAGGTATTTTGACACCATAAACTAAAAATAGGCACAATACACCACTTTTACCGTACTAAAATATTTGCTTTGTGTAATCGAAAATGGTCTGCTGATTAATAAAGCGAAGGTTGCGTTAAATAATTACTGGTGTGCAAAAGCTTTTAGTAACAAAACAAGCAAACTGTTCTGGCCCGAACTGAGTTCGGGCTACACAGTTAAGGGGTTAATAATATTTCACATTTTTACTGCTTTGGCTTTCACATATTTTAGCTGCTGCACATTTACATTTTGAAAATTTATATAAATTCAACATTGATATCTGAAATCTTTTTATGCCTAATTCTTTTTAGTCTTCCGAGAATTTATAATATCGCTATTAGAATCTGTAAACGACATGATTTTCTCCAATCCGTAAATTTTCATTTTAGTCTTATAATTAACCAGAATTATTTATAAAAAATTAAAGAAGCTTTTGCTTTTTCTACGATCGTCAGTACGTACAATTCTGTTTGCAGTTTACAAAGTTTAACCCATTAAAGCCTACTGGTACTATATGGTACCGGAGGAGCTGCCATCCATTTTGTTGTTTGTATACTAGTATATTTTAAGAGAAATATTCTCTTTATCTGATGACAGAAACTCCGTAATAAACGGACACTAAATTTGTCGCTTTGAAAAATTGGTATGAAATGCAATTTTTGTATTTTAAAGAGAAAAATAATTCCGGCTTTAATGGGTTAAAACTAAGTAAAGGAAGTACTTTTTGAACTTGCTATACATTCTTCAAAAAGATCACGAATATTAAAAAAAAAAAGAAATATTCTCATTTCTAGAGATTAATATAAAAATATCATTTAATATTTTAATATTACAGATATCAATAATAAAGAAGGAAATTTATTGAAAAAATAAAGAGGTTTCAACATGAATGTGTAGAACATTCAGATTTACCATAAAAAATATATTAAGTTATGGTTTTGTAAATTGTCTTATCTACAAAAATATTTATCATTACTATAAAAAGTAAAAAATAGAGCCTATCTGTTACAATTTGAAACGATTTTTTTGGCATTAGCAAAGATAAAATTAAATATTACAAAAGAAGAAGACAAAATAAAATATTAGCTGAAAAAAGTTTCAGTTTGTGATATATTTTTGTTATTATACAAGACATTGTTTCTGGAGTAAAAACATTATTCTGAAGTGAATTTTGGAAATTGGGACCTTTTTTTTCGAAACTTTTAAACAAGTTAGACAGGAAATAAGTAAAAACTAGAAAAAAAAAGACCTTACAACCGGAATGATTAATTATTTTACAAAGTTTTTTAACGAACGTTTGTTGTTACACGTTTTTATAATAGTTTTAAAAGACTTTTTTTTTTATTGTGCTTTCAACAAGGCAAAAGAAGTTTTGCAAATTAAAAAACTGCATAAAAAACTGAGATAATTTTTCGTAACTCAATTTATGAAGTTGATAAAATATCTAGAGTATGTGATGCTTCATTGGATCCAGACACTTATTATAGTTTTAAAACGAATGTTATTAAACTAGATTAAGAAAAGTGAAGAGAAAAGAAAAAAGTTAAGAAAATTTAAAGTTGAAGGTCATAGCACATGTTTAAAAACATACAATTTTATGTGACGCAAAACGTTAAAAATGGTTTTGCGGTGTTTTTGCAGACAAAGAATAGAATACTTGGACAAAATTAAAATCAATAATTACAGAATATAAATAATTACAAAGGTAAACACGTATACTTATAATTAAGGCATCAATAGTACGTAACAAATATCAAAGCTATGATTTTTTTCTAAGTTAAAATACAAGAAAATATCTATTTATTCGCTATGAAAAAGATAAATTACAAAAAGATGTCTTTGAACGTGTAAAAGCTAATTTGTAAACAGAACCAGCGTAGTAGTAGGCGTAAATTTAACCAAATTTCTGTTTAGTTACAGCAGAAGTAAAATGTTATTAATAAAAAATATAAATAAGGCATACCTTATAAAATATCTTAACAAAAAGTTGTTTAAATTTTGGACCGAGTTGAGTTTTACTGGTTGTTTGGACTAAATTTGACAATTGTTGTTAAAAGACGAAAACATGAAATACCCTAGTCAATGAAAGAACCTATTGGAAGTACTAAGAAATACGATGTTCTTTTTGATACAAAAATAATACGTTTCTTTTATTTCACTAAATTTCAAAATGAAAACTCGACCACGTGATATGTTTATATAAAACATAATAAAAATGATGCATTAATAATATTTCACATTTTTACTGTTTTGGCTTTCACATATTTTAACTGCTGCACATTTACATTTTGAAAATTTATATAAATTCAACATTGATATCTGAAATCTTTTTATGCCTGTTTCTTTTTAGTCTTCCGAGAATTTATAATATCGGTATTCGAATCTGTAAACGACATGATTTTCTCCAATCCCTAAATTTTCATTTTAGCCTTCTAATTACCAGAATTATTTATAAAAATTTAAAGAAGCTTTTGATTTTTCTACAATCGTCAGTATGTACAATTCTGTTTGCAGTTTACAAAGTTTAACCCATTAAAGCCTACTGGTACTATATGGTATCGGAGGAGCGGCCATCCATTTTGTTGTTTGTATACTAGTATATTTTAAAAGAAATATTCTCTTTATCTGATGACAGAAACTCCGTAATAAACGGACACTAAATTTGCTGCTTTGAAAAATTGGCATGAAATGCAATTTTTGCATTTTAAAGAGAAAAATAATTCCAGCTTTAATGGGTTAAAACTAAGTGAAGGAACTTGTAAAACTAAGTAAAGGAAGTACTTTTTGAACTTGCTATACATTCTTCAAAAAGATCACGAAAATTAAAAAAAAAGAAATATTCTCATTTCTGGAGATTAATATAAAAATATCATTTAATATTTTAATATTACAGATATCAATAATAAAGAAGGAAATTTATTGAAAAAATAAACAGGTTTCAACATGAATGAGTAGAACATTCAGATTTACCATAAAAAATAAATTAAGTTATGGTTTTGCGATTGTCTTATCTACAAAAATATTTATCATTAGTATAAAAAGTAAAAAATAGAGCCTATCTGTTACAATTTGAAACATATTTTTAGCAAAGATAAAATTAAATATTACAAAAGAAGAAAAGATAAAATATTATCTGAAAAAAGTTTCATTTTGTGATATATTTTCGTTATTATACAAGAAATTGTTTCTGGAGTAAAAACATTATTCTGAAGTGAATTTTGGAAATTGGGACTTTTTTTTCGAAACTTTTAAACAAGTTTGACAGGAAATGAATAAAAACTCGGAAAAATACTTTACAACCGGAATGATTAATTATTTTACAAAGTTTTTAACGAACGTTTGTTGTTACACTTTTTTTATAGTAGTTTTAAAAGACTTTTTTATTAAACTGTGCTTTCAACAAGGCAAAATAAGTTTTGCAAAGAAAAAACTGCATAAAAAACTGAGATAATTAATTGTAACTCAATTTATGAAGTTGATAAAATATCTAGAGCAGGGGTGCACAACCTTTTTCAACCCGCGGGCCAAAAAAAAAGAAAAAGTACCTTACCTGGGGCCAATGTGTATCCCAAGTGTAGATAATTGGCCGTCAATAATCAACCCAACCCTGGGGCCAATGTAGCGTTGCATTTATAAACACATTTTTTTTCCTAACCTAATATAAAAAGTCAATATACCACTTTGATGAAAACATACTCAATTCTGAATATATATACATTTATAAATTAATTTTAATAAGCCAAATATATATACATAATTATTTCAGACGAGACATTTAATGTGATGGTTGGGATTGTATTTTTGAAGCTATTTTTGTTATGTTTGGTTCTAAAGTTGCAGTAGCAATATGTAAAACGGCTGAAAGGTTTTCATCAGTTAGTCTGTTTCTAGTCTTTGATTTGTTGACAGTCATCATAGAAAAAGATTGTTCAGATATGTAGGTGCTTCCAAACACAGTTGCATACATTGATGCATTGCGTTTTAAATAGGAAAATTCATTAGGCAAATTCCTATAAAATTCAAGCAATGACTTTTCTTTGAATTCCTTTTTATGACAACCTGAGCTCTGTAAGTCAATGAGCTCTAATTGAGTATTTTCAGGTGCCAAATTGACATCCACTGTAAATGGATATGAAAATAACTCAATTTGACAATGGCATTTTTCAAAATCTATCATGGAATGAATTGATTAAAATTTTTACCTGATCTTCGTAATCCACTTTCAGCTTTGGAAATTTTTCTTTCATTTTTTTGCAATATGGGAAATGCAGTTCTCAGTTGAAAAATTAAGTAAAAACATGTAAGCTTTCAATTGAAAAAAAGAAAAAAAAACTAATCTCTATTTTGGAATTATCATTTTGGGATTGGCGGGCCAACGAAACAGGCATCGCGGGCCACTTTTGGCCCGCGGGCCATAGGTTGTGCATCCCTGATCTAGAGTATGTGATGATTCATTGGATCCAGACACTTATCATAGTTTTAAAACGATTGTTATTAAACTAGATTAAGAAAAGAGAAGAGAAAAGAAAATAGTTACGAAAATTTGAAGTTGAAGGCCATAGCACATGTTTAAAAATATACAATTTTATGTGACGCAAAACGTTAAAAATGGTTTTACGGTGTTTTTGCTGACAAAGAAAAGAATACTTGTACAAAATTAAAATCAATAATTACAGAATATAAATAATTACAAAGGTAAACACGTATACTTATAATTAAGGCATCAATAGTACGTAACAAATATCAAAGCTATGATTTTTTTCTAATTTAAAATACAAGAAAATATCTATTTATTCGCTATGAAAAAGATAAATTACAAAAAGATGTCTTTGAGCGTGTAAAAGCTAATTTGTAAACAGAACCAGACGACAATACACGTAGTAGTAGGCGTAAATTTAACCAAATTTCTGTTTAGTTACAGCAGAAGTAAAATGTCATTAATAAAAAATATAAATAAGCCATACTTTATAAAATATCTTAACAAAAAGTTGTTTAAAATCTTGGACCGAGTTGAGCTTTACTGGTTGTTTGGACTAAATTTGACAATTGTTGTTAAAAGACGAAAACATGAAATACCCTAGTCAATGGAAGAACCTAGTTGGAAGTACTAAGAAATACGATGTTCTTTTTGATACAAAAATAATACGTTTCCTTTATTTCACTAAATTTCAAAATGAAAACTTGACCACGTGATATGTTTATATAAAACATAATAAAAATGATGCATTAATAATATTTCACGTTTTTACTGTTTTGGCTTTCACATATTTTAGCTGCTGCACATTTACATTTTGAAAATTTATATAAATTCAACATTGATACCTGAAATCTTTTTTATGCCTAATTCTTTTTAGTCTTCCGAGAATTTATAATATCTCTATTAGAATCTGTAAACGACATGATTTTCTCCTATCCGTAAATTTTCATTTTAGTCTTCTAATTACCAGAATTATTTATAAAAATTTAAAGAAGCTTTTGCTTTTTCTACAATCGTCAGTACGTACAATTCTGTTTGCAGTTTACAAAGTTTAACCCATTAAAGCCTACTGGTACTATATGGTAGTGGAGGAGCTGCCATCCATTTTGTTGTTTGTATACTAGTATATTTTAAGAGAAATATTCTCTTTATCTGATGACAGAAACTCCGTAATAAACGGACACTAAATATGCTGCTTTGAAAAATTGGTATGAAATGCAATTTTTGAATTTTAAAGAGAAAAATAATTCCGGCTTTAATGGGTTAAAACTAAGTAAAGGAAGTACTTTTTGAACTTGCTATACATTCTTCAAAAAGATCACGAAAATTAAAAAAAAAAGAAATATTCCCATTTCTGGAGATTAATATAAAAATATCATTTAATATTTTAATATTACAGATATCAATAATAAAGAAGGAAATTTATTGAAAAAATAAACAGGTTTCAACATGAATGAGTAGAACATTCAGATTTACCATAAAAATATATTAAGTTATGATTTTGTGTTTGTCTTATCTACAAAAATATTTATCATTAGTATAAAAAGTAAACAATAGAGCCTATCTGTTAGAATTTGAAACAGTTTTTTAGCAAAGATAAAATTAAATATTACAAAAGAAGAAGACAAGATAAAATATTAGCTGAAAAAAGTTTCAGTTTGTGATATATTTTTGTTATTATACAAGACATTGTTTCTGGAAAAAAAGCATTATTCTGAAGTGAATTTTGGAAATTAGGACTTTTTTTCGAAACTTTTAAACAAGTTAGACAGGAAATGAATAAAAACTAGGAAAAAATACTTTACAACCGGAATGATTAATTATTTTACAAAGTTTTTAACGAACGTTTGTTGTTACACTTTTTATAATGGTTTTTAAAGACTTTATATAAACTTCTTTTTGTATAATATTCCTTTTGTGCTTTCAACAAGGCAAAAGAAGTTTTGCAAAGAAAAAACTGCATAAAAAATAATGACATAATTATTCGTAACTCAATTTATGAGGTTGAGAAAGTATTTTGAGTATGTGATGATTCATTGGATCCAGACACTTATCACAGTTTTAAAACGAATTTTATTAAACTAGATTAAGAAAAGAGAAGATAAAAGAAAAGAGTTAAGAAAATTTAAAGTTGATGGCCATAGCACATGTTTAAAACATATAAATTTTTGTGACGCAAAACGTTAAAAATGGTTTTACGATGCTTTTGAAGAAAAGGAAAAGAATGCTTGTACAAAATTAAAATCAATAATTACAAAATATAAATAATTACAAAGGTAAAACATGCATACTTACAATTAAGGCATCAATAGGACGTAACAAATATCAAAGCTATGATTTTTTTAAAGTTAAAATACAAGAAAATATATCCATTTATTTGCTACTAAAAAAATACATTAAAAAAAGATGTATTTGAACTAATAAAAACTAATTTGTAAACAGAAACAGACCACAATGCACGTAGTAGTAGGCGTAAAGTTAACCAAATTTCTGATTAGTTACAGCAGAAGTAAAATGTTATAAATAAAAAAAAAAAGGCATACATCATAAAATATCTTAACAAAAAGTTGTTTAAAATCTTGGACCAAGTCGACTTTTACAGGTTGTTTGGACTAAATTTGATAATTGTTGTTAAAAGACAAAAACATGAAATACCCCAGTCAAAAAAAGATATTTTAATTTATAAATAAATAAGTTACACAAATACTACAACAATTCAGAGAGACTTTAATGAAATAAGTCACATTCAAAGTCATAACTTAAGGAAGAACTGAGTAGCTGTTTGCACGAATCATCATGATGTAGATTTTCCAGTATTCCGATGGCTTACTTCCCTTTTATTTCCGTTAGTTTTTATATCAAGGGTGTATTTGACACCAAAGTATATCTTTAGAATGTGACACATTTTTACGACAAACCACAATTTTATACTTTGTAAAATTTAGGCAGGACACCCTGTGTACAAGGCCAATATATTGTACTGGATAGTCATAATCCCTTTAAAACTAGTTTTACGTAAACGGTAGTACTTGTACGAAAACATTATTTTGATATTTAGAAACTATAAAGAATTTTAATTAGATATAGTGAATTTAGGTGTCATAATCACCTGTTGCAACACTTAACTATTACCTGTGTCAAATTACAAATTTTATAGGTTTGATTTCTGTTTATTTTACTTGTGATATTTAAAGCCAATAAGTTTGAAAATAAGTATTCAATGTATTAAAAATGATTTGTAATTATTTTAATCTATTGAAAAAAAACCCCATAAATCGACATTTTAAAAACGTTTTATTTGGCGTAAAAACCTGTAGAAATAGTGTTTAAAAGGTTGGGAAATGCTGTTAATCTACAATGACAACTTTACTGGATGAACCGTGCGTTCGAGTCTTCAAAATGCTGATTTATGTACAAATTTAGCTCCAACAAGCAGAGAGTATCTCGAAAATATAATATTTATTTTTATATTTAGGACAATATTAAGGTATTTGCAATTGATACCTTTAACTTTTTGCAAAACATTGTAAAGTTATTAGAACTTCTTGCCATCATGTATTTTGACTATCACCGACTTGAAAAATTTTATGACATTTTCTATTTTTTGAACGAACAACATGAAAACATTACAATTATATAAAAATGGTGGAGAGGTTTATATTTAAGCAACTATATTTTTACTTCTTTTTAATCCGGAAGTTCTGTCTATTCACAAAATGAAACTTTTTCTCAAAATTTTCGAGTAACATTTAAGCGGTGAAAAAAGAATTCTCTAGAGCACATCGTTCTCTGTAGATCTAAGTCATTGTTAAGAACATTGTTGGAAGTACAAAGAAATCCCATCAAAAACATACATGTGAAAGAAGGCCAAGTTCGTTAACGGTTTCGCTAATAAAAGAAGTCAGATCTAACTGGAAACCAAGTTCTTTCGAAGCTCCTTAAATCATAGCTCCTACCATGCATAACGTTTTTCAATTGCTTAAAATGATTTGTTATGTTATTTGCTACTCAATACAGCGACTTGGCAAGTTTTCACCCACCAACTTTAATCTTTGAGTCTGAGTACAATTTAGTCTAGTATGTCATTGGCAAAGATCTAGTCAATCAAGTTTTCGAATAAGTATGTCGAAGTTAATGTATTGATAAGTTAAGGAAGTGATTAACTTTAAGTTCAGATCAATCAAGTAGAGAAATTTGAATAAGAGAAAACTTACCAAGTCGCTCTATTGAGTAGCAAATAACGTAACAAATCATTTTAAGCAATTGAAGAACGTTATGCATGACAGGAGCTATGATTTAAGGAGCTTCGAAATACCTTGGTTTCCAGTTAGATCTCACTTCTTTTATTAGCGAAACCGTTAATAAACTTGGCCTTCTTTCACATGTATGTTTTTGATGGGATTTCATTACTTTTTGTACAGTTACAATATACTTAAACACTATACTTAATAGTTTTTAATGTGTTTACAAGTAACTATTTTATTTACCAGGCAACATTCAATGTAATTTAAATTTCCTACAACAAAATATTTGGCTGTCAATTTGTGGCAGAAATTTGTATTTTAATAGGCACATATGTCATATACGCACCACATTGGCGTGATTTTTTACCCCGCCAATTTGGCGAAAACTTTGTTTTTGAATATTAGTTACAAATAGCATGCAATAATAAATAAACAGTTATACATAATAAACATAATAATAAATATAATAATAAATATAAATATCACAATAAATCATAAATATTAACATTTATTAACACATAAACAAAATAACCGGGTTACCATGTTTGGCATAAAATTGCCATTTTGCTGCTATCGCGCCAATGTGGTGCGTATATGACATCTGTGCCCAATAATCATATTGACATAATTTTATGTTTTACCAATACAGACTCATTAACATATAAATCAACAGTCCTATTCATATTTACAAATAAAATGACGAAACTATCCAAATAATATCAAACAAATAGTATAAAGTTTACATATAATTGAAAATTAAATCGGCATTGTTTTCATAAATGAAATGAAATTTTCTTCAAAGTAATGTTGCCACAAAAATAAAATTCTGGAGTATATCATGCTCAAAAATGATTATAAAAAAATAAATAGCACAAAAGAGATAAAGTGTGACATCTCCGCACGTGTTTATTTTATATTTTATGATTAAAAAACAAAATTGAAATTGCAATGTTTAAAAGAAAGACACCGTGGATTGACCCATGTTTTTCTTCGATGCAATTAAAATACGATTATTATTTTTTTTTCTCGTGCGTGCCTTATTGTAAGTTTGATAAAATAAATGAGCTGATATTTTGCCACAGCTACACCGCCTATACCAATGGTAGCTACACATCCATGATCAATATTTATTTGTTTCATAGGAATGACTCTCTTTTGTTTACATTTTTAATCCTGGGATTAGACGAATTTCAACTGCGGATGTCTCGAAATATATGCGTATTTCGATATATGTATTCTCTCAAGATGTTTTTGTTTTTTCACAATGTGTCTAAAAAGGTAACTTTTATGCACCATTACTCAAAAAATTAATTCTCTGAAATTAGCCCAAAATGGCTGATAATCAAATATTTTGCTGCAAGGTCATCCCGGATTCAGCATTTGGCGCTTTTTTTGGCAAACTAAAATTTCGCCTAATAGACGTAACGTTAAAGTAAAAATGGACACCCCCAAGTGGGTAATTAATCGATTTTCAGAATTTTTCGATTTTTTTTCGATTTTTTATAGTGTAAACGAATTTTTTACCAAATTTTAAGTCTGTAAGTTCAGTAGATATATGAAATCTTTTTGACGAGTGAGTGAGTCACTGATAAAATTATCGATTATCAGACATTTTCAAATATCATTATCTCCTAAACTAATTATACGTTATTTATAAAATTTTGGATTCTGGATAATTAAGAGAGTCCTAACTACACATTTAAAATGACAAGTACGTAGGTCAAATAGATTTTCAGTAGTAGAGTGTCGAAATTCGGCGAAAACAGCTCGAAATGGCTCGTGTAAATATACCCACGGCCGGTGTATCGACTTTTTTGCTTTGGAAACTTGGCTGACACACTGCCGTGTGTCTAGATACGATAACCTTTCTGTAACAAGGATATCCCTTTTTGTTTATATCACTAAATTAGAAAATGAAGATTTGATGACATGGTATTTTTGTCTAAAAATAATAAAAATTAAACATTAACCTGTTAACTGGATATGTCGAAATATTTTGTCATATCCAGCGTCATATGGCGTCATATCGCCATACACGAACTACTTTGCAATTACTACGAACTATTACTGCCACCAGTAAAAATTTAATAGGAATTTTGATCTTATTAATACGCCCATATTCATGCAAATCCCATATATTCATCCCATATATTCATGCAAAATTACTACCATGAATAAGGGAAAAATTTCTATTCTTTTCTACTGGTGGAAAAGTGCCACGCTGGTAATCAGGCATATCAGTTGAACAAAAGTTTAATCCCCGGTTAACAGGTTAATAATATTTCACCGTTTTTTACACTTTTAGCTACTTACATATTTCGACTTTTGTATATTTACCTGTTGAAAATTCGTATACATTTAACATTAATATCTGAAATCTCTTTATGGCTAATTATTTTGCGTCATCCGTTAATTTATAATATCGATATTCGAATCTTTAAACTGCACGACCACCTCTAATTCATAAATTTCATTTTAGTCTTCCGATTATTAGAATTATTTGTAAAAATTGAAAGAAACTTTTGCTCCTGCTACAATACGAAGTAATTTATGAATATACAATATAGTCTCTAAAAGCATCACGCCAATTAAAGCGTGAAACATTTCAATTTCTGAAGATTAAAATAAAAGTGTCATGCCGGTGACGTCAGAGTTTATGGCAACCCTTTTTTTTCTCTTCTACTACTGAGTAGGAGAGACGGGAGGGGGTTTTGGCAGGAGGCAAAGTGGAAGGTTGTGTGCATGCGGTGGGCATGTTATGGAAATAAATATAGTAAATGTGTCGATAGAAGAGTAGTAATGTAACGGCTGCTGCTACTGTGATTAATCTTTATATATATCTGTGCGTGTCTTCCATGTTGTATTGTGATGTGACGTCCGTAATAAATTTGTTGTGTTTTATACAAATTAGCTGCATTCTTCTGAGCCAACGGATGTATAAGAATAAAACGGTATTTGGCAAAATATCGAGCTTTAAAATTTAAAAAGGAGTGAACGAGAAGAAACACGAAGGAAAGAAGGTTTTTTAAAGGTGTATGACACGCTCTATTACGTAGAACCAGTCATTGGATTTATGAATGAAGTAAGTCGCATGATTCTTTATGTTTCTTTATGATGTAAATAAATAAAAAAAGAACTTGCAGAATAGAATAATGTTTGAGAAATATTTACGATTGGAAACAATGTGTTAACTTTGATATTATGAGCTTTATTTGAAACGAGATAATATAGATATTTATAGAGATATTTAGAGTATTAGTAAATAAGTATTAAGAGTAAAAACTAAAATGTTTAGTATTAAAGGGTTAAGGAAAGAAGATTTAATTGTTGTTGCCACAGAATTGGGCATAAAAGTAGAAAGTGAGCACAGCATAATTGATTTGAAAGCATTAATTGAGCAAAGCGAACAGTATGAAAAAGATAGTGAATTTATAACAGAATTTTTAAATACAACGGTGTCAGATCGCATAGAAAGAGAAAAGCATGGCGCAGAAGTCGCAAAATTCGACAAAGAAAAGTCGAAGTCGGAACAAGATACGTTATTGGAAATCGAAAAAACTAAGCTGGAATTAGTTAAAGCTCAGATAGAAATGGCTAAAATCCAGAACGAGTATAAAAATTCTAATACAGGGGGGGATGGACCTAAACCTAATTCGTTAGAAGCACTAATCAAAAGCGTCAAAACTTTGACTATTACAGTCCCCAGCAGGCCTGAATCATGGAATTTATTTTTTACTTCGCTCGAGAAAGCATTCGAAATTAAAAATGTCGCAGAGGAATTAAAGGTTGAGATTTTGTTTAATTTGGTAGGGGAGCGGGCAGCGCACTTGTTAGTGTACGCAAACATGGAAGAAATGAAAGATTACCAAAAGGTCAAGGCGTTAATCTTAAAAGAATTTCAACCCACACCAGAGGCCTGCCTCGAAAACTTTCTTTTTGCAAAACGATCGAGAAACGAAAATCATATGCAATTCGCTAGTAGGCTCAGAGCCAATTGGGATTTCTATTGTGAACTGAGAAAAGTAAATGATTTTGACACGCTTAATGAGTTAATTGTCAGCGACAGATTATTAAGTTCACTAGATTCGGAGACGCGAATTTATGTCAGGATAAAACAATTAGATAATTGGTTAAAACCACGAAAAATTGCCGAATTATGCGATAATTGGTTTACGTCAAAGGGCAGAACATTTTCGGAATTATATGATAAACCGGTAAAACCCCGCAATCATGATGAATCGGGAGCTATAAGTTACAATAATGGAAAATATGGCCACCCCATGTCAGAAATAATTTTAATTTTCGTAGCGATAGAAAATTAAACACATCAAAAGAATGTAGACTTTGTAAACAGACGACGCATTTGCTATTTTGTCCGAATAATAGAGAAAAAGATAAAATTGGAAGTTTGAAAAATCAAACGAAAAAAGATTCTTTTGTCGGAAAAAATAAGCAGGGTGATAAAATAATCGCCAAGGTTGAAACACTCTGTTTTAGAAACGAGCCAATAAGTTCGCAACCATTTCAATTTGAACATTTATGGATAGGGGGAAAGGAGATCAAATGTATTTTAGATAGTGCTGCAGAAATACCCGTAATAAACTCTAATCAATTACCGGATTCATTTAGAAATAATGAAAATTCAAAAATTCAGTTAATATCGGCTTTTGGAGAAAGAATAATTGCTAATCTTGTGACATTACCGGTAGCTTTAAATTCCGGAGAGTCAAACTGTATATTTAACAACAGTGTAGATGTACTGTTTGCCGTTACGGATAAATTATATGGGACATGTATTATAACACCGGCAGTTTATGAAATATTACAGTTAGCTAGTAACGAGGGGGGGAAAGGAATGTTCTTCGGAAGATGATAGACAGAAATGTTCTTTGGCGCCAGTAAATGAGACGCAATCGGAAAAGGGTAATAAAATTGAAAGGCAAAAGGGGGAAAGCAACCAAATGGAGGAGGGTGATATAAATATTGAAAATTTATGCTGGCGAGGTGAAAATCAAAACGCGAAGAGAGAATTAATGATTAGTTGTATTGAAAGGAAAGATGATAGTGGAGATTTAAATGCAGGTCAACGATCAGATGCAAGTATATACAGGGAGTAACAGAAGAATTGCGAAACATTACAGGGTGCTTTCAAAGACGCGGAAAAAGGTAAAAACGGGTTCGTTATGGTAGATAATTTGCTTTATCATAGAGAAAAAGTCACGGGGGATTGTGTTACGCAATTAGTTGTACCAAAGGTAAGGAAGGGGGAAATTTTAAAAATTGCGCATGAATCGATTTTTGCTAATCATCTCGGCATGAAAAAAACAAAAGAAAGAATTCGTTCTTCATTTTATTGGCCGAATATGTCACGGGATGTAGAGGATTATTGTAAATCTTGTAAAGACTGTCAGTTACGGAGCAGAGAGAGGGCTAGCGATCAGATACCCATTGTCCCTATTGAGAGACCGGAACTTCCGTTTGACGTTGTAAATATTGACGTAATTGGAAAAATTGAACCACCTTCAGCACGTAGACATCAATATGTACTTACCTCAGTGGATCAGCATTCGCGGTGGCCGGAGGCGGTCCCGTTAAGAACAATTACGGCTAAAGCTACGTGCGATGCATTATTAGAAATATTTATGCGAACAGGGATACCCCGCGTAATAGCGAGTGACCAGGGTAGAAATTTTGTTTCAGGTTTAATACAGGAGTTTCATGCTAGGCTAGGAGCGGCTCCTAGATTTGCGACGCCAGGGCATCCACAAAGCTCGGGATTAGTTGAGCGATATAATCAGGTTCTGAAACGCATGCTACACCATATAATTTGGAACGATTCCAAAAATCGGATAAACACATTCCTTATTTATTATTTGCCTATTGAGAAATTCCGAATAGTACCACGGGAGTATCGCCATTCAAATTAATGTACGGAAGGGAGGCGAGGGGCCCATTAGCAGTATTGAAATATACATCGTCAGGGGAAATACCACTATCCATAAATCTTGGAAAGAGCGCAACCGAATATCTTCAGGAGTTAAAAATTAATTTAGAAAGGACGGCGGAGCAAGCAGCAATAGTAGCGGAATTTAAACAAGGCTCGTATGCGAAGTACGCTAATCGGAGAGCGATTTACAAGGAATTTAGACCAGGGGACCAGGTATATCTATTAATCCCGGATTCCACGAACAAACTTTATGCTAGGTGGACGGGACCAGCCGAAATTGTAGCAAGCTGTAAGCCTGATTCCTACAAAGTAAAATTAATAAACGGGAATGTTAAGAATATTCATGTAAATAAAATAAGAAAATTTATTCCTAGGGTACGGGCGGTGGGAGTAATCTTTGAAAATGAAGAAGAATTAGGAGAAGTCCATCCCACCCCCAGTGTGAAAGATAACCCAAATTTAGTTGACATAGAAGAAGTAGATTTAAAGCACTTAGAAAATACAGAAAGAAAAGAGATGTTAGATTTATTATACAAATATAAAGATTTATTTTCAAAAAAAGGTACAAATAGCTAAGGCAGGAGAGCAGAAAATTAGATTAAACGGCGAAGAAATGAAAAAGCCCTATGTTTATCGAATCCCACAGGCGTTCAAACCACAAGTAGATAAACAAATCGAAGAAATGCTAGAGTTAGGACTGATCGAAGAGGGTGATGCGGAGGCGCCACACCCGGTAGTACAGTCGACAGCAAAAAGAGTTGAGCACCGGAACCCCATCAGAAAATTTCAAAATCAGATTCCCCTCCCTCCATTAACACACTCGAATCATTTACTTTGAAAAGAAAGCATTCATTTATTTATCCAACGTTGGTCATACAATCGGCGCAAAAAAATGGGATCGAAGATTGAAACCATACGGTTCAATCTTCGATCCCATTTTTTTGCCTTCTTTATTTGCAAAGAAGAATTTATTTTATACATCAAAAGCTTGTAACAGATTCATCGCGTCCTCATTATAAGTATTGAAAAGTTCTTCAAAAGTGAAGTAATTGGGCGCAGCAGCAGGTATGTTTACATCATTCGTAGCAGGTGTCAAAGAATCATTGTCATTCACATACACAAAGTCATTCGGAGAGGGGTTCACTGGCGGCATGGAATTTGGAGAAGCGGTCTCGGCATTTCCATACACATATTCATTCGAAGAGGGGTTCACTGTCGGGATTGAATTTGGAGAAGGAGTCTCGGCATTTCCATACACATATTCATTCGAAGAAGGGTTCACTAGCGGCATTGAATTTGGAGAAGGAGTCTCGGCATTTCCATACACATATTCATTCGAAGAGGGGTTTACTGTCGGCATTGAATTTGGAGAAGGAGTCTCGGCATTTCCATACACATATTCATTCGGAGAAGGGTTCACTAGCGGCATTGAATTTGGAGAGTCATACACAAATTCATTCAAAGAGTTTGGTGCAGGGGTCCCGGCAGCAGCATACACACCTTCATTCAAAGAGGCGTTCACGGACGACATCGAAGGGTTCCTGGCAGCCTCGTTATCCATCTGTATCGCGGCAGTTGCCGCAGCAGTCTCGGTCATTGTCCCAGTTCTACTCAAATCCATCGGTTCGGACTGGTCACTCAGTCCCCAGTCCGAAACCTCTTCTTTTGGGTTTTCGTAGAGTTTGTATTTAAACATGTGTCGATACCAATTCAAAACGTCCGGTCTGACCACCTGGACCGTTTTTTCCAGAGGAAAAGTCATGAGAGTAATCACTTTATGCAAAGTCGTCGTCGGAGGCACTTTATGCAAAACTGGCGGGGTGGCGGGGGCGGGGGCATCAACTTACCCTCCGTCACCCGTACCCCAGAATCTAGATCCAAAAGCACAGGATCGTTGTTCCAGGTACTCGTAGCAGTACTAGCAGTAGCAGTAGCAGTCGCAGTAGCAGTAGCAGTAGCCGTCGTCGCAAAGTAGGGCGAGGTGCGTATCGGCGGGGGCGGCAGAAGCTCTTCTTTTTCCTCTTCTTCATCCCCAATCACGGCTTCCTCGATCAGCGGGGTTCTCACGGGTCGTCGGTAAACATGGTCGACAGGATTGGGCCTCGGCACTTCCCGGATCGGGTTGATGCACTCAAAGGGCAAATGGCGCAGTTGATCGGCCCGCAAAATGTGTAGCGAAAAGAAGGACTTGTTGGTGCAATAAATGAGGTAAATGGTGCCTTCCGGAATGCAGTAGCTCTCGTACGGTCGCAGCGTCTTTTTTTTGTACTTGTACTGGTCGTCGACAGGCAGAAATTTACTTTTCTGCTTCACTTTATGCACATTATGGCGCTCCACGTAGTAGAAGAGCATTTGCACGGCCCCTATCTGGTAGACGTGCACTCTTTCGTCCTCCACTTTCCTCTGGCCAAACGTAAAACAACTCTTGACCAGGAAGAAATTGACCTCGTATTTGAAGCAGGTCCTCGTATCAATGTTTTTCCTCAAGTTGTCCGCCACATCCTTCTTGAGCTTGCGGGCCGCCCAGCTCCAGGGTTTCTCTTCGTACTGTCGCAACGGCTTGACGCTGCTCGCCGTGTCGAGAAAATGTTTCTGGTACCGGCCATTCCACTCGACCAGATTGTAGTAGATGAGCTCCCGCTCATCCATGTAGACGATGAAGCCATAGATTTTGAAATTGCTGACGACCCCCTGAAAGTTGGGGACCCGGGGCAGCTTTTTTACATTTCTCGGGTCATCTATCCGGGTAGGGAAGACATCTGTCTTTGTGCTCCGGTCGGTAGCCATCGTGTATGAGTGACGATGGGAATCGAAAGCTCTATTTATACGTATGACTAGGGAGAGGGGGGCGGAGGAGGTCAGAGACTGGAACGCGGAAGAATGCGATGCAGGAAGAAGAAGGGAATGAACGGAGCATTGACTCGGCTCGGTTCAAGGTCTCGGAAGTGGAGGGAACGCGGTGGGGGAACGATCGGTTCAAAGTTTTTTTTTTTTTTTTTTTTTTTTTTTTTTTTTTTTTTTCAGGCAACTGTAAACTATTATCTCCATCCTATTTTGAACGTCCCGGGACCCCCCTATTTGCCCTGAAACTATTTTTTAATCAAGTCTTTACGATTTGGTTGGTTTATCCCGAAACGTCTCAATGCGAGCCGAAAAAGGTTTTATTCCTGTCACCTTTTTCAGCTCGCTTCCTTTCCAACATTGGTGTCTCTCCCTTTACAAAAAAAAATGCGAGCCGAAGGAAAAAATTTATTTTTTTTTTCCTTCGGCTCGCTTCCTTTCCAACATTGGTGTCTCTCGCTTTACAAAAAAAATGAGCCAAAGGAAAATTTATTTTTTTTTCCTTTGGCTCATTTTTTTTGCCCTTCTTTAAACTGATTGTTCATCAGCATGCAAAGAAGAAGAAGATGATAATGACTTTTCCACCTTACCTTTTTTAGAGGGGCCCGTAATTTCTCTTGAACGTTCTCAACCAGGACGGGAACGTGATGCCGTACACATCGTGAATCTGGATCACTTGCGGAGGCAATGAGGGGTAGTGAGGCAAGTCTCTCACCGACCCGTGCTTCAGCAAATCCCGTAGCGCGACAGCTCGCGGCGTCCCCCACGTTTCCAACTCTTCCAACAAATGATCCTTTCTAATCATAAACATGTTGACATTCTCCCGCGTCAAAAACTCGAGCTGCCGGATGTTGCGACTCCGAGGCCATTGACTATTCCGGAGCGGCCCTTCCACGTCCCCTCTCAGCATTTTATCCACATCCGCGGTGGAAAAATAAACCTCTCCATCGTCTTCGGCCAACACTGCTTCCATTCTATACTCTTTTTTATCGTAAATTGCAACGAGTGTGAAATACGCCATCTTGCCAGAGCGCGAATAAACTCTCTCAGCTCAAAGCATCCCGAACCCATCAACCCGAAGGTCACCCGCTTTCCGAAGCGCATCGCCTGCGGAGGCTTTTCAAGGGCATCCGGCCGTCGCGCTTCAGTGGTTTCAAGTCACAGGGAGGGCATGAAGCGGAGATGCGGGGGGGGAAAAGAACGTCACGAGGGTCCTCAGCGCCGATTCGGGGGGGGTGGGCAACGATTCCTCGCTCTCTGAGGCCTGAAAGGCCCATTTTCATTCTCTGCCGCGTTCAGCATGGCGGCCAACCCTGCTCCCATGCATTTACTCGACTTGCTTCCCGAACTCTTGCTTTCCATTTTCAAACTCGTGCCTCTGCACGATAAACTCCACTCTCTCTCCCAGATTCCCGAATTTCTTCCTTACCTGCACGACCGAGGCTCCTACGTCGACTCGCCCCTTCCCTTCTCTCCTCCCTACCTCCGCGTGCTGCGACTCTTGCGGCCCGGTATGTACATGGCCCGGCAAAACTGGTCGCACCGTTTCCTCTTGAGCATCGACCCGGCCACCCTGCACTTTCACCTTTACCACTTTTTACTGGACTGTCATCCGAGCCTCTATAGGCCCCAACCCAAACGGGACTGTCCTTTCCGCGAACCCATCGACCGCATGGCTCGCAACTTGACCTTTTTCATGACCGACTACGTCTGCCTGGACGACCTGACGCTGCTCGCCTATCACCTGAGAGGGTACGGGTTCCTCCTGCTCGACCACTCGTTTCCAGGCCCCGTGCAAAACCTCCGCTTCTACGACTGGACCCGATGCACCCTCGAAACCAACGTGCCGAGAGACATGCTGAACCGCTTCGAGGTGAGCAGTCACTTTCGAGTCACGCTCACCCCGGATCGGACCCTCGTCGTCGAATGCACGCTGCCCGAATGCCCGTGCCCGAGTCGCATCCAGCACCTGACCCCGTTTTCGTTTCAACCGAGCCAAGACTGTCGCACGCTCACCTGGCCCGGAGGCGATCCCATCCGCCTGGCCGCGCATCAAGAATTTCAGCTGAACGAGGACGGGGACGTGGAAGGGGAGACGACCTCGTACGTTCATTACCCCTTTAAAATTTCCATGCAGCACGAAATTGGACTGAAACGACTCAAAAGAGTCGTCATGGAAAGAAACATTCCCCTTTAAGCTGATGAGGATTTCAGTGAAGCGGGGGAGCAAAAAAAAGGGCGGTATTTGTAAAGATGGCTAAACATCTTTACAAATACCGCCTTTTTTTTGCCGCTGCCTTGTTACCAACCTTGGAACCGTTTTTTTTTTATTCTTTCACTCTTTAAAAAAAAAACAGATTTTGTAAAGGGAATCGTCTTTTTATTATTATTATTATTATTATTGACGCACGGCAGGAACGGTCAAAGAGTCTCTGCCCTTCCGCCCGCGTCCTTCAGCCCGCGTCCTTCAAAAACCAGTTGGATGAGTGGAGAGGAAGGGAGGGGAGGGAGGAGGAGGAAGGAGGAGAAAGGGATGCAAAGGACGGGCCTTCATTCAAACGCCGACTCTTGAGATGGCCGCTCCTGCCTCTTCTCGTTCCGCCGTGTCTCCGCCCAACCTGCTCGACTTGCATCCGTACATTCTCCAGCATATTCTCCGATACATCCCGCTCGAGGATAAAATGTGCATCCTCTACAAGATGCCCGAATTCAAGCCTTTCCTCGAGCACCGTGCTTCGTACCTAGACTGCCGACTCCCCTTCTCCTTTGACTACCTGCGCTATTTCAACCTGCTCCGGACCGGATGGTACGTGGACCGAACTAATTGGGGCCATCGCCTCTGTCTGCTCCGAAACGAAAACACCCTGCAATTTACCCTGCGTCATTTCCTCATCGATGGCTTTCGGGGCCGGTACGCCCCCAATGCACGCGGCGCCTTCTACAAAGGCACTTTTGAACGCATGCGAGAAGTGATGGATCAGTATTTAAACTCTTACCAATGGATGGAAGATATGCACCTGTTGACCTATCACCTCCCCGGCTACGGCTACATCATGATCAATTTCTCTCCCTACCTCAAAGTGCAAGCAATGCGCTTTTTCGACCGCAGTCTACACGACATTGAGACCAACGTGGCGACGATCCTGAGACCCCGAAATCATCCCTTTAGTCACTTTTCTGTCAGGGTCCAAAGTGATCGGCGCCTCCTCGTCGAATGCATCCTGCCGCCCAATGTTCACTGCCGCTGCCAATCCCGCCTTCAAGAACTGACTCCCTTTACGTTTGGAGTCTCGGAAGGCCATCGCTTTCTCACTCGGGCCGGAGGCGAATCCATTCCCTTTGTCGCCTATCAAAAACTGAAGCTGGAAAAGGACGAGAAACATGTCACCTGCATCATTATTTACCACGTCAACCGCGACCTGAACAATACAGTCGCCTTGACCAAACCCATGAAACGCAACCCGGAACTGAAAAGACTTTTAGATGAAGGTAATCCTTTTTATAAACGTCAAAAACTATGCTAAACTGTTTTTCTTTTTTCCCCGTATAGACTGGTGCCGTCGGCATCAGGGGGAGCAAAAAAAATGCGATACAAGTAAATTTGGAAATTTCCAAATTTACTTGTATCGCATTTTTTTTGCAGACGATGGCTCTCCAACATTG